>JARHVA010003816.1:0-600000 GCA_037957365.1 Torreya grandis | reverse complement strand
AGAGTTGTCAGGTGCTCTCACTCAGTTCCTACAACCTTGTTATCTAAGAGTATCACCAATTCCCTATCTCTTTGTCCAAAATGGTCCCATAAAGTGTGTGAGAAATTATTTTCATTTGAAACATTCACCCATGGATGGTATTCTACATAAGAAACTTTTGGTAGTAAGGTGCAGAGTATAAATGCCTTATACAAGGCACAAAGTGTTTAGCATTGGGTGGAAGTGTTATCACTCACCTACAAATGTGGATCATTGGTTGTATCATTGAAATAATGGGAACATACCCAAGGCATGGTACCCTTGCACTCCTTGAGATGAACCTTCAAAGTAGGCTAGATTCCTTATATTCTAAGTGCACCTAGTTTAGGACCAATGTATATACCTAAAGAGTAGAAAGGTAAATCTATCATTAATCTAAACCTAAAATTTTCTTAGGGAGAAGGGAGGGAGAAGGTAAGAATTTTATAGAAAATAAAAGGTGATACTTTGATAATAGAGTGAGTGTTGCTACTACCATGAACACACTAAAAACATTTAAGAACAAGACATTATCACATAAACTCCACCAAGGACACTCAAAATGCATAAGTATTTTTAATAGAGGTGTAAGAATGTAGTAAAATACTAAGAAGGATTGAAAATTATCCATAGATAATGTATACATATACTTGAATGAACATAGGATATGACCTATAATTGAGTTCTAAGTTCCATATAGAGGTGTCGAGAATAGACAATGATGAGAGGGGTGAACATTAACCATAGATAAAGATCAACAAACATAAATATCTCATAGAGTGTAAGAAGAATAGAAATAATTGAACTTAATTATCATTAACATGCAAGGTTCGACCAACAAAAATGCTCTTGGAGGGAAAAATTTGGTAGTGTGTTGTTGCCTAAAAATGTTGACCCCTTTACAAGAAAAAATGTATGATTATATAGTGAATGGGAAGCCCATGGGTTATTGATTAATTATACTCATTATTGGGGTGGTTATAATTATTAATGATGATTAGTTGAGTGGATCAAGGCTATGACATGATAATCATGTGCCCAAGTTTTTATTGTAATGGAAATGAATACGGCTCAATTACTTGATTTCCTTAGGACTTAGCATTGGCCACGTTCTTGAAACTATTCATCATACCTCATTAAGGTTGTAGTTGGATTTGTAATTTTTGTGGTCTATCCTATTCTGACATTGCTTCGTTAGATGTTCAACTACCTTTCCAACTAACTCTTTGTTCCTTGCTTTCACTTTTTAATCATTGTACACATCTTTCTTAAACTACCACATCATTATTTTATACCTAGGGTCTATGTGTCTATGAAGTAGTATGTGTGAAACATAGATCACAATCTATGACATATGATGTCATAGAAGTAATTCTCTATGATTTGGTGTGGGACTTTATCATGGAAATGTAGGGACCCTTTTGAATAGGAATGTACACAAATATGAAATATCTTGGGCACACTTTTTACAATTAAGAATTTCTTCTTATGTACCTTTGCCTGTGCTATCTAAATATTAGGGTTCAATGTCATTAAACCTATGTGCCATTTTATATTATACGATGGAGGATTCCTACATAAGACATGCATTAGGAATGCCTAGTGGGCATGAATCAACATTTAATTGATGTACAGATCTACACTAACTACTTTAGGCATAGGTGAAAATAGGAAGCATCTATGCCTAGCTTGATTTAAATCAATAGACATTTTTAGCTAAAAAAATATTTTATAGGATCCTTTCAAGCTCTATGCAAGATGGGGGTGAATTAGAAAGTCAATAGTAGTTCTCCATCCTATAGTGATTGTGTGATTTGTGATGGTGTAACTATAATGACTATAGGTATAAGATTGATTGAAATGTTTTACAATAAATGCCCTTGACTTAAAATAAACAATACTTATACTTGTCTTAATAATGTTAGATGTTTTAGAGTTGAAATATAAAGTAGTTTTCTTTTACTCAATTTGTAGTGTAATTTCTAAAGAGATCTAATGGGGGAATAATAAATGGCCTTGATGTGCTTTTATAAGATAATATTTATAATAATTTTGCTAAATAATTTTACAAAATACAAGGGAGAGATATTTAGAAACATATTGATTCAAAAAAGTGACATTTGGATCAAATGAGACAAGGTTGCACTAGGGGATAAGGATGTAGTGCGACCCTACCAAACTAGTGCAAACTTGTCCCAAAAGACCACAGATAATTGGGATAGGTCTGACATGAGCCTTTGGGATAAATACATATGAATTAAACTAAAATAAGGATGTCTATATGATATTTTCATTGCTTAAGAGATAGTGAAGACCCTTTTATATATTATGAGTTATCAAAATGGTGAATAAACCAAATAAGGGTAAGGATGTCAAGAATAAACATTGCCAAGCACTTAATGATTCATTTAATGTATCTATGTTTTCCTCCACTTTATTCTAGTAGTGTTCAAAGTGAAATCACTAAAGTATAATATATGTAAACTTGAGTGTGTATACACATTATCTTAAAATGCAAAATTTGATTATTCAAGATACCTTAATATAAGAAACCTACAAAAAATTTCATAGAAAGTAATATTTCCTCTTATTGAAAATTAAAAAAATAAAATTTGATATTTGTAACTTGAAAAGAGAGTAAGGAGTTAAAATCACCATGTAACTTGGAGATAATATAGTGAGCACACCCCCTTCTTGTGATATTTTGAGAAGTGTTAAACTATGGAGAGTTGAGAGTGATCAAGTCTCAATTTAAAAACCAGTGAATGCTCTTAAGTTGGAAAGATTATATGCTCCAACTCTCATTTGACTATATAGAATACTCTATAAAATATTTTAAGGGGTATAACTATAAACTATGACATGCTACAAATTAAAAAATTACAACCATAGATATTGAGTGTCACTATACTCTAATGTGGCCCCCTTAAAACTAAGATTAATCAAACTATTACAAATATATCTAGATTTTATTTGAAACTTTGTAACTTTACAACTTTGAAACTTAAGAATTTAGAATATGCCATAGTATAAATGTGGACATGAATGAATGTCATGCCCTTTATATCTTTATTATATTTAAATGTTATTTTGATACTATAATTGAAGATTTGTAACTTTTAAGCTTTGGATTTTTGTCACTTTTGAAACCTTTTGAAAATTTTCCAACTTTACAACTTGTAATTTTTGAAAGTTTTTGAAACTTGTAATTTTAAATTGTAGTGATGAGTGCACATGCATGCCACATGCCCCCGTAATCTTAAAACTGCTGATTCATATTTCCACTTTAAAATTATATATTATCATAAAGCTAAAAAAGTATCATAAGGCTTAATTATTCCAATCAAGCCCATTGTGATGTCCCATTTTGAGATGAGAGACATGGCCTATACAGTCATTTATATCAAAACAAAACATATGTCAAAGATATAACACTTTTATTTTTTAAAATTGATTACATTCATAGTATTTATTTTACACATGAAGCATGTGTTAGAAAGATATATCATTGAATCATAGGAGAAATGTACGCATGATATACATCATGTCACTGGAGTAAAGACACAGTATATAAGTGATATATGACATGAATGATGGAACCATCGTGTAGTAGATATAATGCATGATATGAATCATAGAACTATATTAAAAATAAAAAATTATAGAATTAATGTCATACAATGTCATGAAATTTTCATCATATGTCACTCATAAAGCTCACAAAGCCACATACAAGGGACATGTAAATTGATGCATAACACACAAAGTCAAAATCCATACACAAATAGAATGATGATGTCATACAAGAAATAATTTGAACATACAATTATAATGGCCACACATAATAAGAAATCAAGTCTAACCTATCACATAGTAAAATAAAAATGCAAATTTAAGCATGTACTAAATTATAGACACTTAAAATTAATCATTAATGCTTGACAATATTTATTCTTGGCATCCTTACCCTTACTTAGTCTATCTACCATTTTTATAACTCAAAAACTATAAGATAGCCTTCCTTATCTTGTAAACACTAAAAATATCATATAAATATCCATTTTCAGTTGTATTCATCCCTTTTCAACGAACAGGATCCTATCAAAACTATCCCCCTAGTCTTTGGTCTTCTGGGACAAGTCTAATTTATTTAGATAAGACACATTGTGGACTTGTACCCTAGTGTAACCTTGTCTCCCATGCTCCAATTCTCACTTTTTTAAATTTATATGTTACATAATGGCCCTCCCACATATCTTGTCAAGTTGGTTAGTAAAATTATTTTAAATATTATCTTATGAAATCACATTAAGGCTCATCATTATAATGACACTAAATATCTCTAGTAAAAGCATTGCATAGTGATCAAAATAGAATTATTTCTTCTTATTTCAAATCTATAGCATTTTAACTTTCCATTATAGAGTTTAAATATTGTTTACTATAATGAAAGAACATTTATCAAAAAATTCAATCAATCATCTACCTAAATTCATTCTAGTTGCATAATCACAAATCACACAATCACTCTAAGAGGGAGAACTACATTGGCCCAAGGACCATTTGAGTTATATAGGTAGTTCTCAATCATAAGGGGTTTTTGTAGCTTTATCAATTATATTCATTAACCCATTTTTAGTCCCTTTTATTTTCTAATTATCATCTAGTGAATGTGAAATACTAAGGTTTGATATTTTTAGGTCTTGTACATGGAATATTGGAAGACAAAGACAAATATTAAACCTTTCAGAAATAGTCACATAGGCCCATATCTAAAAATTATGAATATAATCTCCCAAGATGTAGCCACAGTCAAAAAATAAGGTCATAGTGTACCCTTATATACCTCCCATGGACTTATCTCAGCAGACTGCCAACTATTATTTTCTAATACAATTATGCTTGTAGGTATTTTTATATAGTTGACACTTACATAAACTATACATAGTCAGAACTATTATTTTTTTAAGGGACACTCTCTATCCCTATATTAATATACTATTTTTTGCAAGTTTATGATTTCTATAAATTCTATAGTTTACTATATTTGACTATGTTTTCATATCAGACCAGTACATATTAACATATATATCTCAATAGTTTAATTCAAATTAATTTAAGTCATATTAAATTAAAAAGAGTTAAATATTCTGGTGAACCCATTATTTTTTAACATTGCTTATTGTTTTTTCTTGATTTTTGGGGTAGGATTTCTTTCAAATTTTTGTAAATTCCTAACACTAGAAGGGAAAAAAAATTGACTTGGATAATATCTAACATAATCAGCTCAATTTAGTTGAGCTTGGATAAAATTCAAATTTAAATAAATCATCTTGTCACCTCTTATCATTTTGACACATAAGCTCTTTCTTTTGACCTCAGGTTGAAATTTGCTTGATTTTTAATTATAAAAATCTTCACCTTTATTTTTCATTGCTTTCACTTATTTTAGATATTGTGTTCTATAATTTTTTAAACTACTTAGTGATTATTTAAAAGGGATATATAGTTTTTTATTTATAAACATATTGGCATGAAGATTTTACCACAATACTCATAACCATAATAAAAAAATAAACACAAAGTTTAGTTTCCTTGTACCTCACAATATATCAAAAATGCCTAAGGTCCTTTATTTACACCAAAAGAAATCATATTTTATTTGTCTAATTTGTGATGCACCTAAGAAAAGTGTATCACCCAGGGAAGCCACTCTCAACTTACCCTTGAAACATGGTTAGTGGGATATAGGCATGATTATACCTTTTTAGTTATTTCTCTAAAACATTGGGATGACACTAATCAATAAATGAGCAAGCATATATTAGAGTACACAAATCATACAAACCCTTGCCTAGAAAACACTCATACTTTTATTTTTTACTTGTATTGTATTCATAGTCATTAGCATTGCTTGATTTACATTGTATTATATTCATAAGTCATTAACATTAATTTATTCATTTATTGTATGCATCTAAGGCATAGTTATAGATTAAATGGTATTTATGTTTCACATATGAAGGTCCCTTTAGTTTCTTATATAATAGCAGATCAAGACATTTTACCTCAAAATTCTAACTCTAAAATTCCTTGGGCTCCCATAGATGATGTTCATATTATAATTGATAATGAATGTAATGAATAGAACTATGATAATGAATAATAAACTCATATTTACCCTAATGATCTTAATGGAGTAAATCAAGATCAAGTAAAAGAATTATCTAAATTTCACCAAAGTTTCCAAGAGAACCCCAACAAGGTGAATAAGGTCATTAGTATTATAATAGAAATAAAATCATAGTATTAAGATAAATTATCCACTTATATACCATAAGATTTACATTTTTAGGTTGTGAAATCCTCTACCCCTAAGTTGTTACTTCTAATATTGTATGCATTCCTATTTCTACACCCATATCTACTTCTATAGCATCATCTCTTGGTTTGGAAAAATCACTTGGTCTAAAAAATATATTCATGCCTGTGGCCACTCATTCTAATTACACTCCTCTTTTTACCTCTTCAAATGCTGCTTTACAACATATTATTATTATTACATTACAAGCTAAGTTTCCCATATTGAACAATTCATTTCTCATGTTATCCCTTCCATGGACTCATCCTCCTTGTTATATAACCCTTTCACATCTAAAATCTCAACTTATCCATTACTATATGGATTTTTTTCTCCCATCTTCCTCTTTTATGAAGGAAAAGGTGATCCTAAACAACATTTGTGTGTTTTACATGCCGTTTATCTAGATCATATAGATAATGATAAATTATTGACAAGGCTTTTTCTAATAAATATAAAAGATTATGCTCTTATATGGTTATATGATCTTCCTCTTTAATTATTAAAGGATTTTAATCCTTTGGAAATTTTATTTTTGACACAATTTTTATCAATATTGGGGAAAATTTATCATATGCTCAAATTATAAAACTCAAATCAGGGTCTAATGAAACAAATCTTGAATATGTGTTAAGGTACAAGACTGTGGTTTCTAAAATGAAAAACCAAATGGTTGATAATGATATTAAAGATATTTTTACACAAATCTTTCTCTTTCCTCTTCAAGAGTCCATTATGTTTGATAAGTTCAAATATTTTGATAAACTATAACATATAGTCAAAGAGCATGAATTCAAGTTGCTTAATTTGAACAAACTCAAATATATCTCAATTGTTATTTCTAATTCAAATTTCAAGTTTAAAAGTAAGCTAAATTATAAGAGCAAAATAAATGAAAAAAATAATGAAGCAATAGTTATAGTTAATGTTATATCACAACCACATCAAAATTTTCACCTACAAGATCTACCAAGTAGATAATTCTTAAGGTTTCCATCACCTCCTCATGTTTTTTTAAAAAACCTCTTAGAATTAAATGTAATCACTCTTCCTCCACTCATGGATATAGATTTTTCTAGACACAAATATATAAATTTTGATGGAAATGCCTATTGTGACTATCATAAATGTATTAGGCATTCTACAATATATATTTCAAGCTCAAGCATAAGATCCAAGATCTCACTGATGAAAATATCATAGATATTGGCACATGTATTAAAGAGGATAAGTCACAAACAAATGATAATAAAAACCTCAAATTGTACAATGATCTTTTTCCAAATAATAAAGAAAATAACAAGGATAATTCTTAATTACATTATGCATATAATGCTCATCCTCCTTTTACATATGGACATCTACTTGATGATATTATTGGTGTAATTATAAACAAAAAATCATCATAAACTATGATCATATTTGATGATAGTGAAGTTTTTGATGATGATTGAGATAGACATGCACTTTCTATTCAAGCATATATTAACAAGAAATAATTTAATGTGTCATGATAGATAATGGCTCAAGTGAAAATGTGTTCACCATGACACTTATTCATTCTTTTGGTCATATAAAATAAGATTTAAATAATAATTTTAAAGTTTTCAAAGTATTTTATGGGCACACATGTTGATCCCTTATTTTAGTAAGTATGATATTTGTGCTAGCATGACAGACACTTCAGCTTGAAGTGATCATTTTGAATGATTTTTATTTTGGCATCTTGGTGTTAGTTAGAGGATTTAATGTGCATCTTGCACCAAATAGTAGGTGTATAACCATTTATATGATTCTCAAGGCATATTCTAGGTTGGATGAGATGTCACAACTATAGTGTGAAGGGTTCAAAGTGATAGATCCATCAAAATGATCAACAAAGGCTCTAGCTCAGCACCTAGTGTGCACAATCTACCCTAGCAAGAGATGTTATTATAATATATAAAAAGAGCTCAAGCTAGAAAGAAAAGAGATTAAATTTGATGTAGTAAATCTTTGTAGAAATGGAAATTTTATGTTAAGACTATAATTAAAACTAGGAATATCTCGAATGCCATACAGGCTCTATTTATATACACCCAAGCTCACTTATGAGCCTATGGGAAGTTATGTAGTATTAGTGAACTATATGCTCTATTTTTATATATCATAAAGTTTGTTACTTTTAAATCATTAATGAGGATGAATGTTGCATCAAATTATGGTTGATCTAGCTTATACATCTTTGATATTACTATTTAATGGTGTAATGATTATAATGTTGTAAATTGAATATAGTTATGTTAAGCATGTTATTTTCAAGCTTTTGGTTTAGTTTAGTAATGGAATCCTTGTGTTAATTTATGATGTTAGCATATTATATAAAAATAATCTGAGTGTAAAGAGAGCATGTGCCAAATATTCCTCCCCTTACTATAATCACTAACCTAAGCATGAATAATTGAAGTGAGAACATTCCCTTGAATTTTCAAAGAACTTGTATGACACTAAGCTTAATAAAATAATTAATTTCACCCTTAATAATCTACGACTAGTTCCCTAAATGGGATTGTACCTATAAATCATAGGGCTTAGCCTAGAAAAGGCTTACACCAATGAAACTACCAAAATCCTTCTGCTAGATGACCAAATCCCATAATTGATATCTCATGCCATGACATAACTAGCCCAATGTGTGCCCTAATTCTTTCTCTATTGTTATTTAGGTGAGTGCATAAGTCTTGTGCATTATGTGAATTAATGTCGGTGTAGCTGAGTGTAAAATATTGAGCGATATAATAATATCCCATATTTGTGCCTGGTTGTAATGAGTCTAGGAATAACTAAGATAACCTCACACCCCTTAATAAGGACTTTTATACATCATTTTAGTTTCATTATGAAGACTCATTTTGAAATTTTTTGTTACAATGGTGTGATATAATGATTCTTTGATTCTCCCTAGAAAACATCGATCACTAGTTATAACAAGTGAAAGATACCTTTATGCTAAAACATCCAACTTGGAGATGATAAAAGTTGATAAATTATGTTCATAAAAACCTATATGATGCTTTGTATGAGGTCCTTTTTTATGAATTGCTTTAGTATGTATACCGATGGTTGGTTACATATGAAACCAATAGAAGATGAAGCTATGGATAGTGTTATGAGTGGATGAAGGAGCACCTATAAACGATCAAGATCATAGATGCCACTTGGACTAGAGTAGTAGACAAATGGTGGCAAGGAGTGTTGAACAGTTACATGCTTGAGTTCATAGCTTCAACATACTCATGCCTTGAGGAAGTAGAGTATCAGTTTTTACATGAATCCAGAGGCAAATTATGAAAGAGTTTGGTGTAGAGCTTAAGAAGTTAATGGTGGATTATATCTTAATTTTTTTTTGGATGGAAGTCTAAAGTCCTTTTATATATGTGCAACATAAAGGGGGAGAAGGGGATGCATAGGTGAATTAAAATAAAAGGGGACAAGTAGATTGACACTTGAGAACTTAAGAGACAAACTTATAATAAGAGATAATGTAGAATGATGAAAGATATGGAAACTATAAGTGTTGAGAGAACCTATAACAAGCAAGAAGGGAATGGGGAAGGATCTCTTAAAATATAGCAACATGAGGAGGAGATAAATAATGAATCAATGGATCAAGCTAAATAAATGATGCATGTAGAATGAAATGGGTTCCTATAGGATTTGATGATTGAAGATACACTTGATTTGACTAGCCCTTTTGAACCTATGGTGTAATCTCATGTGTTGGATCCCCCACTTGAAGAAAGAATAAGAGTGATAACTTACCCTTTTGTCAAAATATATTTTGGATGGTTTGCAAACTTAGAGTGTAATTTTTTTATTGAACAAGTTATTCCTTTTAAGGAGTTAAGCAAGGCTACTTTTAGGCCATTGGGAACTAGCTCACCATAATAAAAAATGAGTGAAATCATCCCATCTTAGCTAATATCAGCAACACAAAGTGGGAAATTACCCATAGAAAGTGGTTTAGTGCCACCAATAAGTAGTATAACACCACTGACATCAATGGTGCTAGTATTAATAATGGGGTTGGTGCCTAACCTAGTGGTTGGAGGTATTGGAGGACTACCACCTAAAAAAAACTAGGGGGACAAGTACCCTAGATGCCAGATACCCCCATCACAGATTTATTATGAATGTCCATGCACTTTCAAAAGTATAATGGCATGGAGAATGCCATAGAGCATGTGATAAAATATGAACTATAATGGCATGCTCAAGGAATAACCCAATCAGAGCACAAGACAACCTAGTTCATGACCACTTTTACTAGATCATGGCCATACCTAGTATAGGAGATTTAACCCTAACCAAGCTATGGTATATTATGACACCCTAAAGGAGGCATTCCTTGAGGAATTTTACATTTTAGAGTTTGAACAACAAAGCATCACCATGCTAAAAGAGATAACACAAGGACTCTCAGAAAGTGTGCATCAATATAATGCTAGGTTCAAGAATCTCCTTTTAAAGCTAAGTTATGACATACACCCTTCCAAACATGTATAATGGTTCATTAGAGGGTTGTTGATGTCATTCAAAAGAGTGCTTTTCATGAAGACATTTATATAACCTCATGAAGCACTTAAAGCCATGCTCAGAGTCGAGGTAGTCAAAAGTGTTAACACTAATATCAACATATTCATGGAGGTGTAAATTTAATCCATGGCATCCCAACTCCAAAATATTTCCATTATTTCATTTTAATATTCTTGAAGTGGATTATGGTATATCGACTACAAAGTGAAAGGTCATAATAGGAATAATTACCCTTGAAAGAATGTGTGTACATTGCTTCTAAGCTAAAGTCTATCAAGAGGCACATAATGTTCATAAATATCCATTGTTGAAACATACCAACAAAGTTAATAAACCATTTATTCTTAGTTGTGTGATGCCTACACTCATACCATAGTTAATTTCAAGGTGTTTGATGAGATGCATGGGAACATGGAGTGAGGTACAATGCAGGCCATGATAGTAGCCAAAGGGTAAGCTAAGGAAATTAAGGCTATATCTAGTACAATATGAGCTTTGGGATGTAATGAGGTGCTAGAGGAAAGGTGGAGGATGTAGTGGTGGAAGGTTCCCACCCTACTCATGTTATAAGTGTGGCTCAATAGAGTGATATCAATGTGACTACCCTACACATCCAATGTGTGGGTATTATTGAGGGGCCCATAAGGTTGAGGAATGCCTTGACTTGTAAAAAATTTTTACCCAAGTTAGGCATATCATATATAAGGGTGCAAGGATGATCAAGCATAATTCAAAAATTGATAAATAGACTTTGAAGGTATAATTGACTGATGCAAATATAGTTAAAGTGTAGGTGACTACTGGTAATGGATACACCACTTAGCCACCAATTATGCCAAAACTTGAGTTGCATTTAGAATATGGGGAGAAGAGTTGTACTAAGCATATAACACATCCTAAACCCAAAGATATACCTTACCTAGACCCATCACACTAGAAATATGTATTATAATAGGTCATGAGTGTTAATCAAAACCTACAAGGAGAGCTCTAGTTGGTATGAGATCTAGAAGCATAGGCTACTACCTCTTGAAATAAGTAAGATAGCCAAGAGGTGGAAATACAAGAATTAATAGAGATCACATGCCTCTTATAGATATAAATAATGTTTACCCTATTGATAAAATTTCTCTTGAAGCATGTGGGGAAAAATCCAATTGAATTCACTGTACCACAAATGAAATTGGCATGAGAGGTTAGTCATAATAGGATGTATAGTATTACCAAGAACTCCTTACGAATGATAAAATCAATGGATGGTTTGTATGTGAGGTCCTCATGGACATAGGCATTAAGGTTAATATCTTGACCAAAAATGCATGAGAGAAGATGGGTAGGCCATCCTTGAGGCCTTCCTCTCATGTATTTTTCATGTCCAACAAGACCCAAACACATCCCATCAAAATTTTAAAGAGTGCAATTTTAGACATCATGGGTACCAAATTCTATGTTGACTTTAAAGTGATAGAGTTGGTAAAATAAGACAACTACCTGGTGTTTCTAGAAAGGCCTTGGTGTTATGAAAACAATGTATATATGAAATTTAATAGGTGCTACATGACTTTTGAGAATGGAAACCAGAGGGTAGTTATCCCCCTCTCAAGTGACCAAGGACCACCTATGTAGAGAGTGTGGACCTTGAGGATGAGATCAACCACATATACAACATCACAATGCAAGTTGCCAAGATTCTCAACTGCAATGACCAAGGAGTGGTTACTTGGGAAGATGGATAATTATCTTTGAACACCACTAACATTTATTGTGATCAATGGGTTGAGGAATCATATGAGATTATTTGTTGAAGGTACCACTTGGTGCATCTAAAGGTGCCAAACTAGTGAAGATGGGTTGGGTCTAGATTGATCATGCTTCTAAGAGGTGGGTCCCTTACACCAAGAAGAAAGGAAAGAGAGGTGTTTACCTAAGTAAATTCAAAATTATAGCACTCCTAAGATATAATGGGATAAATAAAATATAAGAGTACATCTATGACCTCAAATCATACATCCCCAAAGAAGTAGATAAAATGGGTGCACTAGTGTATACATTAATGAGCACTATTACTCATTGGTGGGAAATGTAAATGCCTAGATTGAAAACTTGGAAATATGTGAAAGAAACCATCTTCACTAGATTTGACAAGTGTAATGAGGACCTAAACATCTCAGCATACACTGATGACTCTAACCCTATAGCGCATGTGTGTTTGTGCAAAGAAACATAGATTGTCTACTATGAGAATGCCCCAAGGATCCTATAGGTGCATGCCTTCTATAGGACCTTGAAGACATAGGTGAAATAATGGTATTTTTTCAATGAGATACATCATGAGACAACCAATTGGGATGCACTAAAGGAGTGGTTCGTGCACACCTTTTCTTTGCACAACTTGTAACTAATCAATCCACCATAAGTAATTTGAATATTAGTGTTTGAAGACACTATGATATTAGAGGAGAACCTAAAATACATGTTTGGTGAAAATGGGTTGGTACTCCCAACATTATTTAAAGATAAAACCCTCAAAAGTGACTATAATGATGAGGATGATGAAACATGGAAGGCATGTAATTAGATAAACTTGACAGGCAAAAGGAAGACAACGTGCTAAGTTGGGGATAGTTTTCAAGAGAAATAAGACCCTACCCACCTATACATAGAAAAAACTTAAGGAATTATGCAAGTTAAATATTTTCATTAGGAGAAGAATAAACCTTACCATGTGTCACTAAAAACAACCAAGGTAGACATTAGCTCAGAAGGGGAACCAAAGATTGCTACTCTAGGTGCCTATTAATCTGACATGGATTTGGTGTGCATTGTGGATATATTTAAGGAGTTCCAAGACTTTATTCTTAGGAATTACCATGATATGAAGGGCACCTACCCATCCCTTGGGAATATGAGCATAAATCTAGTTGATGGTGTAAGACCTGTTAAGAAGCAACCTTATAAGATGAATCCCAATCTTTGCACCAAAGTCAAAATAGATATTAATGGTATGTTAGTTGTAGACATAATTTACCCTATGTAAGAAACTAAATGGTTTAGCCCCATGGTTATCAGTATCAATAAGGATGGATACATCTATATTTGCATAGATTGTAGGTTATTAAATGCCACATGTATAACTGACCCATTCTTGACTCCATTCACCTATGAAGTCTTGAATGGCTTATAGTTTTAAAAATATACACTTTCACTTATGGGTTTTTAGGATACCATCAATGCCATATCAAGGATGAGGACAAGCCCAAAATGACCTTTGTGATAGAATAGGGTTGTTTTGCATACAATGTGATGTCCTCTGGACTCAATAATGTGCCTATCATATTCTCCCAAGTGGTGATCACTACTTTTAAGGACTTCATTCACAAGTTCATCTAAGTGTATTTAGATGATTAGACTATTTATGGGCTGGTGAAGGACCATTATGACAACTTTAGCCTAATGTTTGACAGGTGATGATAGTTATAGATCTATTTAAACCTCATTAAATGTGTCTTTATGATGCCATTTGGAACTTTGCTTGGGCATATCATCTATAAAGATGGTCTACTCATTGATCCCATAGATATTTTAATCATCCTTAGATTCTAGACCCCATCAACAAAAAATATGTTTGTGACTTTCTTGGACACTATGATTACTATAAGAAGTTCATTTGGAACTATGCAAAGATTGAAATACTACTAGAATAGCTCTTGCATAAAGATGGCCTATTCTATTGGGGTATAATGATAAAAGATACCTTTAAAACCTTGAGATCAAATTAGCTAACACACTAATACTATAATTTCATGACTGAATGAATCCATTCTACATCCATATCAATGCATCTAGATTTTTAATTAGCACCATTTTGATGTAATGAGGTGAAGGCAAAATGGATCATCCCATTTATTTTATAAGTAGGAAATTGACCTAGTTAGAGAATAACTATACCACAACTGAGTGCAAGGTGCTTGCCATGGTTTATGCCTTGCATAAGTTTAGGTAATACTTATTGGCAATCCCATTCATCTTATTCATTGATTATGAGGCACTTAAATACATGGTGAACAAACCCATTATCCATAATCATATTTGTATATGGATAGTTTTATTTCAAGAATTTTAGTTTGCAGTTGTAGTAAATCCTAGAAAGTAGAATGTGGGCCTAGACCATTTGTCCCACATTGACTCTAGTGATGTGATAGTGCCTATTAAGGATGATATATCAGATGTGCAACTCTATAGAGTCTAATTCATCCTTGAATACTTTGTAGGTATCATCACATTTTTGACATCTAAGTTTGTACCCCAGACTATGATGACCAAGGAAAAGAGTAGCTCACAGCTCACACTACCCCCTTTTGGCTTATTGGTGGGGAACTATACAAGTTGAGCCATTATGTGGTCTTACACTGATGTGTCCTAGAGTATGAATAGGACTCCTTGAAAGAGGTATATGAAGGGATTATTGGAGGCCATTGTGATGGAGATGCAATGGTGCATAAGATACTACAATCAAGACTATGGTGGCCCACCCTATTCTAAGACATGAAATATTATGCCAAATAATGTGACATATACCTAAAAACATGGAAACCAAACCACTGAGATGAGATGCTTCTCATTCCTATTATTTCTTAGGCACCATTTGAAAAATGGGCCATTGACTTTGTTGGGCCAATTACTCCCACAATGAAGTTAATAGGCATGTGATACATTCTAGTGACCAAAAATTACTTCACCATGTGGGTTGATACTATGTTAACTAAAGATTGTATAGCACCACCACATCAAGGTATGTCTAGGAAAACATTATCAATCACTATGGGTGCCCACTTAATTTGAATATAAATATAGGTGTGCACTTCATCAATGAAATTATGCACATCCTATTGAATTAATACATGGTGGTGTACTATAAAATAACACCTTATCATCCCCAAGTGAATGGTATCACTAAGGCATTCAATAAGATATTTAGAACATGACTCATAAAGATATGCAATATTGGTCATAAGTAGTGGTATGACTATGTATTAGTAGTTTTTTGGGAATATTGTACTACATATAAGCACATAAATAAGGCTACATCATTCCAACTAGTGTTTGGCATAGAGGCCATTCTATCAATGGAGTTTCTAGTTCCCTCATTACACATCACACATATCAGTTGATTAGATGACCAAGAGTCCTTGAGTTCATGACTAGATGACTTAGAGTGCTTGGATGAGACATGTGCCCAAGTAAGATAGATCCATCAAGTAGAGAAGGCACACCAAAATCTATGGCATGATAAAAATATCAATTGTAAGATACTACTGAAGGATCATTAGTCTTGATATATGACTCTAAGTACCTCAAGTACCTAGGTAAGATGTAGATTAGGTGTATGGGCCCTTATGTCAACCATAGCATATTGGAGATTGGTGCATGCAAACTATGCATGTTGATGGGTGAAATGCTCCTTAGGCATTTCAATAGCAACTGATTAAATCCTTATAGATAATAGCATGGTGTTTATGCCATTAGACATCAACTTCCTTGTCATAAGTCAGTTATGTTGTGATAAATAGAATAAAATTTGGTGTAATTCAAGTCTTTACTAATGTTTTGTTTTGTTTCAGTAAGGTAATTAAGTGATGTGCTTTTAGGCCCATAGGAGAACTATTCTAACACTTCCATGCATAAATATAGTTAGGTGACTTAAGTATGATTGATTTTTAAGCACCTTAGGCTAGACACCTAAGTTTTTGGGCATGTGGAGTTATCCAAACTTGGAAGGATATGAGAATAAGTTTATAAAGGAAGGTGCACAAGATGTTAGTGCACAAGAAACCTAGAGAATGAAGCACTGAAGGACTAATGTAGGAATTTGTATAGGGTAGGGTAGGTTAAGGTAAGAGATGAAATCATAAATAATTTAACCAAAAAATAGAAGCATGATTGAGAGGAAGCATAACTAGAAGAAGAGATGTAATTGAGGAGGCTGAATCACATGCATGTGAAACATTATGCCCAGGTTACCATTACAAAGGTGAAGGTCTCACCAAGGTGAATGAAGCATAGGAAGAACATCATCAAGATAAGCTAACACACACCCAATGGTAGGAAAGAAGTAACCATTTGAATCGCTGATCACTTCATCAAATATACCATTAAGATAAGTTAATTCGGTGATGGCAAAGGCAAAAATATTTGTAATAAATGAAAATTGGGTAGTGGATTTTTGTATATCTCATGGGTTTAATAGATTTCAAAAAATCCATGCACTGTCATGCCATTACTCACCTCTAATTAATAAGGTAGCTGAAATTAAGGTGTAAAAGAGCAAACAACTAACTATAGTAGGTTAAAAACATTGTGCAAATTTTAGCATGGAACCATATTTGAACCAAATCCAAAGCTAGAAAATACTACTAAGTGAAAACCTGAGCACCCATAAGCACTAAATAAGAATGGTTGAAAAGAAAAAGAAATTGTAGTATATTTGATATTGAAAAAAAGGCATGTGGAGAGAGAATTATAAGAGATTTATCTATTAGGAATTATGAGTGTCATCAAGGTTACCATTAATGACAAATGAATCTTGAGATCTAAAGTCACAATCGTAAACCCCATGACTATGAAGAAGCATGAAGTAAGATTAAGAGTTTTATGAAAATCAATATATCATGCTTTAATAGTAGCCATTTTAAGATGGGAAACAAGAGGTTAAATTGGGGTCTACTATAGGTATATAAGGATGCCAACAAGGTGTAGATGGTAGAATAATAACCACTATTAAAAAAAGGTGTACTTGGTAGAAAGTGTTAGCATCATTGAGATTGACCCTAAGTGTAAATCATGTATATAAAGAAATGTAATTTCCCCCTAAGGTCATAATGGGGGAGACATGGGTATCATTTTTACAAATGTGTATGATAAAGGAGTACAACCATCACACATTAAGCAATAATAGGAGCTTAACCAAAACTAGGTGGTTGACATAATAAAAAAGACAAAGGTAGGAATGATGCTATTTGATGTTGCCATTCAAGACAAAATAGTAACTACTGGCATGACCCAATTGTATGAGCTATCAATTTTTGGCAAGCCAAAGGAATTAGTTTAATTCTTCCTCTCACACATCCATGATGATCACTTTTACTTCACAAGAAGGTGCATGCAGATATCATTGCACCTCATCAATGGGATCACAAGGCTCTTAGGCATAGGGATGGACATCCACTAGAGGATGGAGGATGATGTAGAGGTGGGGTCATAAAATTCTTAGGATACTATAAATTAGGGTTCAAATTCCTGATTAAATACATATATGACCCTAGTATGGGGGTAGTAGCATGCCTTGTGAGTTCCAAGTTATGTCTTGGTAGATAGTGGACTGACATAAGCAAAACATACTTGTGCATATGCCACCACATGGAATAGGAGGTCAAGATAAATAATGTAAAATTTATTACTAAGGAAATGGTGAAGAATGTGTTAGAATGCCATATGGTGCATGAAAACTTTTGGTGGGGGTCTATGTTAATATTAATTATAATGGAGGATATTATCATGCTTGATGGAAATGAAGATAATCTTTGGATCTTCCCAATGCAAAAGGACTCCCTGATGCTAAAATATTAAGAGTTCACCTACCCATCTAGCTTCTCCCAAAAATATAAAATACAAGTATAGGGGTTGTATGATCAATACATATAGGCATTTACGATTGAATGACATATCCCATAGGAGATCCCTAAGTACATGTTAGTCATTTTGACCTTCATTAGCATGTAAAATTTTTGTGTAAGGTACCTGGTGCTCACAAATGAAAACCTCTTTGGTTATTTGAAGCTACCTTATGCATTTTTTTCTAATTTTTTTATAAAACTACCAAGGATAATTCCCAATGCATAGCAGTAAGAGATCCTGGTAAAGTTCATGGATAAAGAAAGGAGTAGGTTGAGGTGCTAGTATGTGTGACCATAAGAAAAATCCATAAAGGATGAGTAGTATGAATCTTACCAAATGGATCTTCTTCCCCTTTATAGGAAAAGTATGATCAGGTGCATCTTCAATCTATTCTACTACATGAAGCTACAAAATAAGGGTGTCAACCTTGAGAAAGATGATAATCTCCCACTCTTGATTGGTGAAGAAGGAAATCCAATGCCAACAACATAGAAAAAGTCTCCCAAAAATAAATGAGGAGAGACACTTGAGTAAATTAGGAGTACATCAGATTGAGGGTTACCTCTAGTGAACACATAACACCTATAGCTCCCATGAAGCATGTAACCTTTGTGTCATAGACTACTTCCTTTAGTAAGAAGTAAAAAAATAAGAAGTCTAAGAGACCTATTGTTCTCCCTATGATAACTCTAGTGGAAATGGAGGTATTAGAAGCCCTCTCATGTGGAAAGGAAGAAGAGACAAAGGAATAAAGAACTACGTCTTACAAGAAGTGGAAAAAGAGCCTAGTGCCATAGATGTACAAAAATCCCTCCAAGGTGGAATAACCACTATTCTTGAAGAAGTAGATAAACTAGTGAGAACCTCATCCAAATATCCCTCCACACATCCTTTGAAAATAGACAAGGAGAATAGAAGGTTGTGGAATAAAATGGGCCATAATGAGGAAGAGATTGAGATGGCACTAGTGTTGGAGAAGAAGAGGAAGGATTGGAAGGAAATGGGCCTAAGTTAGGTAGATATTAATAAGGCTAAGGCTAAGGAAGAGAAGGCTAAGAAAGATAAGATGAAAAAGGTTCTTGCAAGTGTGGGACCAACCATTGATAAATACAATAAGGTACATAACACCCCCACCAAGAATGTAGATGAAGATGCACAATAGGAGTGCCCAAGTAGTGAAGGGGCACCTAAAGAAAATGAAGGTGATATTAGAACCTTGGAAAAACAAAATGACACTAAAGAGGAAACCTAGTATAAAGAAATATATGCCATCACTGAGGGAATACACCTAGATGCAAGCATTGAAAAACCATAGGAAGAAGAAGTGGAAAAAGGGGAAAAGTTTGAAGAATAACCCCTTATGGAACAAGAAGATGATTCCTTAGATGAAAGCACCAAAGAAGGTGATGTCACCATGAGGAGGAAAAAGAGAAATTGAAGTTGGCCATCATTAAGGAAGAAGGTGTAGAGTTGAGCATTAGAGAGAAAGTGTAAAAGGGGTGGATGGATGAATACTTATACATGTTTGACTTCATTCTCACCAAATTTTTCACAACCAGGATGCACAAACAACTTGCATTTGTGTTTTATAGCTACATGGATGAGCCTCACTTTGAAGTGCCTCAAAAGGCCATATTGGGCATAAAATAACTTAAATAAGGGCATGAATCCCTCATCATCAACCCTCATTCCATGAACCCAATATAATCTAGGTATGCACTTATTTTAATGGTCATTGAAGTTGTACACAAAAATATTATCAATGATGTTAGGGAAAATAAATGGAGGAAACTTTGTAAGGATGCCAAAGATGAAGCACAAGCCATGAAGTTCAAATTGTAGTAGATATGTAAGTGTATATATATGGCTGAACCTTCATTATTGGTTGGAATTGATACATCTAACCTCTTAAATATTGATAAGATCTATGTTAATGGAGTAGATGCTCCCAAGGATGAAACTAGAGCTAATGCAGGATGAAGAAGAAGAAGATCCCTACACTATGTTATACAAGGAGCTTGTTGTTAAGATAAAAGTGGTGGAGGAACTCTTTGTAATACTTCAAGAGGTCATAGATTCAATTGATTCCATATTCTTGATATTTTCTAACCAAGTGTCAGTCATAGATGTGCACCTCAAGTAGGCAAAGGAGGAAAAGAAGTTAATGGTGTAGGTATACTCTAAAATTAGGTTAGATTACATACAAATAATGAGAAAGGTCAATGCACTAATAACCCATATAAAGGACCAAGAATAAAACCTATAAGCACTCATTTATTCCTTGAAAACTAAGGCCTATGATCAAGGAGCAATCCTAGATGGGGGAGTGACAAAAGTTAAGGCAAGACTAGAGCCCTTCAAAAAGGAAGTAGACAAGACTGATGTGCTCGTGCTTAGCACTACCTCCACAAAAATAGGTAGTGCTACTAAAGATATCAAGCTCAATATCAAGGTATTTGAAGAATTTAGTGTTTAGTTTAAGGAGAGCACACATGAGTTCTGTGTGCCAAAGACTTTGACAGACTAGTCTGATGGTGGACTAGTAATTTTTTATGGGATAATGTTGGGCCCCTATTTTGGTAAGTATGGGATCTACGTTAATAAGGTATACACTTTAGCATGAGGAGATAATTTTGAATGATTATTATTTTGGCATCTTAGCACTAGCTATAGGATTAAACACACTCCTTGTGCTAGATGGTTGGAAGCTAGCCATTTCTAGGATTATCAAGGAATCTTCTAAGTTAGACAAGATGTGGTGACTATAACATGAAGGGTGCAAAGTGATGGATCTATAATAATGATCAATAAAGGCTCTATCTTGGTTCTTGGCATATGCAATCCACCCTTATAAGATATGTTCTTTTAGGCTATAAAAAGAGCATGAACCAACAAGCAAAGAGACATGAATTGATATAGTGAAGCTTTGAAGAAATGGAAATGCTTTATTAATACCACCATTAGAACTAAGAATATCTTAGATGCCATACATGTTCCATTTGTCTATGCCCAAACTCACCTATGATCCTATGGGTAGTTAAGTAGTTTTAGCAAAGTATATTCTATGTTTATATATATCATGAACTCTATTACTTTGAACTTTCATTAATGAGGATGAATGTTGCATCAAATTATGCTTAATCTAGCTTATGCATCTTTGATATTACCATTTAATTATGTAATGATTATAATGATGTAAATTGAATATAGTAATGTTAAGCATATTATTTTCAAGATATTTATTTTGGTCATTAGTGGCATCCCTATGTTAATTGATGACATCAACATATTCTATAAAAATAGCCTATGTGTAAAGAGAGCTTATGTTATATGTTCCTCCCCTTACTATAAACACTAGCCTAATCATGAATACTTGAAGTGATAACATTCCCTTGAACCTTCGAAGTGCCTATATGATGCTAAGCTTAGCAAAATAATGACTTTCACCCTTAAGACTCTAGGACTAGTTTGCCAAGTGGGCTTACACTTATAGATCATTGGGCTTAGCCAAAAATGCCTTGCACTAATGAACCTACCAAAGTCCTTCTTCCAAATGACCAAGTCTAATAATTTATATCTTGCACCATGACACAACTATCCTAATGTGGGTCCCAGTTCTTTATTTTTTGTACTTTGGGTGAGTGCATAAGGCATGTGCCTTATGTGAATCAATGCTGACACAACCAAGTGTAAAATGTTGATCACTATAAGAATATCCCATGTTCATGTATAGTTGTAATGAGTTAAAGACTGACTAAGACAATTTCACATCCCTTTATAAGGATTTTTCTATAATAACACACAAGATACTCTTGGGCATATAATGTTTCCTTTAAAAATGGGCCCTCCTAGAGTGCCCACTCCATTCTTAGCTCTACCAAGTAATGTGTCTTTGATATATTACTAGGATGTCATTGGATACAAAAAATAGAGTGATACCTTTTATGGGACATAAATGTCTCAAACACATTCATGATAATCAAGTGGTCAAACTTTAAGGAATATAATATAAATATCCTTTAGATCAAATGATGTTTACTCTTTTTGTGGAATAACTACCCAGTATAATTATTGAGCAACATGGTAATGAACTATTTTAAATAACTATTCCAAGATCATGATTTACATCTTCCAAATAATAATATAATTTATAATGAATCTTATTCCTATGTGGATAAACCCTAATTCATTGTCTATGACCTATTGTGATTGATTTTGTATGCAAACCCTATACCTCCTTGTGATTAGGGTATTTGACTTGGCACAAGTAGTAAATGTGTAGTGTTATTTAGGTAGGTTGGACATCCTCAACACCCCACTATGATGAGATTTACCTACATAAAAATACTTTGAGGAGGGATCAAGATCAATGTAATTATACCCAAGTGTCGGTACAAGTGTAAGTCAAGCTAGTATGAATGTTGGTTTTAGTGATTTTAGTTAGGCTTGATATTGGAATTTTATGTATTCTAAGCTTAGGAGGGTTGTAGATGATTGTATTTATAAGGAAGAATAGGGATTGATAAACTTGATTGTGCACAACTTGTTTGGAGCCTGTTTGTGTGTATTTGCATTTGATTTCCATCTAGTGGATAGAGGGATAAAATTTATGGATATATATTGATATAATGATTGTTCATGGTTTGACATGGTTTTAGGCCAACCCTAAGTGATTTAGGAATTGAAAATATATTTTTTGGAAATCAAAAAATGAAAAAGGACAATAGTACCCAAATAAGATAATAGCATTGTGGTGTTATTGTAGACTTATGGTTCTGGTGTCTAGTGGTAGAAATTGAGGCACTAAGGACCTAGATGTTTAAGGAAGGGTTTAGGATTGATTTTGAGATGTCTAGCAATGTGTGTGGCCCATGAACGGGTTGTATAGGTGTCTAAATAGGCCCTAAGTTAAGTCTAGGGCTAAGCTAGGAATGGGTCTTCTCAAGTAGCACTCTTGGCACTCAAGTGTCATTTTTAGATGATTACATTACCCCTCTCCCCCCAGCCCATTATTTTATTATATAAATTCATTAAAGTGAAATGACTAGGATAAAGGAAAAAGAAGCATACTTGGAATTACATGTAAGGCCAAGTTTATGAATTTGGATATGAGTATGTGAAGCATGCTCTATTATGTGTCCTAAAAATGAAAAATGCATAAATTAGTCCTTGATTAAGAGATATCAAAATCAAACACAAAACTAATTAAAGAGTTAAGAGAGAAGAAAGGAATTAATGCACCCCACTTGGTATGTATCCCAATGCATAAACCTAGTGACATCTTGTGTGTGTGCATGTAGATAATGATCAAATTGGTAAATATCTTAGATTGATCTAATGTATTATTCAATACCCATGTTTGGGTGGCTCAATAACTTAATATGGTTTTGAATCCATCATTTCCCACCTTTTCTTGGTGGATCATAACTTGTGAATATCTTAGATTGGACTAGTGTCTTGTCCAACCCTCTTATGTAAGTGTCTTAAGAACTTAATAATACTATGAATCCATCATTTCCTACCCATGTTTAGTAGATGCATATATAAATAAATTTAAAAATGTAATTGAAGTTGTATGATTTTAACTAAATTTGTATATATTGACTCTATGGCCACTCAACAACTCTAGAATGAAAATCGGCCTAGGGGTCTTTGTGGGCACTCGAGTATGCATCTTAGGGAATAAATGGTAATTCCAACCATTGTATATGGATTATGGGATAAAGTTTTTATATTAATTGGAAAATGGTGTCTAATGTGTAAAATGTATAGAATTACATGGAGTTTTCCATTATATTTGATCAACTGGTGCATAAGTGAGTATATAGACACAATGTGTCATATACATGCCCCCATGTCTGATATCTGAGCATATAGATTCTAGAATAAGTTATAATAATCCATATCTAATTATTTTAAAATTAAATGAGAGTTCTCATGTCATGCATGATGCCTCCAATATAAGCAAAATGGTATGGTTTTATGCAAAATTAAATAAAATTGAGCCAAAACTAATAATCTATAACTAAATCTATGCAAACCTGGACTATAACTACTATCCCTTTATGTAAAATCTATATTTTTTACTTCTAAGGCTACTGGACAATAGTTTCATATCTTGGATAGTAGTATTTTGGTGCTAGTGTCAATGTTTGGTGCTAGTGTCTTATTGTGTTATTTTTTTACCAACAGAGTTTGATCTCTATCTATCTATTTTTTACTATGTTTTTTCTAAAATTGAGCTCTATATTTTGTATATGTGTGCTATAAAATATATTTTGAGTGCATTCATATGGATTTATCTCTATGACAAACCTCTATGAATGCCCCCCTTTTGATGGAAGTTGTTAAAACTATGCAAGAATTGTCCTCAAAATAAAAATCTCTGCATGATATGTGTTATCCTAAGCATATATGATATATGTGTAATAAATGAATATAATGTGTATACATGACATCATAATGTAATATAATCTAAGCATAAATTGGTAATGTATAATATATGTTATATCTAGCATTCACAAGGTTGTCAAAATAGATATAATGATGTAAGCATGTGTATGAATAGTAAATTTAAATAATAAAATGAATAACTACCTATGGGGATGGGGCATGATTTCCATCACAAAACTCAGGGAGGAAAGGGAGATGCATGAGTTCCCTCATGGCATATAAAAATAGAGTGTGTATTAGGAAAGATACAAGTGCCATGGCCATGATACAAACATGAAAATATACATATAACACACATACGACATGTAAAATAGGCCAAGGAGCCACAATATAAGTGACATGGGCACATGTCACTAAATCTAAGAAAACAAATCATACATGGAGAAGTTAAAATTTCCACATACGCAAAGAGAAAATAAGATATCTTAGATCTACATAGACATATTCAAATGCCCATATACACAATCATAAAGGCACACACCAAGACATGGGCACATGTCCAAAGCATGCATACAATGAAATAGATCCATGGAACAATGGCATACTCAAATGACCTTGAATAGATGTAGAATCATAAAGGCAAAATCAAGTATAAACTAGTAAATTTATAAACAAAAGTATGCATGAACATGTTGTATAAATATGTATAAGAGCAAAGATGTACATAAACTGAGTCTAGAGAAGTAGTAGCTAGCAAAAAATATGAGTAGTGTACGATGATCAATATTAAGATATAATAAATTTTTAATCTATGATGTAGAGTATATAAATATGTGACCTAAAAATTATAATTGTATATAGGATGCCCCCAAATGGGTGAATATATCAAATGAGGAATATGTGTATCTATGTATGTGCCCCAATAGGTATATAGTATCAAATCTAGATTTGTATGGTGGACCTAAGTCATGTGAGCATTTGTGAACACTCAACATGAAAAATTAAATAATGTATATATGATAAAATTGACTTTAATAAGATAGATAGCATATGTAGTACCTAGAAAGTATAAGAAATGTAAACATAAAAATGCATACAATCTATAATTTGTATTTTTTGAGAAAATATTTGAATGTTTTGTATTTGAAAAATGTTATATTATTTTTTTATTTTCTTAGTATAAGCTATGTACAAGCAAGATGAAAATGAAAATATATACAAGGATCAAGAGTAAATGAAACTATGTACAAGTGTGGAGGAACATACTAACTAATAAGTCTCATAAGAGATTCACTTTCAAGGCATCTTGTATCAAATAAAGGAAAAATTATTGTGTGTGTTGTGTAAAAAGTTATTTGTGGTCTAAAAACTAGTTTTACTTAGTTATCTATGGCTAACACTACCTATGGAGAAGGGTTAATAATCTAAAAAACTCATTGAACTAGTTTGTGAATTATGGCATGCACTATCTGAATCATAATAGAAGAGTAAACAAGTGATCATACTTCTCATGTTATGGAGGTGTAGGAATAACATCTATAACTAATAATACTCATGGTGTACTATTGTTATATATATTTGTATACTCTATATAAACTATCTTATTTGGTTATCATGTAAATACTATGTTATGTTGTGCAAAATGTCTTGTAAATATCTTAATTAGTTGTAGAATTGATACTATGATTTGATCTTTGTGATCTCTACTATGTCTATTAATATGTTGTCATATTGAGATTGTTCTCTAATTTCTATGATCTCTACCAAATATCTTAATTGGTTGTTGTATTGAGACCATGCTCTTATCTTTTTTATTGTTACCAAATATCTTAATCAGTTATTGAACTAAAACTGTGCTTTGATCTCTATGATTATTGCCAAATATATTAATCATTTGTCAAACTAAAACTTTGCTCTGATCTATTTGATTGTTTCCAAATATATTAATCAATGGTCAAACTAAAATTTGTGGTGTATTTGGTTTCCATTATTTTACCATGTTATTATTAGTAGGTTGATATCTATGAACTAGTTACCATATCTATTAAATATGTGGTGTAAGGGATCTAACATAAGTGTGTGTCCTAGAAACCACATGGATTGTATGATGAGAAACCAATGGTTCCTTAAAAGGAATGTCTTGGGATAAATTCCTCATAATGAAATGTGATCTAGAAGAGGGTGGAGAAGGATATCTCAATGCCCCTTGTGTGAATGATATAATGCCTCTATCAACACATTAGTCAATACAATTCCTAAGTGCACAACAATTATTGTCCTAATGTCCATTGATTCTATGATAATTGTAATATGATTTTTTTCTTATTATTTTCAAATGATGTGTTATATGATGCTAACTAGGAGGAAGGGTGATCATCCTCATTTTTAGTAATGTGAATAATATGTCATGAGGTCTATCTTTATCTAAAAACTATATGGTTCCACTAATGGTGTCATGTGTTATATCCATTATAGGAGATGCTCTATAAAGTGGCTCTTTTTCTTTGTTGATTATCTTGATTAGTTGTTCTTATTTCACTTTTTCCTTAATCATAACTAGATTAGGTGCTTGTACCATATTATATGATTATGACTATGAGAGATCTAAATCCAAATATGTCTCTAAATATGTCTCAAATAGTCCCAAATTCTTCTCTAATGCCATAGTTTTGTAACATAGATATCGAAATTATTTGGTTGTCTCATATAATTTCTCTTATAGATGAAAAATAAGGCCTCTAATAAAGATGTATTGTACCTCTAAATCTATCAGTTGGTAGATCAATTATTACATGCATGATTTGAATCATAGAATGTAATCATTTATTATTTTTGAATTACCCTATTGTAGTGAAGGAAACCACTCATATGTGATTTGAGGTCCCTTATTTTGAATATAATGCATCAGAAATACTTCTTCTAACTCATTGTATGTATGTAGTGAACCACTAGGGAGTGAATGATGAAATTAATTTAATGTCTCACCCTTTAGAGTCTATATAAATAAATATAAGAGAATAAAACTATGAGTGACATGTGTATGAACACAATATTTTAAAACTTTATCAATTACCAATGCTTTCTCTCTTTTAAGAACCCATTGAAACTCAATCTCTCTGAGTGAACGCCTTAAAGGGTGCATCAGGAAAGGGGTGGGAAGACCATTAGTGCTTCATAAAAATATAGTTCCCTATACCACCACTTGAAACTAACACAAACCTCTCCTATACATTTCCGTAAGCTTTGGCACCTCCCTTACACACACTTCTAAGCCATTCACCACTTCAGACAACCCCTACCTAAGCCAAAACCTCTTTTTGTCATTTACAAACCAATGTTAGCCTAGGCTGACCTTATTCTTAAAATATAAGCATGTTAAGGAATTAGGTCATTCCCAACCAGCCTAGTCTAGGACCTAACTACTTTATTTATTGAAGAACAAGGTTGATTAGGTCGACTCTATCGGCTAAAATTTTAAAATATTTTAGTGTTAGATTAGGCTATATAAAAACATCATTTTTGCCATTTTCATTAGAGAGAGATAGAGATAATCATTTATTTATACATCTTCTTATCCACTATTCTACTTGAGGAGCCATTTATTAGGTTTCATATTACACTTAAAAAGAAGAAGCTTATCTTGTGGGAGAAGTATTTTGGATGCATAGGAGAAGTTGTGTTGCCTAGAATTGACCTATATTTATTATCCTTATAAACCATAAAAACCTCTTACAAAGCACCATTAACTAAGGGAGAGATTAAATCTTGACATATTCATTTTCAAGGTAAGTATTCCTATCTCTTGCTCCTCTTTATTAAGTAGATATATTTGTATTTGTTAGCTTATGGATATTTTTATCTCTCCATGAATTAAGACTACCTCTACATTGACTCAAGTAGAGTTCTTATTTGCATGTTTACTTTTCTTTTTATTACCCCCAGTTTGTGACACAAGATTTAATGAGAGCTAGATTAGATTTGCTTTACTTTTTCATTTAATTTGATAAGAAAACATAGGACCTAGCTAGGGTTATTGTGTGGTATTGATTGACTAGAGGATTTGGAACCCTCTTTAGTGATATTGTGTAGTAAGAGACCCCTTAATTAGGTCTAGAGGATCCCTATTAGTCATGACCCTAATTATATAAATGTATGAACAAGTAGAAGGGCTAGTGTGATTTATATTCTCTGAGCTAGGATTGATTTGTAGATCAGCTTCACTTTCCCTTATATAAATTATAGTGAATCTGATGTGAACTAACCCTTGCAAGTTTTATTTCATGCCTTTATCATTATCATTTATCATTTACTTCATTTTTACATCACTAAATTGAATATATCAACCGAGTCTAAAATTTTGTGTGTAGGTTTAACACATAGTCTTCAATCAACTCTATATTTCTTTGAGCAGGGAATATTCAAGCATAGGTAACTAGATTGGTTAGCTTTCCTCAGTTTACTACCTTAAATATAGGTTTTTAAACTCAATTAACCTAGTTGACTCTATTAGTAGGTTAAAAAAATTCATCTAGATATCACAATATAAAAAAAGTAATTTCAGCATCTTCAAAATCATCAAGTTCATTATCACCATCTTAGTCATTTATTTTCTTCATTATAGTCCTATTTTTCATAGTTTTAAGTCCACAAAATTGTAACTCTATAGAAAACTAGTTCAATTGGATCGACTTAGTTATGTAACTTGATTTTTTCCTAGAAGACTTAGTAGAATCATTCGATTGTGTTATTCTAGATCTTACTTCAATAGATAAATTTGACCAAGATGATTTTATTTTATACTATTTGCATACTTGGTCCTCTGAATTGACCCTGTACTCTTTAAGCAAAACAATTAACTCATCTTATTAGTAATTAATTCACTTTTCATTTTATTACTTGATTTATTATATTAGTGCACATAGACTAAATAAGAATTTTTAATATACTAATTTAGTCACACTATTTTTCTTTTATTCAAACACTTCCAAACCACATAACATCAAAAAATATTAAACAAATTCTAACCAAGGTCTACCTACTTGAATTTCATCACTAAAGGGAAAGTTGACTCAGTTTTTTGGCTAAGTATAAATACATGGTTAATGGTATATATTGACAAAGCACATGATACCCTTATCATTTCAAGATTATGAAGTGAGAGGGTAGACCCCAATACCAAGCCAATACCATCACCAATACATATCACTTTCAGCCTTAACTACATGAAACCATCCTTAGATTGCCTTTTTAGTTCCATTTTATATCCAACTCTCTATCACTTTTATTTATAAAAAATATAATTTAAAACATTCAAGAATGACCACATAGATTAACATTTCTATTTTTGTTGCTTTCTCTCTAATAATTGTATGTTCTATTATAAACTTGTATCAACCAATGTTGGTGCAATGTTTGTGTTGTGTGCCATAAATTGATCAACTGTATTAAATTTATTATTTGTGCGTTTATTTAAAATATATTACAAAATAACACTAGATCATATATAGTCATAACATTCAAAACCTATCTCTTTCTTCAGAAAATAGATGATCTATTCGAATGTGTCTCCTATAGTCTCTATTTTCCCATAGAAAATAATCACTTAATTTACCACATCCATTACATATTACTTGTTTTATTTGCCTTAAACACATAGTCAACCTATCCAGTTGTGTGTCTTTTATACTTCATTAATTTCACCATCTATAAACCCTAGTAGATGAGTTGAACTGTGCCTTTTTCATCCTATCTTATATACAATCCTATAATATAGTTTTAACTAGTTTGACCTAATATCCTACTAGTTGACCTTTATTTTTACCAAGTTTTTAGTTTCCTTCATTCATCATGAATTTATTGTTTGAGTATAATATAGAATTAAATTTTTAATCACCTAAAAGTGGTAATTAGATGTTAAAAGTGTCACTTGAGTCACCTTATCGTTAGGCTTGTCATAGACCTATTCTAGAGCCTTAGACTTGCATTTCTAGCTATTTATTAGACCTTATTCACTTACAACCAGTCAAAACATAGTATTTGAACTATCACCTCTAACCACACTCCAACTTTCCTAGAATTATACCAGAAGGAAATTAGCACCACATTTGGGACACTACAATGACATGGTGCTAGTGTCCCCAACTAGGCACTACTATCCTTAGCCATAAATCTTCCCAACATATACTTTTAAAATATTTGCCCCTCATAAGGTTAGTTTAATCTCATTTATTATCCATATAAGCAATAAAACCCTATATATACAAGTTTAATCTACCTTTATTCACTAGATGGAAGATAGACAAAAAAATAATTCAAACCTAAGATAAAGTTGTGTAAAATCAAGTTAAATTATACCTATTTTACCATACCTTATGCATACTATGATATACAACAACCATAATTATAATTTTCAAGAATTCAAAGTCTCAAGCACATTCAAGTCATATAAGGCCACTCTTATTCTAGCATTCACTTGCACATACATCAAGCACTAGGTGGGATAACTACATTGGACTTGATCCCTCTTTGGAGTATTCGTATATATGAAAATATCTACACATAAAGGTGTTGAGGATGTCTAGTCCATCCTAATAGCACACTCAAATATTTCTCATATCACACTTTCAAAGAGAACTAGGGTTTACACAAAAAATAAAGCTTTACAGGTACAATATATAGCTACAAGCTTTAGTCTTAGAGGTACAAAACACATAGATATAGGTGTTCACTAAAAATAGGGATAGTCTAACAAAAAGGACATTATCACCCCATCTTGGACACTACACATTGATGATGCTACTATCTAAAATAGGTGCTACTATCTAGTAGTAAAAAAATCAAAAACCTACTTACAACATTTAGAGCTACTCAAATCTTCAATTTTAGAACCCAAATCATATGTAACAATCTATTTTTAGCTAAGTCTATATTTATCCCTATTTATTGTTATTATTAGAAAGCCAATCAAGGTCAAATTATTTCACAAATAATTAGGTTAATTATTGTAATTTATTTAACTAATTTAGACATCTTATCCTTTAATAAAATATAAGAATTACACTTGTAAGACCCTAAAAGGTTAAATCATTTAGTGAACCCATCTTACTTTGAACATTGCATAAAACCCTAGCTTACATTAATTCTTATTTTTATGCAATAAATTTAGGGATGCATACTTATATTTTTCTAATTTTATTTAGAAAACCTAGATAAATAAAATTAATTTTACATTAGGATTTAAATTCATTTTATAATTAATCTAAATTATTGTAAAGAAACCTTAGCTTCCAAAAACCTGAAACCTAAATTCTCTTAGGGTTTGTATCATTTTTCCTCTTATTTTCATTATATTTTATTAATTATTGATAATTCATATATTCTCTTACAATATCTCTATTTAAATTTATTTGATATATGCCATCTAAAAAAGCTATCTCTCTTCCCTTAAGAAGAAGTGCTAGACTAGGTGGTGATCCTATAGATCACATCTAGATTTTAGCTATCTAACCCTATAAAAAGGACAAGGAACCTATTACAAATTTAGATATGAATCCTTCACATCTTGATTACATGGAATTTAATTACAATGCATCCAAGGATGAGCAATATAACCAATAAAAAGATCTGGTCCATGTTGAGGATCAATACACACTACCTCCACTTAATGACAATGATATAGTTGTGAACAAAGATGAGGTATTATAGGGCTTCAAGGATAGAACTTGGGAATAGACTCATTATCATGAATAGATTTTATAGGCCATATTAAAATCAAGAATAAGAACAATAATGGTAAATCTTCTACCCCTCTAATTAATGATGTCGTTACACCTTCAATGGGGCATACTCAATTGACTTAGATAACACAATCAAAACTTGTTATTCAACCATCAATGAAAACTACTCCAATTTTATCTTATTTTTATCCTCCTAATGTATAATCCCTTACTTAATAGGTTCTTTCTCTATAATCTAATATGTTACATCTTAAGTAAGGAAAAACTAATCCTTATCATGCCTTGGACTCCAACAATCTATTGCATACACCATTGTCACATCATATTGAGTCAATTCCTTTGCCATATAATTTCGTAGCACCCAAGCTCACATTATTTGATGGAAAGGGTGACCCAAAGAATCACCTTTAAGACTTTCATGCATCATACTTGGAATATGTGTCCAATGATTCGATTCTTATGAATCTCTTTCCATGTAGTCTCAAGGATTATGCCTTTTGTTAGTTCTATGATTTGCCTAACCAATCTATCATGGAATTTAATCATTTATAAAATATGTTATTATCACACTAATCTATCAACATCAGTTATAATATATCATATGCACAAGTGGTACAACTAAAGTAAAGGTCAAATGAGCCCATAGAAAATTATGTCTTACATTACAAGATAATATTATCAAAATTGACTAGCCCCATGGAAGATAGAGAACTTAAATATATATTCAAATAGATTATATTACCAAAACTTCATGAATAAATCTAATTTAATAAGTTTCCCACATTTATAGACATGTGCCACATAGTTAAGGAAAGAGAGGTTAAGATCTTAGCAATGGGTAAAATCAAATATACAAATGGATCATATTCAACTATTAAGAGTTAAAAAAACTCCATCTAAGGTCAGGACCACAAATAAAAAAATAGGTCAAAAGATAATAATCAATGTAGATTTAGATCATTCTCCTAGATTGGTCTTATCAGCTCCTCAACATAGAATATTAACTAATCTAATAGAGTCACCAACATGAATTCTACAACAAATATTAGAATGTAATGTCATATCTCTCCCTTCCATTAAAGAGGTTGATATGACATGGTTTATTTCAAATATTTAATATTAAAATGCATTCTACAAGTATCATAGGGCATGATGACACACCAAAAATAGATGTATTACCCTAAATCACAAGATACAAGAACTTATTAAGGAAAAAATTATTTATGTGGGCACACCCACTGAGGAACTAAAACAAAAAATGGAGGCAAAAACACTTAAGATATTTTTAGATCCTTTTCCTAAGCATAAAAATAATGAGGCAAGGGCACATCATTGTTGATTATACATACTATGATCATCCACCACCAGCTTCCTATCACATAATTACAAAGGAGACACATACCCTACATAATATTATTGGCATGTATCACACTATAGTGCCACCTAAACCACTTACCACATTTTTAGAATAGGATATTGTGGATGATGACACATATTTACATGCACTCTTCATATGGGCATATATAGACCACCATCTATTCACATTGTCATGGTTGAGAATGGGTCAAGCATAATCATGTGCACCATGACACTCCTACAACACTTAGGCTACATAGACTGGGATATATTCTATATAAATATAGTTATTAGTGGTTTCAATGGGTATGTTTAGAGATCTATAAAAGAGATAGTTCTTCCATTATAGGTGGGACTAGCACACATAGCCACTCAATTTCTAGTAGTACCTAGTACATGTCTATTTGGCATATTATTAGGTAGGCCATGGTTAAATCAGCTCAAATCCATCTCATATATAGTACACCAATGCCTCAAGTATATAAATGCTAACTATGTGGTTAATATTGAGGGTGTCCCATATGAGGATTCTCCTCCCATCCCACAGGTAGTTTTAACATTGATTCCAATCACACTTCCATCACTGACACTTATTACAATTATAGTTCAACTATTATATATTACATGTCTATATATTTTATTACAAATCACATCTCTTATGTATACATCATAGTGTTTAGTAGAGTCCTCAAAGCAGGCCATGTCTACTTCTATAGTGTCAACATGAATGCATAATCTCTTTCAAAGACCATTACTAAAGAGATCATTACATCAGAGATATGTCATGAATTCTATAGGTAATTACTCTACACATTTCACACCAAGATCATTTATATTAGGGTTTAGGGGTTCTCAAATAGGTCACTTACAACTTCTACTTCTATTAGATGGGTCCCCAAGACCCCTATAGTTCACAAGGCATCATAGTCAGTACCACGACATCATAACATCACTAGTCAAGTAGATTGAGGTTTAGATTCTATAGTATCAAGGCTCAAAGTTACCTTTTCACATTGCACATATGATCACTATTTCACTCTTTGACATAGGCCATGGTGATGGTGAGTCTCCCATGAGATTCATTGGCTTGTATGGTTTCTATATTTATACATACTTCCTTCTCTCTCACACTCTTTATACATAGTTTAATTTAATATGATTGTACATAGCTTATACTCAAAAAATAAAAAATAATATAATATGACAAAATATAAAAACATTAAAACATTTCAAAAAATCCAAATTTTTTACAAATTCTATGTATTACTTTGTTTGCATTTCTACTATTTTTTAGATATTGCATATTGATAGCTATCCTATTATAGTTGGTTTTATCATATACATATGCTTCACTTGTTATTTTCAAGTGCTTGTAGGTTCCAAATATGATTCTATTCCACTACACTAATCCAAACTAGATATCATCTACCCATTAGGGGTATTCACACTGATTCAATTTTATACATCGATATATTCACTCACTTGAAAGCATCTCCTACATAATTGCTATAACCAAGTTTTATCTATACATGTTATACACTATAGTTACACATTGATTTATCTTGATATTGATCTGTACTATTCATTTCTAAAAAAAAATTCCAACTATTATTAGTTAGCTTCAGTATATATGCACATTTTCATCTACATAGATTTGTATTACATAGTTATACATGTTTTCATTTCTTGTTCCTAGATTAGACTTGATTGTGTTACTATGATTTCTACATCTTTGAGGGCATTTGAATATGCCATATTCCTTGGATTTTATACCACTTCTTTATTTGTGTACCTTGGACATGTGCCCATGTCCCTTATGTGTGCATATTCATGCTTCTATATGCAGACATTTGAACATGTCCTTCTCTCTGGATTTATGCTAAATTACTTGTTTATGTATGTGGACATTTGAGCATATACTTTTATGTTTTCATTCTCAGATTTAGTGACATGTGCCCATGTCCCTTGTATTATGGCACGTTGGACTACTTTTTGCATGCCTTAAATGATTGTATGTTTTCTTCTTTTGTATGCTTCTACACCATGACACTTATGTTTGCTTGTTACACACACACACACCATTTTTTTATGCCATGAGGGATCTCATGCATCTACCCATCCTACTTGAGAGCCGTGATAGACATCATGCCTCATCCCCCTAGGTAGTTACTCAGATTTTATTATTGTTATTACATTATTTACATCTATATTGACACCCATGTATAATTATAGATTACAACATACATCTTACATTTCCTAATATTGCTCAGATACATTTACATTGTGATGTTATGTTTGAACATTATATTGGAATATCATGATCGAACTAACACATTTTGTAGAGATACTTATATAGAGGTCAATTATCCCATAGATTTCATAAATACCCAAAAAAGAGAGGGAATTTATAGGGGTTGTCACATATATTAGGCTCTTATTTTGATTTTAATAGATACATTTTAGCACATGGGCTTAGTTACATAGATTAGACTCAGTGTAGACATATAACAAAATAGAGGTTTAGTAGTCAATCCAAACCACACAAATATTAGACTAAGAGGTCAATAGTGCCCTTATTGGGACACTAGCACTATAGGGTGCTACTTTCCACTAAAAGGCACTACCTTTTAATATCCATAACTTCAAGATAGTCTAGTTAATTTAGACCAATACACTAGGTATAGTATAGATTTGCATAGATATAGTCATAGATTTGGTAGTTATGTTTTAGATTTAGCTTAGATTTAGTCATTTCAATCCAGATTCATACCAATTATTTATATTTGGGGGAATCATGCACAACATGATCACTCATAAACTTATATTAGTATATATGTTTATCTATTACATACTTGATTCAAATTCATTATACTTAGATACCAAATTGGAGGCATGTGCATAGCACATAGTTTCTATATACTCAGATTTAAATAGGTTGATCAGATGGAATAGAAAACTCCATGTCATTCTCTACATTTTATCTTCTTGATATCACATTCCAAGTTGTCACTAGATTCATGCCTTATTCTATTTGTAGTGGTTGGTATTCTTGAGTGGCCTAGAGCTGCCTAATATACTCGAGTGGTTACAGAGCTAAATACATAATTAGATTACTTATTTTGATACTTTCAACACTTTGTGAAGTATAGTTATATATTCATCTACTTCACATAGGATTCAATGATATATTCATGGCCTATTTTAGTTATTTATCCACCTACATGAGAGGGTTCAACACATATATATTCTTATCCAAACTATTCACAAAGACTAGGATATACCAAGTAGGGGTGGTAAATGATGGAGTTAAAATTGGATTGAATTCTTGAGCCACCCATATGAGGATTTAGTAATACATCATCTCAATTCAATTTATTTGATTATATGATCACTATGCACTTTCACACACGTAGGTTTACTCCAAGTTCATGCACTAGTTTGCATAGGTGTATTCTTTCCTTTCCTCTCTCTTTACCTAGTTATTTCATTTTAGCATAGTTTTTTTCTTTTGATTATCTCATTAATAAGGACTAATTTTTTTCATGTTTCATTTTATGACTTTACTTTGGACCATGTTTCACATATGTAAACCTAGATTTACATATTCAAACTTGGCTACACGGGCTTCACTTCCAAGGTAAGTCCAATTACACTTCTTTTTCATTTATACTATTCATTTTGATTTGCTACATTACTAACATAAATGGGGGGGGGAAATGCAATAACCTAAAAGTGGTAATTGGATGTTAAGAGTGTCACTTGATCACCCTATCCCTAGGCTTTCCATATACCTAGTCTAGAGCATTAGACTTGCATTTATAGCCATTCATTAGACCTTATTCACTTACATCCAATCAAGACACATTCCCCAAACTATCACCTCTAACCCCAATCTATCTTTCCTAGAATTCTACCAAAAGGACATTAACACCACATTTGGGACACTACAGCCATATAACACTAGTGTCCCCAATTGGGAGCTACAATCCTTAGCCCTAACTCTACCCAAAAGATAATTTTTCAAATGTGTGCCCCTCATAAGGTTGGCCTAAGCTCATTTTCTTATCTACACCAATAACAAAACCCTATATATACAAGTCTAATCCACCTTTATCCACTAGATGGAAGATCTAAGCAAAACTATTCCAACCTAATGTGTGTGTGTGTGTGTGTGTGTGTGTGTGTGTGTGTGTGTGTGTGTGTGTGTGTGTGTGTGTGTGTGTGTGTCTAATTGAATCAAAAAAACATAATGAGTTTTATCAAACCTAATAGGGTTCCTAAGACACATCTTGTGGCACCCACCATGGATCAAAGAAATGTCCATGTTACCACTTGTACTACCAACTATGGGACTCCTCCCCATTATTACTCAACCCCTTGTTTTATTTAGAATATGAGTGTGATCTTGATTACACAATTTAAATTCTTTTTTTCATCAACAAAAACCCTCAACATAGAGTAAAATATCCTAAAACCATCTATAATCTTATGATGGGACCTCATATAGGAGAACCCCATTCACCTTCCCTTATCTTTTCCCAAGGATTTGGGGCCTTTATTTGTATCCCAACCTTCCCCCTCTATAATGTCTCCCTCCCACACCATGACATCATCCTCTATGTCTTCTTCTACCTCCATGCCAAGTATTTCTATAAACAAGGTAGGTTTAACTTCTAGTGGGGATATTCAAAATACCCACATCCCTAACCATGCTACCAATGCCTCTTTTGATACCAATGCTACTAATACCACTAGTGTGATGTAAACTACTACCTCATTTGACACTCATAATGCATCTTAAGCTCCTAATATCTTGCATAATATTAATGCATCACATGTTGTGTCCATTAGTCAAAATGTTACTCAAACTAATCAAAACATAATACAAACACTTAACCAAATGCATACTTTTGAAAATAATAATTTAAATTAGATGATGCAAATTCAAAATCACCTCATACATCTCTAAAACCAACCTCACCATGTTTTATGAGGATCATAAAATCTTAATGCCCACCCCCACCCCGTAGGGATTCCCATGGTAACCTCATACCACAACCTCTACTTATCAACAAAAACATCAAACATTTACAAAATATACCTCTAGTACCCCAAATTTCCAACATCAAAATAGGAGGTATCACCCACACCATTTCTTATAATAGATCTACCGATCCTACCTTACATCTAAAAATATTTGACAACATTTATGAAGATTGGGTTAAGCTTAATACTTTTGTTGCCACTAAAATCTTATCTAAAATTATTTCAAGAGATGCTTTAGATAGGTACAATAAATTAAAAATATATTCTATTACTAGCCTATAAGACTTGGTCAACTCAATGGTCAAAGAATTCCAAACTAGTGATCTTACCAAAAATAGCTTAGCTCATTTTATAAATTGTAAACAACTCAAAACTGAAATGACACAAGTCTTCATCAAATGATGTAAAATTTTGTCTAACAAATTTAAGCATAATATAGAAGATGACAACCTCTTCCACTTATGTACCAATGCTCTCTACCCTAAATTACAATATTGTGTTAGGACCCTTTCTCCAAAAAGTTTGGAAGAAGCTCTTGACCAAGACAAATGATAATACTTCCTCATATATCAATTTTAACCACATCAATATAAAATTGGAAATTATATGCTCATAAAAAATAAAAACCATCATGTGACCATTAATGGCGTTACTAACACTTATGACACCATATACACCATCTAATTTATTGATCCAAATAACATCATGGACCATGTTCCTCCCCCTAACAACAATTTTAATCATACTCCCACATTTTCTCAACATAACTATAATAATGTGCACAAACCATTTTCCCTAGAATAAATTCAAAAATGTATTCCAAGACCTCTACCACAATATATTAACCCCACTCATCGTATGAAATCATAGTATGATCCAAATAAATTTTATTGGTTTCATGTAAGTTGGGGCCATTCTCATGAGACTTGTAGACAATTATGAAATCTTTCAATGGATTTTATTCTTGGCCCTAACTTTGACCATGAATTCCTTATATGAAAACATCAACAAGATTATGACATAGTAGTTAAAGCTCATGAATCACAAAATAAAAATCAAGATTTAAACCAAGTTAATGCTCATTTAGTTATCTATAAGCTCCCCTTTCTAACTACCAAGATAACATTGAAATGCTTACCCCTACCACTAACAACATTGAAATTATTATATACCTTAACACCAATGAAGAAAATGTGGTAAATATGAATCACATGAGACGAGTAGTTGCTTATATGTATTCAAATCCAACACCTACACATCACACCTCTCTAACATTCCACATCATTTAGTACATTTCCTCATCCCATCTCATAAATTTAGGGCATGAGGAATGAATGCCCATATAAACACCACTTCTAACAAAATAAATTGAACATACCTCTCATACCATTGATATCACTTATACTCTTTCCCTAACTTCCATACCATAAGAAAACATCCCTCAAAATTCACACAATATTTTTGCTACTCAACCATAATAAATACCTCAACCAACCATCACATCACCTAAAGTTACTCAACCCATTTACAACCAACCTAAATTAACCATACCTTATCAACATAATTTTAATTTTACCTACAACATTCCTTCCTAGGATCTCTTATAACACTATGCACCTATATCTAACAATATTCCCACATGTTATGATGAGCAGGATCCTATTGTATCTTTTCCATCTCCCATCTCAAATCCATTTCTTAGAGATAATGAAAACTTATCCCCACCATTTTAATAGACTAATGCAATTATTTTTCAAAATCAACATCCCTTGTCCTCTTCCTATAGGGAAAAAATATACCTTATCTAGTTCCAATGATAGTATACTTCAATAATGTGAAGAGATGTCCATCCATGTTGATGAAATAGTGGACACTTCCTATCACTTAAGTTCCCTAGCTCTTCTATGATTACCAATGAGATATTACTTTATGAAGATGGTCCTCCTTTATTTATTAACATCAAAATAGGTGACATCTAAGTTAAGTATTCTTTAATTAACAAAGATTAAGGCACTTATGTTACCCCCTTGACTTTATTAAGACACTTGGATTTTCCAAAAGTAACCTTAAATACACATGAGTGCATGTCAAGGCTATGACAGAAGACAAATTCCTCCTCTAATTTTTTTTTGGATTCATATTACCATTCTTCCCATTACCATCTGTGTGAAAGTCATGATCTTTAGATTTTCACTTTCATATAAAATTTTACTTGGTCAACCTTGGACTCATCATATGAGAGAAATCATTTCATCTGCATGTTAATGTATCAAATTTCCTCATAATGGTTCTATTTACAATATTTAAAGGCACATGAATCCTTGTAATTTTGAGTAATTCCAAGAATTTAGTGTCTTTAAAATACCCACCCTTGAACCCTTACCCAGTGTTCCATTTCAAAAATCCTAATACTTCAACTATCCAATTAACTCTACTAGAGGTTATAATGGTCATCCTAAATTAATTGGGAATATTTCACCTAACATCTTAAACTTTTATGATGATGAGCCAAGTGAGATAGCTTAATTATCAAAAATTCTTATCATTCCCCTCATATAGTAACTCAACTCCTTCTCTTTAACCTCAATCTTATTAATAACCCTCTAAAGGCATACTAGTTACCTTAACCAAAACTAGACACTTTATTCACCATGCTTCCTCAAATGATAAAATAATTATTACATGTACTATAAACTTGCATATGCTTTATTATGATGATGATTATGCTTTAGATGACATATTTTTATTTAGATTCATCCAAGTTAGAAATGTTGAATTTCTTAGATACCATTATTTATTTTAGTCTTTTCATTCTTCTAGCATTCCTTCTCTTATAGTAACTAATATTATTTTTTACACTATTATTCATGGGGTAAAGATAGAGCACTCATGTGGTACACCTATAGCCATAGTAGATCCTATCAGCAGTATGATCATGAATAATACCATGATAAGACCTTATCATCTTGTCATATATCATGACCCTTTTAATTTGCTTCTTCCACAGATATTAGCCACTATGTTTAGACCTATTGCATAGCCTAACTTACCTACAAATAATCTTAGTCCAATTTTTGATCCATTTTCCCCCTTCCATGGTGATGGTCTTCTTCCATTACCTCAACTTGATCCCATACCCACATAATGGGTAGATCATCCTTATTTTAATATTTATAGAGTTGGTGGTCATTGAAACAAAGATTTCCATGTATATTAGTATCCCCAGGCTCCTTCTTCTACCCCTTTAGATAGTAGACTCCCATAGTCTACTAATAGATGTATTTATTGATTCCATGGAATAAATAACCATTCTTCTACCACTTCCAAAAACTTAGGCAGTATATTGACACATTATGACTAGTCCTTACCTAACCCAAAAACAAGACAATACTTCCTCATAAGCTACTTACATAGTAGATCCCTAAATACAAGGAAATATATTGTCTTTGGCATCAGTGTTCTTACCATAATACTAATCACTATCACATGCTGTAGTAGCATACCTAATATTTCCCACCATCTACACTAGCACCATTTATTCCTTCTCTTATAGGTCATCCATAAAATAATGTCACTCCTCCTTCACTAGTTACACCTCCTCCTAGCTCCACAAATACCATTTCCATCGATATATCCATTCTTCACATTGAGTATCCCACATATAAAATACCATACGAGTATTACTCTTATAATACACCTACCTTTTCATTTGATATGATATGAAAGGAATTCTTTTCACAACTTTCCATGAAGATTGATGAGACTCTAGATAATGTTATAATTCAACTACATTGGGATGTTTTGGATGTTAAGGATAAAATTTATGGTCATATCTATCATTATTTTTGAACACAACATGGTGTTCTTTCACATTATTCTATTTTATGATTTAGATTATATTTTTGATCCATTTATATATCTTATACTTTTGACTATCTGTCAAAAATGATTTCACTTATCTATTTTGCATGAACCATTATATTATGCTTTATGTGTTTTACATGTTTCATTCTCTTTCACTTTTTTTAATGGATTATTCTCATTATTTTCATGAATGAAAACTTATGTTTATGATTCTACTTCTTTCATGGATTCTTTTATCTTCTTTGCAATGATTGTTTTCCATCTTTTACACTCAAATAAAGATAACTATTATTGTGACTTGGTTATACAAGCCTAATTTCCTTAGTACATATCTCCATCATATGATCAATTAGAAAATAATACTTCTCATTTTAATAATTCTATATATTGATCTATTTTGATATCCCTTATTCCCTCAGTTTCCCTTTCACATACTAAACATACATATGGTTAAATATTGAGATTACATATTGGTTCATAAGTAAGCCTAAGTTGTTTAGTCAATCATATCTCTGGTTACTTAACCTCATTTAAACTAAATTCTAAAGATAATTCATGTGTATCACATTTATCACTCATGCTGGTTATTCCAAATTTGTATGGAGGAATAATCACAAAATCCATAAAAATTTTAAAATCCAAATCATTTAAACAAAAGGCAGTGATTCAAAAGGAAATAAACAATCCAAAATTCTAATCACACCAAAAGATGTGATTTAATAACTTTAACACATCTCATATTTCTAATCAAAGCTCAAACTCCATAAATAGCCTCATGATAGAGCCAAGGTCCATTGGGGTGTAGCAGGCTAGTAGATTAGGATAGGAGAACAAAAAAATCTATAAGTGATACCTACTTTTTCACACAAGTACCCAATCTTCATAGTAGACTGATGGCTCTGTAAGAGGTCTTGAGGAATGAGGAACATGTTGTGGGAAGGTAGGACCATTTTTATTTCCTTGTTCACATAACCATCCTGATTTGATCTTAGTATTCCACCTATTTGCCTATATAGCTTTATGTTTATTGTGATCAGATATCCTTTGTATTTTGATGGTCACTAGACTCTTAGTGTCTTTCCTTCTTACCTAGTATGTTACATGTTTACTAAGGTTTTATCATAAATTCCTATGTCATGATTTTTTACACTCCATATTTCATTAAAAAAATCATAATATTTACCCTTGATGAATATTGTTTTGTTAATTGTTTATACCCCCTTGGGTTTCCCTTTGTTAGTTGCATTGTAAGACATTGGATAGGACTAGGCATTCCTCACAAAACATTTCTTTATTTTCCCCTTATTACCATTTACCTCATAGATGTTCATATTGAGAGTTAAAGTGTAAGACCATGGATAAGACCAGGATTTACTCACAAATTACCACATTAAAACATCTTTAAGTTATTCTGACCTTTATCTCCACATCATTGGTGTTACCTTTGTGAGTTATAGTGTAAGACCTTGGATAGGACCAGGCCCTCCTCACAGAATATTCGAATAAAAAATTCATACTATAACCAAGTCACAATAAAATTACATGCTTTAAATTTGAGATAATTTTTTTTACATTATGATTTCCATGTCATTTACATACTTCCCATCTAACATAGTATGTTTTATGCTTACTTCATAAACACTTCACTTTTATCTTCGTATTTTCTGATTGTGTTTATGTTACCAACCATTTTATTAAATTTATAATACTTCCCATATTGATTTAGTATAATTAATTTGATTTATACTTATATTTTATTTCTCTTTCCATACTTCCCATCTTTATCTATTATGGTTGATTAAATTTATTGTTTGTTTGTTTTTATACCACTGGTTTTCACGTGTTTTCCACTATATTACAGATTTTCATACTTCCCAACTTGATATAGTATGACTCATATTTATTTTAATTTGGTGAAATTTTCACTTATACATGGTTTGAAAACACTTATTACCTATTACTTTACCATTTTTGGTTTCTTATATTTGTTCATCTTTTGTTTTTACACATTTTCCATCATGATATAGTGTGTATTACATTTTATGACTATTTATACTTTTCCAAATCATTTTGATTTTTTTAACCATGAATGTGTATCACATAGTGATAGAAAATAAAACATACATCACATATTTCCCATAGCATATTCAACAAAATTAAAATTCATGTGTTAGAAAGGTAATACATCCATCCATAAATAAATATAAATCATAGACCAAGAAATGTCCATATCAATATATATAACATGACTTTGATAAAAATATAATACAAAATATAATAGTTAGACCTATAAGGTTGTGCTCAATCATATTTATGTTATGGTCAAGCCACGCTACCCATGAATACATGTTACTAACCCCTTTGAATGGTACACTATAATGAGGTAGTTTAAGATCTCAAACCATCAATCTATCATTATAGATTGACCACCTGGGCCTATACACATCTAAGCTCTATAGTGGTCACCATATGGGTGGATCACTCCTATACCAAAACCTACCAGGATTGAACCTCTCCCTCTCCTACTCCTACAAGAGGTTGTAATCTATCTTCTTACACATACATTTGTTGAGCAACCTCCCCCACCAATATAAAATAGTTAGTGTAGGTTGGGTAGATGGTACCATAGAGTCTACCAAGATGGATGGCTCATAATGTGATAATACCCCATCCAAAATATTATAGTGTGCAGCCATAATCATGGATCCCCATTTGAACTCCTTTGTTCTATTACCTATAAAATGAAAACCAAATATACATTAGATCTCATGTATATATATCTCAACCCATTTATCTATCATTAAATACATATATAATAATTCAACTAATGATATATGATAAAAAATTAGTAAATGAAAGCATTTTCTCACTAGTGCCAATGTTGACAACCATGGTCTCCTTATCAACTCAATTATCAAACACATCCTCTATCAGCTACCTTTGTATAAGTACAAAACTAGGAGTCACTACCCATGCCCATCATGGTCCCCTTTTAAGTAGCCTCTATATTAACCAGTGATGTCTTAAAGCTACCATAGGATCACCATGTGTGACTACTCATGCCTATGTCCCCTCTCATTAATGGTACATCCATCTCCTATGATCTTGAGGTGGACATTATTTCCCCTATTGTGGATCTACTCTGACCTCTCCCACATCCTCACTTGTAACATCCACAACTAGAACATCCTCTACACTAGGCCTCATTGTCATCTACTACTATGTCTAACCTATCCAATAGTCTCACTCATTGAGGACTAATAAAAAGTATCTTTGTAAGCACCTTTGTGCCTCTTCTCTCTCTAACATTGCATGGATAATAAGTAGGCACTAATAGAAGGGCCACTTGATGTGGTAGGCCTAGTTGCCCACATATACGAGCTATTGGATGTGTCTCCACCCATGAATAATAATGGCCTATAATTTGAATTTACACTAAATTGATAGCAAAAGTAGCCCAAATTATCCATAAGGTAGCAATATTAGTGTAAGGCTACCACACTACCTACCCTTGTGTCATAGTCTATAAAGCCAAGACATGGGGCATGACATGGGCTACATGATCTTGCCTCGATTATACCACCTAAGGTAATGACTAGATCAACACTAAGTGGGAGCCTCCTCAAGTTTATGATTCCTCCAAATCCCAAGGCAACCATTCAAACTTGATCCACATCTAACAGTCACTCCAATAAATCTGATATTCATGATACATCAACCAGGCACCAAAATATTCATCGCCTCTATAAAATATTAAATAACAGAGAATGTATTAGATCTCAATGTAATAACAATAAAATATTTTCTTAAATATTCTCAAAATACTAAAAATTAACTTTATCATCTTATTTTTCTTATTTTTCCTTGTTCCTACATAGTCATCCCTTTTAATACTAAATCATCCCTATCACCTATTTGCCATACTAAGTCAGCCCTCTGCTATGCAATTGGCCCATTCTTGTATACACTATCAACCTTTTTGATACTAAATCATCCATTTCCTATCTTTTGCATACTATATTATCCTGCTACCATGTAGTCAACTTCCTTTAATAGATTTATCAGCCACTTATTAAATATTGCATCGACCAGAATGTACTACATTGGAATATCTATTTTTCTAATTGGGTTGATCCTCTACTAGGTAGTCAGCCACCCCCCAATAATACTAAGTCATCCCACTAATATATAGTTATCCACCTTGAATTTTCTTACCTTTTCAACTAACTCAACAAGGTTGACTTTATTCTTAATTTGTGATGACTTTCTAACCATTTACCATAAATGCCTTAGGCATTGATTGGTTTGATTCTTTCCTACCCAATATCCTATTTTACCATTAGTTTACCTAAAAAATCACTAGGTTCATTTTTGGTATCTACATTTTTCATAATATTTATTTTATATATTTAGCTTACTTTTAATTACAATTACCAAAAAAAAATTAAATTAAAACATCACTTACCTAAGCTACAATGGATACGGTTCTTAGGTATCCTCCGTGTCAAATCTATCATCTCCTCACCATGGTCTCTCTCTAGCTATCAACTATGTCTCTTAGAGTAATATTTTATCATAAAGTCAAAATAATAAATGAATTAATTTTCACCCTATTTATATTTACTATTCAAAACTATTTACCTATCAATTATTTACCAATAGATTCTATTTTTTGCCCATAATTTTTTTCTACTAAATATTTGTTTGAATCAAAATATGTTTTATAATCCTGATGTCATGGAAATTTTTTCATGTATTACATATATATTTTTCAAAAAAATGGATTTTTCACTTATTTTATAGTTTCATCTAATGTTCCTTACATTGGACACCTTCACATTTCTATCACTTCCTTCTTATTTCAAAACTAAGGTAAGTAAAGTTGTGTTTTTTTAAATTCTATCCTTTCATTTATCTTATTCACTTCTTAATACAATTTAATTAGCTTGGCATTGTGTGTTACTATGTTATTTTCCTATATTACCATCCTGTGTTACAACTACATGACACGTGATGAGCTTTAAATGGGCATATGTATACACACAATATTTTAAAATTTATTAATTATTGATGTTTTCTCTCTTATAAGAACACATCGAGACTCAATCTCTCTAAGTGCACACCTTAAAGGGTGCACTAGGAAAGGGGTGGGAAAACCATTGGTACTTTTTAAGATTGTTATTCCCTATACCGCCACTTAAAAATAACACAAACCTCTCATATACATTTCCCTAAGCTTTGACACCTCCTTTACACACTCTTCCAAGCCATTCACTTCCTCAAATAACCCCTACCTAAGCTAAAACCACTTTTTGTCATTTAAAAAACAAATGTATCCTAGGGTGACCCTGTTCTTAAAACATAAACATGTTATGGGATTAGGTCAGTTCTAGATGACCTAGTCTGGGACCTAACTACTTTATTTATAAAATAATAGGGTCACTGGGGTTAACACTATCAGGTAAAATTTTTGAAGATTTTAGTGTTAGATCCTACTAAATAAACACATCCATTTTCCATTTTTATTAGATAGAGATAGAGATAATCATTTATTATGCATCTTCTTATCCACTATTCTACCTAAGGATCCATTGCTTAGGATTTCATACTACATTTAGAGAGAATAATCTTATCTTGTGGGAGAAGCCTTTTGGATACATAAGATAAATTTTGTATCCTAGAGCTAACCTATCTTTGTTATTCTTACAAACCACAATAACCTCTTGCAAAGAACCATTAGCCAAGGGAGATATTAAAGCTCAATGGGTTCATCTTCAAGGTATATATATATATATATGTGTGTGTGTGTATATATATATATATATATATATATATATATATATATATCTTTATAAACAATTTTACAATATATATACATATATATATTGTAAAATTATTTATAAAGACTATACATCTGAATATGAGAACTTCAAAAAGAAACTAGGAAATAGTAGTACATCAGTAAAAAAATAATTTTCATGATATCAGTATGATGTTATAATATAAAAAATCCACATAGCAGTGGTAACACAAAAATAAAAAATATAAAAAATATAAAATACAAGCCACATAGCCTATTCAGAAGACATAATATCCATTAAGCTGATTGTAGGTGAACCATTATCATCCTCAAGCTCCTTATGATCAACAAGTCCATTTTGATGCTCGAGTCCCAATTAAGGAACACCCACTAATGGCATAAATATTTTAACCTTATAAATAAGCATTCAAATGGTGTAGGAATAACATAGTTCCTCAACTCTTCAACATCCACTAGTTTAACAGAATCAATTACTTTTTCCAATTGAGATACAATGTTACTATTACAATCCTCAATTTGAGTACCATAATAAATTGACATAAAATGATTTATACTACCCAATCCAATACTAGTGATTTCATCTACATTATTAAACTCAAGAACCATGATCATAGTAAAATCAAGTCCAACACTAATCTATAGGGAGCTAGGACCAACATTATGCAAAGTCTCCATCACCTCTCTTTAAGCAGAAATCCAAGTGTTTATGTTTACCTTGTCAGAATCAAAGACCCAACCCATTTAAGATAAATTGTTTCCTCAAATTATTCATATAAATATTCCTTTATCAATTTCCATTCATATTCTATCAACTATACTTTAGCAATAGTCTCATGAGTAGTCCACCACTCAGGTAAGTTAGACCATTTAGGAAAACCTATGGTATCTAGCAAGAAACAAGAAGATATCTTCAACATTCCCATTTTTATTAAAAAAATTAGTTTCTCTTGAGAAGTCTTGAGATGAAGGAAAATTTTCAAGGAAAAGATTCTACAAATAACTTCAATACTGAAATTAGTAATCAACCTTGACTCAAAATGAAAAACATCCAAGTTTCTCTATTTCTAAATAACTAGATAACTTTAGTAAAGAAAAATTACCATAACTTATGGAAATACATATGGGTTTTTTTTGGATATCACACATAACTAGAAGTAATATTATACCAAGATATTTTGCATTCAAACAAATAGGAGAAACATTTGAGACATTGTTTCCAAATATTAGTAGTAAAAGGATAATATAAAACATGTTTAATAGTTTCCAACTCCCCACAGAAAACAAATAATAAGGATAGAAAATTCTAGATTTAGAAATGATAGACCCAATAACCAACTTATTAAAAAAAATTAACCATAAAAAACATGATTTCTTGGGTTCTAAACAAGAAGCCCAAATGACATTAAAATAGATCATCTAACTAAACAAGGGGTCACACACATGTCATAGGTGGTTAAGAGTTAAGAAATGGCATTTGGTAAAAGCAAGTTTCTCATACATCATCATAGTATAATATTCCTATAAAGGTGGGCCATTTAACCATTTAATATTATCCTAAAATTCACTTTATTCATCAAAAATAGAAACATTATGACCAGACATGAGAGATTTAAAAAGGAGGGTGAAAGTTATTTTTTAAGAAGAAGGAACATGAAATTTATTAGAAATCTTATCCCAATAAGCTCAACCATCATGGAAAAAATATATCCCTAAAATTATTTATACCCTTCAAGTATAATGCATAAGTAAAACATCCCCTAATCAAATCCAAAGGCTATTTATTGATAGATAGATTCCACTAATTTGACCTATACCCCTGACACCTAACACCTAGGCCACTAAATATAGGTGGCATTGACACAAGGTATTTAACCGATTCCTAAGATTTTTAAATTGAAGTAAAAATAAGAGACCCTACAACTTTAACTAAAAATGATCCCATAAAAAAATTAGACTTGTGTAATCCTTTTCATTTGGGTTTTCCTCTAGGGAAACCTCTAGAATTATTGTTTCTAATCAATACTTTCCATGTCTCATCTACCTTCAAGGCTCTAACTATCCATTTGATATCCAAAGTGATACCTTGAAGGCAAAGATATTTCAAGCCCAACCTAACAAGATTTCAAGAGACATATTAAAATTTATAATCCATCACATGTTCTTTTCTGAGACCCCTACCATCAGACCAAATAAAATCCCTTACAATTTTATGGAGCATGTTAATTTGAGTTTTACTAAACATCTAGCAAGAGGCATAGTATATACTATATGGAGAAATAACTTTTTGGCACACTTGAATATGCCATGGTAGAAAAAAGAGATGTTCATGCCATTTGGAAATATTTTTATTGATATTTTCATACAACCAATCCAACATATGTTTGAAATAAGGAGTAAGAGCAAAAGGTGTACCCAGATGCGTAACCAAGTGGTAAGGTCATTTCCATAACCATCCAAGACTAGATAAGTAGTCTGGGGGCTTCTTATTCTAACTGATCATAAAAGACATTGAAGGGTGACTTTAGATCTAAAGGTAGAGAAATAAATGTCAAGCCTAGATTGAAATTGGCTCAAATTATCCTTTTTAAGTTCCAAAAATAAGGATGTATCATTAGTAAATAAAACATGAATAAGTTTAGAACTATCTATAATGGAGAGGCCTTTAACTAGGGGGGCAATCATAGAGCTTCTCTGAAGATAGTGCAAGGCCTTATAATTAAGTACAAATAAAGAAGGTGCCAAAAGGAAGCCTTTTCTAATATATCATTGAATCTCAAATGATTGAGTGAGTTCACCATTTACTTTAATGATAGTAGAAGCATCTCTAAAGAGAATATTAACCATTTTACAAAATCTATCTTGAAATAGAAAATATTTCAATACCATGTCAATAAACGGCTATTCAATCCTATCATAATATTTTTCAAAATCAAAAAACATTATACCGACATTCTTATTAAGTTGAGAACCCATTACATACATTACCAACTTGAAATAGGGTTATCTAAAATATCTTCCTTACATAAAACCTGTCAGTGTCTCAAAAATAATAGAGCAAAGAAAAGAGCATAGCATCCTAGATAATAGTTTAGAAAAATATTATAATAAACATTCAAAATGGTGATAGGTTTCCAATATATAACTTGAGTGTGGTCTCATTCCTTGGGTATGAAATTAATAACCCCTCTATTAATTTTTAGCCCTAAAGAGAAAACCTTAAGAGCTTCCTTATACATAGTAAGGCATTCTTGGGAGATACACTCTATATTCTCCTTGTAAAATTCAATAGGAAACCCATCAATCTTGGGAGCCTTATCATCCTTAAGATAATCAATAGTATATTTAACTTCATCTAGGGAGATTTCACTATAAAAAAGTAACAAGTTCTCAAGAAATTTTTCTAGGAATATATTTGGCACATAATTCTCTATTTTTAATCACCTCAGGTACTGCACCATTAGAATGAAAGAGATTTGAGTAAAAGGAAAAAAATCCAAATTCATCTCTTTGGGGTCAGTATACAAAGATCCTTCACATTCAAGCATAGTTATATTTTTCTTGGAAATATTGGCCTTAAGAAACTTGAAGAAATTTTTTTACCCTTTATCTCCAAGATTAAGCTAATTTAACCTAGAATGAATTTGAGCACCCTAGAGATGAAGACTTAATGTTTCCTAAGTTGATGCTTAAGTAATAAAAGGTTATCCAAAAGTGAATAATTATTTGGGTCATTTTGAATAGCAAGTTCCTCAAAAATTAACTTTTCTTGGGTAATCGGCATTGCCCTCCTTTTCTTTGCTTTAAACTAACCAAAGCTTCTAGAGAATTTATTTGAAAATTCATACAAGAGTTCCACCCATCAATAATGGAAGAGGATTCTAAGGTTTCTTTGTTGATATTCCATGAAGCACAAAAACCATCACTAAATTTAGCATCCTAAAGGTGAAATACATTATATTTATATAGCCCCTTCTAGTTCAAGGAATTGTCCTTATCTATTTCATTCACATAGAAGTTAATCTTAATTGGATGATGATCAAAAATAGTAAAATAGAAAACCTTGATAGGGTTATAATTAGCCTCTTGATGAATAGATTAAAAAAACCCTTATTTAAGTAAAATTTGTGAAGCCTAGAGTAGACCCTTGTAATGTTTTGTTGGTTATTACACCAGGTAAACTAGATGCCTTTGCTTTGTCATTTTTAATTCTAAAGAGGGTCAAGTAAATCATGAATCCTTTTAAGCTTAGACCCAAAAAAAATTAATTGACTTCCAAAAGACTAAGTCCCCACCTTATTTTTCCTTTTTATCCTTAACCATGTTAAATTCCCCCTAAGGATCCATAGGATATCTCTAAGGTGAGAGGCCAGCCAATTCCACAAATCTAATATATATTTATAGATATATTTTGGGAATAGATATTACATAGTCCAAAACACTACCCTTTTTTTTAATTATAATCCACACATCTCATTTACAAAGAGATGAGCCATGATCCATCACAAACTCAACCCACTATAAATGTATGAGGATGGAAGCACCCCTCTTCCTTTAGGATGATTAGTTAAAAAGTGATGGGCCATTGGCCAAATAAAATTAAGCACAAAATCAATCTTAAACCCATCTACTTTATTTTATTATAGAAAAAGGAAATCAATATCCTCTCTTGACTACTTGAATTTTTTGATAATGTGATTGCAGTCAACAGACTCAAGACCCCATACATTCCAATTAATAGCCTTCATAAAAAACATAGAGAGGGTTACCTACTTAGGAAAACCTATGGGATTATCCCCTTCCTTGTTTTTAAATAGCCTCATAAATCAAGGATGAACTTTATTTACTTTAGTCTTAGCCTTTGAACTATCATCAGTTGAAAGGATCCCCAGTCACAGGACTAGGAAATTGACTATTGTTTGACACAATTTTAATCTTTTTAGATCTTCCTCTAACCTTTATAAGAGGTAATGCATTACCATCAATAATACCCAATGATTTTGGGTCCCCTTAGTTATAAATATTCAAAACCTTAGAAAATATTTCATGGGAGACCACCATGGGGGATGCAAAACTAGGGCACTCTTGTACACAAGGTGACATCAAGGTGTTAAAGGTAGAATAAATCATTTCAAGGGGATTGGCTCTGATGACAATGTATCCTTCAAATATCCTACCCTCAGATAGAGGGATAACATCTTCATGAATAACACCACCTTATTTTTGAATAGAATAATCAAGGTCTAGAAGATCATTAGGTAGAGCCACAATACCATTAATATCCTCCATCATAGCTTCAAAGAGGGAAATATGAAGAAGATCATAATACTAGTGGTTAATTACATAGGTTATCTTAGATATATCATCTAAGCTAATATCCCCAAGAATATTATCTAATAATAACCCACTTGGGATAGAAGGGGATGCACTACCTTTCTTAGAATTAAGGTCAAAATATGGATTATCTCTTATTACAACCTTTTCAGTTTGTTAAGGAAAATAATCACTGGGAGAAAAAAATCTTGGGGCATAGGTGTTGTCTACACTTTTATTTTACTCACATTCAAATCTTTATTGAGAAAAAAGTGATTCTTTTTTATATTCCCATATTTTTTACAAAAAATAAGCATTAAGGCCACCAAAACCCTTAATGGAGCACAAAAAATCAACTCCTTTTAGTTAACAAACTAGAGTTTCATAGAATACATCCAAAGGTTTTATGGATATTAGTACCATATAATTCATATTGGAAAGATATATCCTAGTGTCTTATATTATTAAAACATTTCTAAGGGGATTAAGAGCCTATGGAAGGAAGTTCCATATCTAAATAGGAACATTTTCAATGTTAACCCACCATGGAGTCAATTTAAAGGCTAAATATTCATAGTCCACCTAAGGATTCCATGGGAAAACTTTAAATATAGACTAGCCAACATTAAAAAGAGATTTAATATTGGCTCTTCTTTTCATGTTCAAATTTTGAAAAATTACCATAAAAACCCTTACTTAAACATTCTACAAAATGTAACATATATACCCATTTTTTCCTCCACGTAGAATTAATCCAATTATCAAAAAAATCCTCGAGGGTCATATAATTTTATTATGTCACACAAAGAAAATACCAAAATTCTTGATTTGGGTTTATTTTTACTACAAATATAGGGCCATTGAATTATTAGGGCACAAGGAAAGGGTCTTTCCTAGGCAAGGAGGCTTACCAATTTCTACCGAGCACTAGTCATCAAGTTTAGAGGTGGAATATTCTCTAATACAAAAGATGAAGATGGTTCCATCCGAGTGATTCAATGTTTAACCCTATCATAAAACCTCATTAAATAATTTTTTACCTACAATTGGTTTATTTGCTTATTTTTTTGTCCAATTCTTCTCCAAAACTTTCCAAAGAAAAATCTTTATTATCTACCTAGGCACCCACGAGGTCATTGATGACTTCATGTTTCAAAACATAAATCACCTAAATAGGCTCATTTACCTTATCCTCACCCATATGCATTGACAATTAATGCATAATAAACTTTATTTACCAAAGATAGCTCATGGTTCAAGGAAAAACAAGCAAGTGATAAAGCAAAATAAAAATAAAATAAATGGAAGGAAAAAAGAACACTTTCCAAAAGGAAAAAAAACAAATCACAAAGCTACCTAACCAAATTAGAAACCAATGAAATTAGATAAATTAAATCAAGGTAAGTATTCCTAACTCTTGTTCCTCTTTATAAAGTAGATATATTTTCATGGGTTAGCTTATGAATATGTTTCTTGCTTCATGCATTAGGATTACCTATACATTGACTTGATTAGATTTATTATTTTCATGTTTAATTTTATGTACATTGAACTTAGGTAATGCTGGTAATTTAAATTTTGGTGGTAACTTTGTATTAATACTCTATGTGGAATAGGATTGTAATAGATGGCATTGGAATCAATCCAAGAGTAGTATTCTTTACTTTCCAAAGTGAGTTGGTGTACTTGTTTTTTAAAAATCACCCAGGGAATTCATCAAAGAGGTTACCTCTTGTGAAGGTATATTAACATCGTCAAGATTTTTATTTAATTATTAATTTTTTTTATTAATTTTATCCATTGGTACATTTCCTTACGGACCTTTGGTTTTGCTCATTGTAACCTTTGGAGAGTTGATAACTTGGACCTAGAGAGAGTAAAATGGGCTATCACCCTTATGGAGGCTACGATGAGAATTAGGTTCTACTTTAGTAAGGGGAATTGAGGGAGATTCATTGGCATCTCTTATTTTTTTAATTTTCAAATAAGTATCACATGATAATAGACTAGAAGATACATTATTATCATGTGAATTTAAATTATGTAAACTATGAACATAAGTATTATTTAATTTGTGTTTATCTAAGGGCATATTATAATTTGAACTATCATTTGATGAGAAATCAATTTGAACATGATATATGGGTGAATTAGGGATAGAATTAGAAGGTTTAAACTCATTTTCTTCTTCACCAAAACCATAGTAATCCTCATTATTCCAAGATTCATCAATATTAGAGTTTAATTCACTTGTAGAGGTAAGAGTAAAATAATTTTCATTTGAATGTTCACTGAGAGAGAGAGAGAGAGAGAGAGAGAGAGAGAGAGAGAGAGAGAGAGAGAGAGGAGAGAGAGAGAGAGAGAGAGAGAGAGAGAGAGAGAGAGAGAGAGAGAGAGAGAGAGAGAGAGAGAGAGAGAGAGAGAGAGAGAGAGAGAGAGAGAGAGAGAGAGAGAGAGAGAGAGAGAGAGAGAGAGAGAGAGTAGAATACGATTTTAAATTTTTATTACTATGTTATATATAATCATGTGTAGGTATTATGCATTACATGTCTTCACTAGCTATGATTGGAATGCATGTATGATAATTATTTTCAATTTTGGATTCAAGGGTATAATAAGTATTAATCATGTTTTTATTTGGCATATTATGATGTGTAAGAGAAAATTTAGAGATATTTTAATTATCTACATTTTGCATAGAATCATTATATTGAGTTTGCAATGTAAAAGAAGGTGATAAAATAATAACATTTGATTTATTTTATGCATCGATAAAAGGTGCAATATCATTTGTAAATGATTTTTCAAATTAAATTGAGAAGGGTAAATAATGTGAATTTTGATTTACTATGCTAGGTAGATCATGTATAATGTTACTTGAACCATGCAAAGGTAAATTGATTTTATTATTCCTATATTGCTTTAATTTGAATAAGTATGTAGTAAATGTGGTTGAAAATATCAGATCACATTAAAACAAAGCATTACCAAAAAGGGTTTATTTTGGTCTTATATTTTTAGTTTGATTTTGAGAATTAGGAGAAGAGAGAAGATAAAGAGAAGAAGATGCATCTAATCTATCATCATCAATACTTTCATTATCATGCTCATAGTAATCAACATATCCATCATTACAAAAATAACAATCATCATAATTATAAATGAAATCATGATCATTATCATGTGCTAGTGTGCAATCTTTAAAATTTATCCATTCATTTGTATAATTATGTAAAAAGTTTAGAAATTGATCAACTGAGTGAGGGGTAAGAGGTTTCTTAGAACTCATTTTAAACTTGCCAAAAAAGAGAATGTGAAGAATGAATAATAGTAAAATAATAGGGAGAATATAATACATCATAAATATATTTAAAACTATGCTAAATATTTGTATAATGTGCAATAAAAATCAAAATTTTGCTTGAAATCCTAAGAGCTATTTTTTAAGTGTATGAGGACCTAGTATGCAGATCTAGGGTTTAGATGGTTTAAGATAAAATTTTGAAATATTTAATCAATGAAAACCTAATAGATGATTGATATGGATCAATTAGGTCATGAAAAATATCATTTTATGAACCATAATTTATTACATAAAAATGGAGAAGGCAAACCCTAGGATGAAACTAGGGTTTTAAAGTAGTATTTGAAGTAAGTCATATTCACCAAATGAATTAAATTTTAAGGTTTATGGAGTGTAATACTCATGTTGTTAAAATGTCTAAATATAGTAAATCAAGGAATAAATAATCAATAAATACAACCATTGATTTGTCTAATAATTAACCTAATCTAATATTTTTATTAATATCAATGAATGACACAAATGAATACTTCACTAAAAATTGATTAAGACGGATGATCTAGAGGATAAAAATTAACATAGAAGTTGATCAAGGTGCCATATATAGTGTCCAATTTTTCTAATACCTCCTAGATAATAGTACCCTACCCTAAATAGTATTTTTGTGATGCTAGTGTCCACTTATGGTGCTAGTGTCCTCTATGCAAGAACTATTTTGAGCTTCTGGGAGCACCTGTGTTTGAGTCTTCCAAGCCTGTTCCTATGTAGACAAACCCTAATTTGTTTTTTATGACCTATTGTAACTATTTTTTTTGCAAATCCTAGACCTCTATGTGATTAAGGAATTTTAATTGGCACAAGTAATAAACATGTATTGTTAGTTGGCCAGGCTAGACATCATCAACACCTTGTTATGATGAGAGTTGCCTACATACCAATACTTTGAGGAGGGATCAAGCCTGATGTAGTTCTCCCTAAATATGTTTTGGTGTAAGTGAAACTAAAGTTAGTATTAATTATTATTTGAGTGCTTTGAGTGAGGCTTGAGAGTATAAATTTGTGTATTCTGAGCTTAGGAGGGTTATAGATGACTTTATGTAGAAGTAGGGTAGCATAAGGATTGATAACCTTGATTGTACACAACTTATTTTGACCTTGTTTGTGTGTATTTGCATTTAATTTCCATCTAATTGATATATGGATAAAATTCATGAATATATATTGATCAAGTGCTTGTGCATGGTTTGAAATAGGTTTAGGTCAACTCTAAGTGCTTTAGGAAGTGAAAATATATCCATTAGAGCTCAAAAGAGGGAAAAGGAGAATAGCGACCAAATAGGACAATAGTGTTATGGAATTATTGTCCACTTATGGTGCTAGTTTACAGTGGCATAAATTGAGTCATTAGGGGCCTCGATGTATAATAAAGTGTTTAGGATTGATTTTGAGATGTCTAGGGATGTGTGTGGCCTGCATAAAAGTTGAATAAGTGTTTAAATAGGCTCTAAGATAGGTATAGGGCTAAGCTAGGAATGGGTGGTCTTAAGTAGCACTCCTGAAACTCAAGTGTCATTTTTATATGATTACATCCAAACTTATACCTATTTTATAGCTCCCTAGACACTTGTGTCCTAGATAGATGCCTACATTGATGCAAGTATCCACTTTTCCTACAAAGTGTCCAGTGTCAAAAAGTCATCCAAATTTACAAAAGAAACATATTCTAAAGGTTGGACTAAGTGATTTAGTGTGAGATATTCCTAAAATTTATTGGTATTATAGACATATATAATTAAATTTAAGATAAATTCATGCACGTGTGACCACTCTCTTACACACTTAGCTGAAGACCTATCTTAGGGCCCCTTTTGATCACTTTTAACTATTTTATATGCTCTTTAAAGTTGACAAATGACCCCAAGATGTACTCATTCATATTCTTTTCAAATTTATACATCTTTTAGGCCTTTTTTAATACTCAACAAGATAAAATCACCCATTAGACAAGAGTACCCCAAGGGACATGAGCACAATACTCTAGTGTCCTTCCCCCTTATCCTATCTTCCCACCAAGTAATGACTAATTTACAAAATTCAAACCTATAAGAAGGTCATCACATGTACCTAATTATCCATATTCAAATTATTTTCAATGATATGACTATATAAACACTTTTTAGACCATTTTTCATATGAAGATACTTCCACACTAAAAATCACTAGAATCACACTTGTACACTGAGAGCCTAATATCTATTTCTCCCAATTCTAATTACATACAACCCTAGTATCCTAAATCTCAATTTTGAGTACATTTCATCAATCACAAGTCATGCTTAAATCATATAATCACACTTGTATTGCACTAGTATCTAGCACATTTCACCAATTATTCACACACCATAGTACCATGGGATAACTATATGAATTTTGATCCCTTTTTAGAGTATTGGTATGTAGGTAGTGCTCACTGCATAGGTTGTTGAGGTCTCACCCAACTTTAACTACTAACAATTTTTTCCTATTGATTTGCATTGGTCCTCACATTCAAAGGAAATAGGTTTTTTTTAATTAAAATCAGTCACAAAGTGGTCTTTGAAAGTGATCACAAGCTCCCACACCAGATATAGGCTCTATATATGATGGCATAGAGAATCCAAAAACCTTGATTTCCTCCATGTAAATGGACATGAGTTCCCTAGGTTGAAAAAAATTTCCACCCCTCTAGTGTCCTCTTCCCATTTTTATTGTCTAAGACCAGATCTAGTTCCAAAATATTGATTCCAGTCACCAACTTTCCACATAGAAAGTTTCAAAATATGATTCCTCCTAGATGAATAGTTTCTAGCTGATTCTTTATTTTCCCCTTGTATTTTTACTCTTTTTAGTAATTTTATGAAATATAGTAGTTCTAAATCAGTGAATTTTATCATTATTATACTATTGTCATAATTTTTCATAGTAGCATTGTCATCTAGGGTTTTCACTTAAATCCTAAATTTAATAAAACATACAGGTGAACCTACTTATTATTGAATATTGCTTATTCTTAGAGTTCTAATTTTACTATTTGAATATAGCCAAACACTACCCATTGATGTTTATAAGGTTTTTATCCTTCCTATTATTTTTTCCACTTGTTTTTGTTGACTTTCAAAATTTAACAAATTTAATAATAATAATAATAATAATAATAATAATAATAATAATAATAATAATAATAATAATAATAATAATAATAATAATAATAATAATAATAATACATTTTAAATATTTCATATCATATTATATACTTTCCAAAAATGTTCTTTCTACTCCTTTAATAAGAAGTGTTAGACTAGATCACATCCCAATTGAGCATAATCAAATTCTACTCAACCTAAATATGGATAATAATAAAAGTGCATCAACATCTATGAAAGTACCCATACCTACTAAATATGTCAACTTAAATGATACTAATTTGAAACATGATAAATTTGATCAAGATAACTAAAATCCTCAGGATGAGCATCGTGATGTACCTCCCCTTATAAACGATGAATAAACTGAATTCAACAAATAGGAAGTTTTGAAAAGTTTTAGATAAAGACTTATTAATTAACCCCTTGATCATGCTACCATTCCAAAAACCTTATTGTAAATCAAGAATGCCAACATATCTCAATCTTTTTAAAATCTTCCCCCTTTGGATACAACTTTTTTACCACCTACCATAATGAGGGAAACTCAGGGACTTAAATAAATTACCATGCCAATTATTATCCCATCATTGGAAACACCACATTTGGTTAACACACATTCTTATACTCATAATGTACTATCCCTTATGAAAGAGATTTAATCTCTACAAGCTAAGGTGTTACATTTGGAGTAAGGTTCTTCAAAACCTAATCAAGCATTAGATTATCATGTTTTACTACACACTCCACTAGCACAACATATATCAATATATTCTTCACCTATAAGATTTGTGGCACCTAATCTTACACTATATAATGGTAAGGGTGACCCCAAACAACATCTCAGATTATTTCACATAGCATGTTTAGACTATGTGTCCAATGACAGATTATTGACCAATTTATTCCTAAGAATTTTAAAGGACTATGCATTACAATGGTTCTATGATTTATCACAACAATCAATACAAGCATTAAATCCCTTGGCCGATATGTTTCCAACACACTTTTCAATCAATATGAGTGAGAAGGTTTCCTATGCTCAAAAAGGCCTACTCAAATAAAGATCTAATGAGATGATCATAGAATATGTTTTAAGATAAAATACCATGCTATCCAAAATAACAAATCCTATGGTAGGTACATAATTACAAGATGTATTTAATCAAAGTTTACCTCCATATCTACATGAATCAATTATTTTTAAAATTTTTGACTCATTCACATATTTTTTCCATACAATAAAGGAAAGAGAATTAAAACTATTGGAAATGAACAAGCTTAAGTACACAACCAATTTCTATGACAACACCAAGAATTCAAGAAAGACAACATACAAGTTAATGCCAACCAATAACAATAATGATTAAAAAACAATAATACAGGTAGTTAAAGATCCTACTCTATGCATTATCTTATCAAATCTTCCACAATGATAGCTCACTTACCTACAAGAAGCTCCATATTAGGTTCTCAAAACACTATTAGATTACAAAACCATATCTCTCCCTCTCATTAAATTTTTTGATATGAATCAACATCTTCCAAAAGGCTTTGACGACATTTCCTTTTGTGATTATCATAGGCACTAGGCCATGATACCAATATATGTATCAGTTTGAGACACAAGATTCAAGATTTGATAGATTTGAACATCATTTATCTAGGCATGCCAATAGAATGTACAATATCACAACCAAGTGAAATAAAATCAATGAAAATATTTAGTGATCCTTTTCCTAATCACACAACTAATGTGACCACATATACATTAGGCATGCATTATGCATATAATGTGCACCCTCCACTAGTTTCTTATCATTCTCATGTAGAAGAATAACATCCTTTAAATAATATAATAGGCACTTATCATACATCAATGTCATCTAGGCCATTGATTACATTTTCATAACATGAGATAATCGATGATAACTTATATTTACACTCTTTTTTATCTATGCACACATTGATCACTAACCTATTCAAAATGTCATGGTTGATAATAGGTCAAGTGTTGAATTGTGTACAAACACACTTCTTTATCTTCTTAGATACACAGATTAAGATAAGCTTCCCAAAACCATGGTCATCAAAGGATTCAATGGTCACATACAAATCTCTATGTGTGAGATCTCTTTACCATTATAGGTAGGTCCCATACATATGGCCACTAGATTCACAATAATACTCCATGTAGGGGTCTTTGTCATTTTATTATGGAATCCTTTGATTTAGTAGATTCACATAGTTCCTTTTATAGTTCAAAAATGATTCTTGAAATACATATGCATAAACGAATTCATACCCAAATATTTTTACAACAGAGATCTACACTTCCATAGAGGCCTATTCTATAGAGTCTCATTTATTAGAAATTTATCATATATTATAGAGAGTCACTCTTTAATCTAGCACATCCTCGATTGGTATTATAGAGTATCAGGGTCACTTCACATAGTACACCAACACAAGATTCACCTACTCCAATATGGATTCCAAAAATCCCTATAATTCAACATAATTAGTATGGAAGTGATAGTTAGAGCATAGTTGGTCATCCATATTTAGATTATCCATTGAGATGAAATATATCATATCAACACCCACCTTTATATCTGTAAAAAGTCAAAATTCATTTTCTTGACACAAGGCTAGCTAATTATGAGTACGTCATGGGACTCATCAAGTAGTATATGTATCTCTATTTCTTACCTCATATATATGCAAAAATTAAAAAATAATAGCATATTATATAAAATAACAAAATTAGGACCTATGCATTCTTATATGTACTTTGTCATACATAAATTTAGCTATGCATATTTTATATATATATATATAGATATATATGTTTATCCATTTTTATATCATACATACTTCACTAGTGTATATGAGTGACTACAGATTACATAGGGCATCATTCTTAAAACCAATTATAAGTGATTTTACTATTACACACTTAGAAATTATAGTTAGATAGGATAATTTTGAAGGATAAGAGTGCAGTGCTCTAGTGTTATTCACCATGTTCTTGTCCCAATGAGCTCATACTATAACTACTCAGTTTTAGACTTCACATAGGCTTCCTAGAACATGTACATTCATCAACTAACTCACTAGGGGCATGGTAAACACATGTTTTATCATTCATTTCCCACATTATATTACTCACACCCCTAGTACTTTAAATTTTATTACATCTTATGATATTTCTCACTCACTAACATTATGATATACTATTGCCTATCTCAACTACTAAATATTTCTCAAATTACAACTTAGGTTTTGTTGATCAAAATACATAATCATGCATGTTTTTATATTATTTTTCCTAGATTTGTATCTTTTATGCACTTATTTGTTTAATTTGGGGACATTTGAATATGTCATTACCAAGTGGATCTAAGCCTTTGTATCTATGACTATATGCATGTGAGTACATTTGAACATGTCTTTATGTGTGCCTTTTATTCATGAATGTGGACATTAAAGAATGTCCTCCTATGTGGATCTAAACATCCATTATTTACTTATATGCACGTGAGGGTATTTAAACAATGCCTTTATATGTGTCTTCTATTCAACTGAGTGACATTTAAACATGGACATTGTTTATGTCCCCTTGGCATTCTATAATGTGTTTTGTGTGTTGTGTGTGTACTATTTGATTGTGTGCATCATGGCCATGACACTTTGCTTGATTCTTTGTTAATATTTGGATGTGATGATGGATTTTCAGCACCTAACCCCTTCCAATTCCATGATGGACATCATACATTTTGCCCTAAGTAGTTATATTCAGTATTATATACTTAATTGACTAGATTATCTATGTGCTTCATTGTCACATCTATCTAGACACACTTATTTTGAATGTTTTTTTTCACATGCATCTTAAATTTTGCTTAGTTTACATATGTAATGATGCCATGTTTCTTCATGATGTCCTTATTAATCATATTTATAATGTTACATCATAAGAACCTATTACATACCTTTTTTCAGTTAAGTTCTTATGGAAGCTTATCAACTCACCTCAAAAGAGGGGGTATTCATAGAGGCTTGTATTAAATACCAAGCCTCCAATATAGTACATAGACAAGATCTAATAGTGATTACATAGTTGGCATAGTCACAGGCTCAAAAAACACATAAAAAATCAATTTAGATAGGATCACCACATTGGACAAGAAAGCATTGCTCTAGTGTCCTTGCCAATGTTATTGTCCAAATGTCTAAAAAATAGGCATTTCCATAATTTCTCATAACCTCAGTTTATTTAGAATAGTATTAAGCAATTTCATAATCTCAATTTCTAAAATTACATAGAACTACATAATTCTATCTTAGATTATCTTATTTTGGGGGAAATAATGTATGACATGTTATTCTATGTTGGTACTCAAGTTTTACTTAGAATCATAATTGTTTTACTCAGTGTCATAATCTATATGCACCAAATATCGGTTAGGGGCATGCACATGGCACACTACTTCCTTATTACACCCATTTTGCACCAATTTTATAGATGAAATGACATTTCATGTCATTCTCTATGTTATATACATCAAACCATATTATAATAAGTATTTAAACTAGTTTTTCACTAATTTTGTGCCAATTTTTTATTAGAATGAAACCTCATTCCATCTATAGTGGATGGTTCTCTATGTACACCAATATCTACACTAGTTTTTGCACTAGATATATATCATGATTCATATAAGAATCCCAAGCTACTCCACTATTTTTGGATGATGATGATGGAGTCAAATACAATTGAATTATTTATTACACCCACTTATAGATGAAGATTAGGGCATGCATAGTCCAATCAATTCTATTTAATTTAATATAAATGCACAACATGCCACAACCACTAGTTTTTTACCAAAAAAGGCATAAAAATTCATGCACTCAATCAGGTGTATTTGTTCCTTATCACTCTATATATTTTATATTTTACTTCTTTATATTCATATTAATTAAATACTAGCATTACATATCTTTTACTATAGGTTTACATGAAACACAATTTAGAGGTATGGCATATGTCCATGACTCCTTCTTATAGGTAAGCTAAAGTACTCACTCTTTTTCCTTTTACTCTAATACTTATATGTTTCTACATTACTATAATAAAATTGGGGGAATTTAAACATGTAAAATTAACATTTAAGCTAAAACTATGCACTTGTGACCACCCTTTTACACACTTAGCTCTAGACCTATCTTAAGGCCCCTTTTGATCACTTTTGACCATCTTGCACCATATTCTAAGTTGAAAAATGACCCTAGAATGTACTCATTCCTATTCTTATCATCTTTATACATATTTTAGGCCCTACCAAATAGCATGATAAAATCACCCATTGGACAAGAGTGTCCTAATGGACATGATCACACCACTCTTGTGTCCTTCCCCCCTCTCATGTCTTCCCACCAAATAATGGATAATTTACCAACTAAAAATCTATAGGAAGGTCAGACCATGTCCCTAATAATCCCTATTTGAATTATTTTCAAATATATGACTATATAAACACTTTTCAAACAATTTTTCCTAGGAAGAATCTTTTACATAGAAAAACATCATCATCACACTTGTACATGTAGAATAAACTATATATTTTTCCCAATTATTATTACATACAACCCTAGTAGCTGAAATCTCAAGTTTGAGCATATTTTATAGGTAAAAATTCATGATTAAATCATCTAATAACACTATTATTTCACCAATGTATATCACATTACACCATATATTCACACATCACCATAGCATGGGATAACTACATGAAGTTTGATCCCTCTTCAAAGTATTGGTATGTAGGTAGTGTTTAACACATGGGGTGTTGAGGTCTCACCCCAATTAAAACTTTGAACCTTTTTCCCATTTATTTTAATTAGTTATCACATGTCAAAGAACTATGGTTTTTAAAGGAAAATCAATCACACATATCTTAAAGTGTTTGCAAGCTCCCATACTAGATACAAGCTTTATAAATGAAGGCACAAAGAAACTAGAAACCTTGATTTCCTTAGAATGAGTGGAAAAGAGCACCCTACGTTGGATAGGAGCACAACCCCTCTAGTGTCCTCTTCCAAAAATTGTTGTCTAAGCCCATATCTAGTTCCAAAATCATGATTCTAGTCACCAAACCTCTCTACATAACAACTTTTAGAACTTGATTCCTCCTAGAGGCATAGTTTCTAGCTATATATTTATTTACTCCTTACACGTTTTATATTTTTAGTAAGTTTCCAAAATATAATAGTTCTATATCAATGAGTTTTATCATTGTTATACTATTCTCCTGATTTTACACATTAGTGTTGTCATATAGGGTTTTCAAATAAATCCCAAATTTGATAAAATAGGTATAGATATAAGATTAACCCTCATTCATTCCTCACCTAGAAACACCTATAAATCACATACAATTCACAAGGAAATATACCAATAATAACTCAATCAATATTTAAAGTGAGAAAACCTACCCTATTTTTCCTTATTTCTATATCAATCATAGGAATAATATTTCCATGGGTCTGAAACATTCAAGGAGTAGCCCATGAGCCATAGTTTCCAAGTTACAAGATAGGTCACTACATGTCCTTTCTCATCACACATTGCATCCTTATTAACACACAAGCTAACATGTAGGGGATAACTACATAAGTCTAAGGCCATATTATTAGTATTATATATGTAGGTAATTCCCATTTATAGAGGGGTCCTTAGGGAAGCTCGACATTGTGAGCCCACTAACCCATTTTTCCCATAGTCATTTCAAATTTGAAAAGCTAGGTTTTGATCATTTAACATAGAATGATATACTATGCACACAATCTAAATACATCAAAAGAAATGAGACAAAAAATGTATAAGTCTCTAATTGGTTATATCTAGACCCATTCAATATTATGTATAGGACACCTATGATAGTGTTAAATACATGGGTCAATACAACTATCTAGATCTGACATGAGTGTGTGAGGCCATAGAGAGGATATTTCCAAAATCTAATGACTATTCTAGAATCATCTTCCAATCCACTTCTAACATGTTTTCGATCTAACCTACATGTGCACCATAAACCAAGTATCCTTTGTTCTAATTTATTAAAATAACTATCAATAACTATACTTTATATTCTAAGAAATCTTAGTTGTATAATTTTAGAATGTTATTTGTCTAAGTTTTCTATTAATTGACCTAATTATTAGGTTAGTTCACCACCTTTGTGAAAAATCTAATCAAATATCCTTAACCCTAAATAAACCTACTTATATAAATTTAGGGTTAAACATTTGGTTAACCTGCCCTTTGGTCTTAAACCCCTAGATTGACCTAGGGTTTTTTATTACTCTGATTTATAATTGCTGTAAAATTATTGCTTTAAATTATTATTGTTTCATTTATAAAAAATGGAAAATGTTAATCAAAAAATAATTTTAAAATGGAAGATAAATAAGAATTAGTTAGTCATCTCAATAATAACAAGGACTTAATGGATTCATTTTTTTATGTTACAAGAGGTGAAATCAAAAAACATGCCAAGGTTAAGGAATCATCCCCTAGTGATGGTGAATCTTTAGGTGGTACTATAATTGATACCATACTAATCACCCTCCCCTTGAGTACATCATCACTTCATACATATAATTAGAGAATGGTTTATGTATTTACCCAAATATTCCCTAAACAAATACTACTTTTATTACATCTTCCATGGGACCCATTGTCACTTTAACCCAGTTATCAGTTTTAATGCCCATATCAAATTAAACCATGGGTGCACCTCATTTGGTTACTTCTCAAACTTCAAACCTTATTGATCAACATATGCAAGATCTTGTCCAAAATATTAAAATTTTACAATCTAAGGCTATAAATACTAATAAAAACTATATGAAGTCACCCTCTACTATTCATTTGTAAGAGGTGTTGCATAATCCTCTTGCACCTAATATATCTTTGCACCCCTTACCAAATAGGTTTTTTGCACCTGATTTCACATTTTATGATGGTAAGGGTGACTCTGAACAACATCTTTGATATTTTTATGTGTCATTCACTTATTATACCTCCAATGATAAACATTTAACTAAACTATTTCTAAGGAGCCTCAAGGACTATGATATAATGTGGTTCTATGATTTACCAATATTATTAGTAAAGCATTCAAACCTATTATGGATCAATTTTTGGAATACTTCTCTATCAAAATTGTTGAAAAAGGTATCTTATGCCTAAATTTCAAATATCAAATAAGGAACAAATGAACTTATCAATGAATATGTCTTGAGGTACAAGACAATATTGGCCAAAATGACAAATCAAATGACAGATATGGAGCTTCAAGACATTCAAGAAAAGTTTGGTTACCCCATTACATGAGTCCATCATTTTAAAAAAGTTCAAATATTTTAATGACTTATGACATATTTTTAGATGTTATTAAATGAAACTTATTTCATTGAACAATCTTAAGTATGTAGCAAACACACAAACTACATCCAATACCAAGTTTCATATTGAACCAAGCTACAAAGTCAAACCTAAATAGCCTAAAATAGAACCAATTAAAACAATTAATATAGTATCACAACAACCTCATTATATTATCTTATCTACTGCACGAAGGATATAATTTACATGATTGCTTAAGTCTCCATCTTTACTACTTAAGACACTTGTATATTTTCATCTCATATATCTCCCTTTTCCCATAGAGGATTATATGAGTAACCTTTACCTCATAGATATGATGCCAATGCTTATTGTGACTATCACCAAAGCCCTAAATATTATACTAACTAATTTTATACCTTAAATAATAATATCTAAGACCTTATCAATAACTAATATCTTACATTTGATGATCCTTCTAAATATTTAGGGTCACAACCTAGTGACCATCAAAACTAAAAGATATTTGATGATCACTTTAAAGATCATTCTTGGAATAATATGGAAGTGAAAATGACATAATTCACATCTTCCTCTACCACATTATGGTCATCTATTAGATGTGATTAATGGTACTTACACATGGCATATACCTCCTATGGTTTAGAGACCATCTATTACTTTCTATGATAGTGGGATTATGGATGAAAACTTGGATCTTTATTCATTATTTATTTATGCATACCTTGATCACCAATGGATTAAAAATGTTGTGTTTGATAATTATGTTATAAAAAATGTTTTAACCATGACATTAATTACACATTTTGGATATACACATGATGATTTGTATTCTTCGACCAAAGTGGTTAAAGCATTCAATAAGACCTCACAACATATTCTTGGTGAGATTGATTTACATTTATAAGTTATCACAACACATGTGGTAACTACATTCTTAGTTATACCACACATAAGAGTATTTTATATGTTATTATGATGACCTTGGATAAATAAATTCCATGTAGTACCTTCCATAGTGGATGGGTATATTAGATACATTCATACCAATAGAGTAGTCACAATTCTTAGAATTCTATATGAACATCCACTTAAATAAGAGAAGTTTATTCCAAGACAAATAATAATCAAACCTATTAAGTTTAATCCTCCATGAAAGGTTAAGCAATATGAAAATCCCATTTTTTAGTCAGCCCATACTTGAGAGACCATTACATCATAGCTACATAGTGGATTCCATAGAATCCTCATCTACTATTACGTAACATACTCAATTATCTAGAGTAACTAAACATGTTAATAATATTGATACATCAAAAAAACTACATAATACAAAATTATGGGTTTCATGAACCCCTAATACTTTTATTACCTCTTTAAGATCTCAAAGACATATGATACATATGTAGAGCATCACAGATCCTACAACACCAAATATTACATCTATACATACTTCTCAGTAGTACCACTAGTTTTATATACCATATCTAGTGTTTAGATCACTTATATAATAAAATACATTAAATGGGATAATTGGCTTGACTTTTCCTTTTTTCGAAGTTAATAAAAAAATCAAATATTATAAAATATTAAAACATTAAAAAAAAATCAACATGTTCTTAGATTTACTATATCTAATACACGTGTTATTTATTCCATGTTAGTAGAAACCATATCATTACTTTCCTATATACACATGTGTTTCATGCCTCATTTAAGTGTGATATAGGCATATTTAGATACATGATATATACAAATATAGATGTTGGTCCTTCCCTTCACTCACATTATAAGTACATTAGGGGCATCTACTTCTTTGATCATGATACACATAGGTTATATTATTCTATGATCACTTATCATTATCACATTTGAGATTATATACTTATACATGCCTATATTCATGCTTATACCTTTTAAAATGTACTTGATATACTATATACTTAACATTTTGAAAACACATATTTATAGGAACTAGTATGTTATGTTCATGTTAGTTGCCTATATTCCATATGCTTTTTGGAGTGTGTTCCTTCCTTGATATTGTATTTAATGTTATGTCATGTTTGAGAATTTAAATATTCTCTATTTATTGTGGCCCCCATGCCTTTACTTGCATATTTGAACATTTGAATATGTCACTATATGTTGTATATAAACATTTGATTATGTCAATATATGCTTTATGGATATTTGACTAAGTCATGTCTCTTTGATTGTGCATAATTTAAACATGATTTTTGTATGAGGTCTCCTTAAACCATTTAATTTTAATTTACTTTTGAGTGTTCTTATGTGTGTGCTTGATTTCCTATTGAGCTTGTATTGTTACTCTCTAGACATTGTCATGATCTATATAATGCATCTTAGGACTTGATGTGATAATTTATTGCATCCTCAATGTTATATCTACCTATACATACTACACCTATATATTATATGATCCATATATATCTTATATAGTTATCTTAACCTTCTGATGTAAAGTAGCTAATAGATTGTATTTTCCCTCACATCAAAAGTGGCCCATATCAATAGGGGCATGTCATAAAGGCATGACTTCCACATTGACACCGGTTCTCATATTTCTTGTGTTTAGTGGGGGAATGTCATAGAAACATGTCCTCCACACTTCCACCAATTTAAAATTCACCAAATTTCATAGTTATATGATTCAAATACATATTTGTGGTAACATTATATACATTGGTACTATTATTATACCCAAATTTCATCCTGAAACATATATGAGGTGCATATGCCATGTAAAGGGTACCTAAAATTATAGAATAAAATCAATGTATAGATTTAAAATACTATTATGGATTTGTATCATACCTAGGATGGACTATTATGGACCGTTATTGAGTTAATCTACTACAATAGTTGGCTCACCTTTGGAAGTTTAAGTTGAATAAATCACTCAATATTACCAAATTTATAACTTAGATTTGATTAAATAATATAAATTTACTATACTTATACATTGCATTTTATTAAATCATCCACCCTTAGTAGATATATAATGTGAGTTGGTTAAATCACTCACACTCATTAAATTATGCACATATTTAGGTTGCATGATTAAGATGAACCAAGCTCAATGGGCATGTTTTAACTCACCTTTACACCAAGTTTGGGATCATGTGTCCTCCAATATATATATATATATATATATATATACATACATACATACATACATACATACATACATACATACATACATATGTGTGAGTGTGTGTGTGTGTGTGTGTGTGTGTGTGTGTGTGTCACACACACACACACACACACACACACACACACACACACACACACACACACACACACACACTCTTATATGTTTAAAATTATCTTAATCTTAGATTCAAAGCTTCATAATGAGGCATCCTTTAAAATCAAATTGCTAAAAGTCAAGATGGTTGCATCGACACATAAGTGTACTCCTAACCTTATTCCTTCTACTTTCAATCATTTTGATTTAAATTTTTGGGAATAATGGAATTTTATTCCTATTTTAGTTAAGGTTCTAGATTAATAAATCAATAAATAATATTGTAATAAATATAGTCCTAATTTGTATTTTTTTTTCTTTTTTACCTTTCTAAAAATAGTAATAAATAAGGATAAATATAACTTAGCTTGAAACTAGACTTAACCAGATGATACAGAGGTTGAAACTGGTTGTGCAAGACTAGAATTGTGTTATCAACCTAAATCTAGATTTTGTTTAGTAACAAGATAGGAGTGCCAAAAATAGGACACTTTGGTGTCTAGCACTATTGTCCACTCCTAACGCTATTATCCAAACTAGTCATAGAGACGTAAAAAAAATGGGTTTTTCTGTTGTTCTTGTGTGAGTGTGCATGTGAAATATTGAGTGTTTATTCATGAAGAAACTCATTGTAGAGATAATTTAATATTCACCTAACCTTCCATCATGCTTGATAAAACAATGTTTGAATCACTTGAGAAAGTCGGGGGGGGGGGGGGTTACTGTGTAAGATGCATTAAACGTGTAATCCACACCCCTTGTGTGGATATGTTGCCTATAAACCAATAATTTGAAGAGGGAGCAAGCCATATGTATTTCTCCAACCTAATGTGATTTGTGTAATAGTATGATGTAGATGCAAAAATGACAAATTAAGAGTGTTTAAGGTGGCTAAAGACTGGTATGAGGGTTTGAGTATGTTTGCAGCTATCTTGGGTGATTGTATGTGGATAATAGGGAAGTTTGCATTAGTTATTTGTTTGTATTATTTCTTGCTTTGTAGTATTTGTCACCTCCATTATAAATGAGATTTAGATAGGCTTTCATAGGGAACCATTGGTCATGGTTTAGATGTATTTGTGCTATGCTAACATAATGAAGGATAGGCATCAGATGAAAATGACCATTTGGGCTCAAAGTGAAAAAGGACTAGAGCATAAAAAATAGGACACCCTAGGGTTTAATGCTATAGTAAAAGTATGGCACTCCTACCCTATAGGTTTAAGACTTATGAGATCAATATTGGTATGGGGAAAGTAGCTTAGTTGAGGTGTAATGACTGTTTAGGAGGTTTCAAATGACTAATAATGAGTGAAAATGTGTCTAGAAGGGTCACAAGAGCATACAAAAAGGAGATATGGATAGGGGGTCACAAGACACACTCAAACTACCCATTTGGACATTTTATATGACTACACTTGCCCCTCCACCTTTATTCTAGTGATGTATAAATGTGAAATACTAGGATAAAGGAAAAATAGAAAGTGTACCTAAACTTACCTACAAGGGTAAAGCCCATAAATATGTGTGATGTTGAGTGTGCATAGAGAGATCACATTATAAAGGGAAAATCTATAAGAGAAATAAAGAGTAGATCAATTATTACTAGACATGCTATGTCTAAATAAAATATATAAGAACCAGGTAAAAGAGAGATGAAGAGAAAGGAATGAATACACCTCATCGAGTACATGAAATAATAAAAAACTTGTAATGTTGAGTGATGTTGAGTGACGTTGGGTATGTATTACACCAAGAGTAATATCATGAATAGAGCTGAGTGTTCAATTCCCTAAGGGTGGCTCAAGAATACAAAGGTTGGCCCTTTGGCTCCTTCATTACCCACTATGTAGTGAAGCTATGTGATCATGCACGTGTCAATCAATGTTTGGAATGTGTGTCTAATCCCTCTGAGTAGGTAGCTCAAGAATACAAAGGATATCTAGTCTTTTGGATCCATCATTACCCACTATGTAGTGAATTATAAACTAATACTAGTATGAATGTGTGTCATGTGTGATGGATTATGAATCCCATGAATGATCTATAATCTAATAATGTGGTGTGGATAACTGAATGTGTACTGATAACTAGGCTAATCTTAGCCACTCTAAAAGGTAGAGATTAGGCTTGTATGAAATCCACTCTAAATTGAGAACTGGGATTATACAAAAGCCACTTTGAAATGATGTCAACCACCTATAGATGGAAGAAGGCACACAACTACTGAGAATACCTAGGTAATACAATGAACTAAAAAGAAAATAAGGTAAATGTGTCATGCACATTATCCCCAATCACTAGTTTTTGTAAAATGGATTCTAATCTGGAAGTTGTACCAACTGCCCAATCGAAAACTAGAAGTAAGAGCCATCATGTCATGCATGATGCCCCCTATATTTGGATACTCTAAGTAAAATTTTACTAAAACTACCCAATCTAAATTGAATTGTAGCTGACAAAACATTAATTAACCTTACCTTTCTATTTTTTTATAAAAAATTTAGATTTTTGGTTATTTGGATAGGAGCACCAAAAATGGGACACTTTGGTGTCTGGCACTATTTTCCACTTTCAACACTCTTGTCCTTTACTATTTTTGATGACTATTTTATGTTTGTCACTATTTTTTTGGTCTATTCTACATGTTTTGATCTTTGATTACTATTTTGAGTGTTCTAAAAACTATTTTTTTTGATTTGTAGAAGGCTCTAATCTCTATGACAAATACCCCTATTTGTTTCCCCCTTTTTTAAGGGTAGGAATGAAGACCTTGCAATGACTTACCTAAAAATAAATATCCCTACAAGTGTGTTATGTTTTGAAATACATTATATAGTAATGATAATCCAAAATATGTCTCAAGATATAACATAGTTTGTATTCAGGATTATTAGATGAACAAGCTTATGCCTATATAGATGTAACAATGTATTATCATGTGAAGTATACTAAAATAAAAGTGCAAATTTGGTTAGTTATTAAGGATGGATGGAGCATGATGTTCATCATGGAATCCAAAAAGGCAAGATAATGCATTATGTGGATCATGGAATTACAAACATCTGAGAAGCAAAAAAGTAAACAAGCATACAAGGTAGGAATCAAGAAGCATACAAAAGAGGTCAAGGGGCCAAGAAAATAAGGGACATGGGCACATGTCACTAAAACTAGGATATTAATCATACAAGTCATGTTTAAATTCCCACATACACATATAATTTCAAATAAGGAAGATTGGCATGAGGGCGCACAAGCACATACAAGAGTACAAGTAAAAGACATTGACAAATATCCTAAGGTACACACAAGTAATAAAATAGGAAATAAAAAATACAAACCCATATAGCTACTCAAAGCAAGAAAGGAAGGCATGTAAATACTATAAATACTATCACATCTAACTAATCAAATCAAGAAGTGAAAGTATGTAGAGCATGTAGTACAAGACTAAGTAGATGCTAAGACATACACAAGTGTAATATACTAGCGAATGTCAATAGAATAATCTATATGAGCTAGTAAGTGATATAAATCATCAAGATAAATAGAGTGTGTAGTCTATGAATGGAATAACCTATATGGTGTAGTCATATAGAATATGCCCCCAATAGGTAGATATTTGGTTATATCTCTCGAATGTAGAATTAGGATGCCCCTTAATGGGTTGAGTGAAGCAATTAAGGATGTAGGTGTCATTGCACACACTTAAATAAGATCAAGTGAAGCATGGTAATGTAGATAAATTGACAAACAATAGCATATAATAGTAAAATGTAAGTTTAACATGGTAATAGAAATGTAAAGCATGGATAATGCATACAATTGAATTTTTTTTGGTGTTTTGAGTTATTTAAATGTTTTTTATTTATTTTGATATGTTATATTGTTTTTGGTATTTTTTAATATTGTGATATACAAGTAAGTAAAAAGACACTATGTATATTTAAGCTAAGAAATTATGTACAATTAAGCAAAAAGGAACTATCTACAAGTAAGTGAGTAAAGAAATATGTAAACAATGATGTAAAGACTAAGCCAAAGGTGGTAAAGGGTTAAAGGATGGAGCCCATTAGGGATAGAGATGGAGGAAGGGATCACGTCCATCATCAAATGCCTTAATATCATCATCATAAGTATCATTATATGTCTTAGGCTCTATATAAATGGTGGTTATTTCCTTAGGTGTCAGTAAGATTTGTGCTCTTTGTGTAGTTGGAGATCTATCACTCATAGTAGTGTCATCCTAGTAAAGGCAAATGAAGGGTTGCTCTGGTGGTGAATATGTTGGTTCTCCTTTAGGTCATTTAGTTATGGTAGGAGGTTTCTTCGATGGAAGTGGTAGAGTTGGTGCTGGTTGTGATATAATCTAGATAGTACCCTAAACCTTTAGTTTATCCAATATCTACTATAAATCTATACATGAGTCTATGTCATGGCCTATGATTTGATGAAAGAGATAAAATGGGTGACCATCCTCCTGTGATAACTTGTTAATAGATCTATGGTGTAATATAGGTAGTGTGATTAATCCATGATCAAGTAACATATATAGCATAATATATGGTTGATGTTATGTGTTTCTTGCATGAATCTAAATGACTAGTTCTATATCCATAGAGGTAACCATGTGAAATGTGTGTGCTTAGTGATTTGTCTATGGTCATGAATGTGCAGTATATACTAAGAGTGTAGTGTGAGATGATAAGAGTGATGTAGGATGTATGATAAGAGCTATAGAGTCATCTCAGTACTCTCCTAGTCTAACTTGTGTAAATCTCAATCCACACAAATAGTCATATATGAGTGTGGGTGTCATATCATCATTTGAAGTACCCTAGGAATCTGTATCAACATCATGCACATATGGTAACTCATAATTTACCATGAGGGGTAACTATGATATGGGGTCTCATCAACTATAGTAGGAGAAGATGGTGTTGTTGTGAGATTATTTGTAATTGGTGAAGTGATTGTAATTGCCTAAAGAGCTATATTTGTAAAATTAATTTGGACTATTTGAACTATTATTGGTGATTTCCTAAATGTAATAGGTGTAGTAAGTATGATTGATGGAGTATCTAAAATGGATGAAGTTATTATAACTGGATAAGAATCTAAAGCTAATGAAACAACTATAAGTGGAAGAGTGTAAGATGTGATAGTCTCTCCTACCTCATATGTATGTATTTGGTTAAGATAAATGTGATGAGGTGGTGATTGAACTGTGATGTGAGGTGTCCCAAATGGTGAAATAGTCAAAGATGACTTTTTAATTCTACAATAACTGAATGGTTGGTTATCTTCTAGATATGTGTATAGGTATCCTTCATGGAGGAAATTAACACAGTGATTAAGAGTGGAAGGAACTACTACCATAACATGTATCCAAGGTCATCTAAGTAAGAGGTTATAATGAAGAGGACCTGGCATGACCTGGAATTGTGTAGAGAGGGTTTTGGGCCCTACCATGATATCTAAAGTAATGGTGCCTAATTTTTGTCATGGTATATCATCAAACCCTCTAATTTTATTATATTAATTCTTCATGGAAGCCATATTTATGCCCATGGTTTGTAAAAATGTAATATTACATATATTTAGTCTGGAATCACTATCAACTAGAACTTTCTTAATTACACTAGTTTTGACTTGAGCTTGTATATGGTAAATTCTGCTCAATAACTATATAAGAATGCATGTCCTCATAGTCAAAAGAAATAACATTTTAAATAGTTTTTAATGTGTTGACCACTGATTCAAAATAAGAAGGATCTAAATTAATGGGCATAAAAGTCTAAGTGAGTGCCTAATAAAGAATGTCCTTGAACACATTTGCTTTTTGAAGTAGTTCTAACATGGAAATATTAGCTGGTGTGTTTCATAATTGATCAACAATATCAGATGCCCTATGAGGATCTAATTATTCAAGTGGGTTGAGCCTCAAATGGGAAGGAATAGGAGGGTTGTGGGGTTCTTCACTAGGGGAAGAGGCATGGTGGTACATCAAGTAACAACCCTAACTACATTATCTACTATCCATATAGGAATAGTAGTAGCTATGAGAGGAGAGTGAAGATAATTGATAGATCAAGGTGGTGGAGGGACAAAGGGTGTCATTTGGGCTCTCTAGTGATGGGTAGTGACCTGAAGAAGAGTCAAATGGACCATACAACATAACTCAGCATGGGATAGAGGCTCCAAGGGAGGTGAGGCAATAGGTATCTTAACATGTTTAGCAATATATTTCTTAATATCATCCCATATTAAAAAAAGTAAGCATGAAAGGTAAATAATGAAGCTTTATATTAAAATATAGTAAACTTCATCATTCATATACATGATAAGACTGAGTATGCACTCCTTATTATTTACATGAAATATTTTTAAATGATTAAGATCCATTTTTAATTTTATGTGAAATCTAATTTATGCGTAAAGTGATACCTCAAGAGGCAAAGGGACCTAGTCTATTCAACTAGGGTTTGGAAAAAATGATTTTTAAAATTACAATGGTGAATTTTAAAAATTAAATTAAAAATTTTGATTTATATATGTAGGAAAAAAAATCAAAAAAATATTTCTAAAATTAGCAAGGATTTTATCCTAGGGTTTTTAAGGTTTTTGTGTGCAAATGAAGTAAATCAGGTTAACCAAATGATAAAACTTTTTTAGGAATAATGGAGTTTTATTCCTATTTTAGTTAAGGTTCTAGATTAATAAATTGGTAAAGAATATTGAAATAAATACTTGTCTAATTTATTTATCCTTTTTACCTTTCTAAAAATAAGAATACATAAGGATAAATATAACTTAGCTTGAAACTAGACTGAACTAGATAATACAAAGGTTGAAACCAACTATGTAGGACTGGGATAGTATCATCAACTCAAATCTATATTTTGTTTGGAAAAAGGATAGAAGCACAAAAAATAGGACACTTTGGTGTCTAGAACTATTGTCCACTCCTATTTTTATTGTCTAAATTGGTCACAAAGACTTGAAACTTTTTGGTTTTTTGTGTTGTTCCCATGTGAGCTTGCCTATGAAATATTGAGTATTAATTCATGATAGAACTCATTGTAGAGTTTATTTAATATTAAAACCCTAACCCTCCATCATGCTTGATAAAAAATGTTTGAATCACTTGAAAAAAGTGGGGGGGGTGGTTAGTGTGTAAGATGCACTGAACATGTAATCCACACCCCTTATGTGGGCACGTTGCCTACATACCAATACTTCAAAGAGGGATCAAGCCATATGTAGTTCTCCCATCTAATGTGTTTTATTAAATAGTGTGATATGGATGTAAAAATTCTAAATTGAGAGTTCTTGAGCTGGCTAGGGATTGGTATAAGGGTTTGAGTATGTTTATAGCTGTCTTGGGTGACTATATGTAGAGAATAAGGAAGTTTGCCTTAGTTCTTTGTTTGTATTCTTGATTTCTTTGTAAGATTTATCACCTCCTTTATAAATGAGATTTGAATAGGCTTTTATAGGTAACCATTGGTCATGGGTTAGATGTATTTATGTTAGGCTAGCATAATGAAGGATAGGGATTGGATAAAAATGACCATTTGGGATCAAAGTACAAAAAGACAAGAGCACCAAAAATGGGACTCCCTAGGGTCTAACACTATAGTCCAAATATGGTGCTCATGTCCTATATGCTCGAGACCTAAGGGATTAATATTAACATGGGGATAGTATATTGGTTGAGGTGGAATGATCATTCAAAAGGTTTTGAATGATTGGTAATGAGCGAAAATGTGTCTAGAAGGGTCATAAGAACATGTAAAAAGGAGCTATGGATAGGGTGTCACAATCCACACTCAAAATACCAATTTGGACATTTTATATGACTACACATTTCAAATTATTTTAATTTCATATTTCATCAATTGAATTTATATTGTAACATGCTCTTGGTTTTAGTTTAATCACTAACAAAGCACTTAAGTTGTACTCACACAAAGACAATGTGTGTTATAAACACCTAGGCACACATTTATTTCCTTTAAATAATAATTTTATTAATATATTGAAGGGGTGATGTAGATACCAAAATATGATTTATAAATTACTTCAGTTTTGTACACTTGTTAAATACCTATCATGGTTATACCTTTAAGTTCTAGACCTGCCCATTATTGAAAGGCTCGTTTTCACTATCTCTTTGTGCCTAAATTGCTTATCTCTTAGTCCAACCATTCTTATTATAATTGTTAGGTATTTTATACTATGTAAAAATCCCTAAATATAATTATTATCCTTCACTACTAGTTATGGATCTATGCCTATTTTCTAGCTTCCTATACACTGGCATCCCAGATAGACATATGCATCGATATAAATGTCCACTTTTCTTGCAAAGTGTCCAATGCCCAAAATTCATCAAAATTTACAAAATAAACATATACTAAAGGTTATCCTAAGTATTTTAGTGTGATATATTTCCAAAATGGATTGGTATATATAAAATATCAACCCTCATTCATTCCTCACCTAGAAACACTTGGAGATACCTAGAAATCACAAATAACTCACAAGGAAATATACTAAAAAGCACTCAATCAATAATTCATGTGAGCACACATACCTTATTCATCCCTATTTCTATATGAGTCATAAGATTAGTGTTTTCATAGGTCTAAAGTATTTAAGGAATAGCCTAAGATCTATATTTACCAAGTTATAATATAGGTCACTATGTGTCTTTACTTATCACACATTGCATCCTTATGCACACATAATCCAACATGTAGGGGATAACTACATAAGTCTAAGGCCCTGTTTGGAGTATTGGTTACATAAGCAACAACCATTAATAGAGAGGCTTTTGGGGTAGCTCAAAACCATGAGCCCACTAACATATTTTTTCCATAGCCATTGCAAGGGTAAAGAGCTAGGGTTTGATCATTTTAAAAAATAACAACCTATGCACATAATCTGAAGACATCAAAATATAGGTGATAAAAAAATTAGAAGGCTCCAATTGGTCACATCTAGATCTAATCAGTATTTTTTATAGAACACCTATATTAGGGCTAGACAACTGCATCGATGTAATTGTCCATATTTAATGTAATCATCTAAGGCCATAAAGATGATATTTCAAGAATATAATGACTATTCTAGGATCACCTTTCAGTCCACTTCTAGCCTATTCTAGATCAAACCTACATGTGTATAGTAAACCAACTAAGTATTATTTTTTCCAATTTATTGTAATATCTATTAATAGTTATATTTTAATAATTTTAGTTATCTCATTTATATGAATTTATAATATTGTTTGTCTGAGTTTTATATTAATTGGCCTACTTATTATGTTAGTTCACCACCTTTATGTAAAAGCTAATCTAATACCTTTAAACCTAGATAACCCCTTATCTAAATTTAGGGTTAAATAACTACATGAAATATTCTACTTTCTAACATTCAATTTCATACATATGATGGAACCATACTAGTCTCATTTGCTACATGCTTTCCTTTGCATCCTTATTTTAATACATGCTATATTATATTTGTTTACTTATAATGTTTGTGGACCTTGGCCTTATGTGTTCAAATTCTTACTTACATGGCATTGATTTATCAAATTTAGAAAAAAATAAAGCTAATAATCTAAATGTGAAAAACTATTTTAAAAAAATAGAATATTACATATACGTAATAAATGACATAAACTCATTTTAAACTTACTATATTTGAAAAGATGATAAAATGAAAAATATATATAAAGAGATAACTTAGTTGAAAATTTGGCAATGCAAGACTAAGACAAAAACTAGAAAATGATTATGTAGTTCTGTTGACTAACTATGAATAAGTAACATTGCTTCTATCACTCTTTAGTTACTGATTTTATCACTCTTTAGACAAGGCCACTATAATCAGAAAGGGGAATGGAACGCTATTGTCCTTAAGGTGTTCCATAATTTTGTAGAGTTTTAGTAATCTATGAAATTTTTAACATGTGTGCCTTGTTGACTTTGTGTATGTGATTAAATACAGGAAATTGGCTTTAGAATATATTATATTCCTTCTTCTTGACATAAAAACCTTAACTTTATAGGAAATGATGAATGAATGAAACAAAAATAAAAATTTGGATTACAGTTGAAGTTTTTTTAAACCTCAACACCCCATGTGTTAAGCATGACCTATATACCAATACGCTGAATATAGATCAAATTCCATGTAGTTCTCCCATGTTGTGGTGGTGTGTGTGAAAGTGTGATGTAATGCTAGACACTTTTGCAATTCTAGTGTGATTAAGTGTTTTAACCATGAATTTTGACCTTGGAAGTGTAATCAAACTTTATATTAAGGATAATAGAGTTGTATGTATTTAAAATTAGTAGAAATTAGGAATTTTCTCTCAAAGTGTAATTAAAATTATGGTGTTTTTTAATATGGAATCTTCTTGTGTGAAAAATGACTTGAAAATGTGATTTATAGTGATTAATATGGTATTCCTTTAGATAATACTTAATAAATGTGTGTTATGACTCATTATATGAATTAAAATTTGAGAAAATAGTCATTATTTGGTAGGAGGATGCAGCTAACAAAACTAGATAGTATTGGGGAGCAGAATAGTCCAAATGGTGCATTGTTATCTTAAGAGGAAAGAAATCTAAGATTGGATTATGAATCAGTCAAGGGATAAGATTGGTCGATTTTGAATGAGGAATATGTACATTTTGATATCATTAATTATTTGTAAAAATGGGTCATCTACATAAAAGTGAAGGAAAAATGGTCACAAGACCATGGAATGAGGCATGAGATAACTGTGTATAAAGGGTGATAAAAATTACATTTTGTCAACTTAAATATTAATTTATATGTCTACATTTTCCCCCTCTTTACTCTAGTAATGTATCAAAATTAGAATTACTAGAGTAAAAGGAAAGTGTGTACCTAAACTTACCTATGAAGAACAATCATGACTGAATGCCACAACATTGAACTAAGATTCATGAAAAAACATGTATAAAATCAATTAATAATTAAGCTAAAAATAAATAATAAAATACAATAAAACTTATAGACCTAATAATAAATAATGAATACATCTGATTGGGTATGCAAATTATTTTATTTTTTGATGCAAAAAATTGGAGACTAGGGAAGGTAGGATCCTTAGAAATTTATTTTTCATTGAAATAGATTGGATTGGATTGTTCACACCCAAATCTTCATGGATACATGAGTGTGTTTAATAAATTAAGGTGTTATTAACTCCATCATTGCATACCCAAAATGGTGAAGCAGTTTGGAATCCCTATATGAATTCTAATTGATTATTTTAGTATAAAAACTAGTGCAAAAGGTGAACTAACCACTACAAATAGAATAAGGATAATTTCTATTGCAAAAAATAGTATTAAATTAGTCTGGTGTATACAACATGTAAAATTATATGAATTTCCACTCCATTTATGAAACTAGTGCAAAACTAAGTAAGGAAGTGGTCATGTGTTATGCACATGCCCCCAATCTAATATCTGGGTGTATATATATTTTAGAACTAAGTAATAACAATTAAAATTCTAATTTAAAACCTATGTGATAACTTATAACACATTTCATGCATGATTCCCCCAAACTAAGAAAATAGGAGACAAACCTAAGTATTTTTTGAAACATTATGCCTAGGTACCTATTGTAAACTTCCCAGTATTATCTATATTTTTTAGAATTTATGAAAAGAATATTTTATGCCTCCTAGGACAATAATGCATTATTTTAGACACATTCAACATTTTCCCTTGTCCAAATGAAGTGTTGTTTTTTAAAACTACTTTCTAGGTTATTTATGGGTATGAACCCTAATCAATTATGTAAAACTTGTGACTTATGTGTGTACTGCATTATAGGAGATTAGTCTCTATGATAAGAAATTATTCATTCCCTTTGTTTGACGTGACTTATGGAGCCTACATAATAGCTTAAAATAAAAATTTATGTGAGATATGTTATGAAAAATTGTAAATCTAAGTAGTAATGATAACATGGAGGAGTATGCCACCATCATATACAAACTAAGCTAAAAGTAGTAATGTAAGATTCATGTGTAAACATGCATACATAGTGACATTATCCAGATAGGTGTTAGTAATGAAGCATGTAGATAAGTGATCAAACTGATTACTAAAAGTTAAATAGAACAACTCGAGGAGGGATCCATGATATTGATCATGGTATTGGTAAATAGGCAAGATGCATGACATCCCTCATGGCATCAAAATATGAACAAACAAGAGCAAATAAGTGTAATAGCCATGATACATGCACATAAAGAGTACACACAAAGCACACAATAGAAAGCCAAGGGGCCGTATACAAATGACATATTCAAATGTCACTCACATAAACATAGAAACAGATAATAGGCCTAAATCCAAATACAAGGACATGTTCAAATGGCCACAAACCAAAATAAATAATACACACAAGATACGAAGTAGTAAAATTAAGTATGAGAATCATTCATGAATATATGTAATTGATCAACATAGGTAGTTCATAACATCAGTGCATTTAGTAACCTAAGTATCGAATAAAATATCAATAGAAATGTAAGTTATCAATATAGATATATTTTACATAATGTAAAGAACTGAGGTATGAATAATAATGGATAGCCAAAGAATGATATAACTTATGTATGAGATACCCCCAATGAACTTGTTGAAGTATAAACAAGTTATAGGAGGCCTATGATTTGTTTCAATCTAAGAATTGTTTTCCTTGTATAGACACATGAATTTTTTGTTTAAGCTAAAATAGTGCACTTGTAACCACATGTTTTATGAAATTATCTCATGCCTTATTCTAGGGACTTTTGACCATTTTACCTCACTTTATGTGTGGATGACCTATTCTTCTAGGTAATCTAATGACCCCATAATGTCATTATTCCTTATGTAAATTAGTTCAGACTCAGACTCAAACCATTCCTAATACCTACAATAATTATTTGTTCTCCTCAAACAACAATGCCCTAATTGGAATATAACACACCACTCCCTTGTCCAAATCCATTTTTATTATCCTTCCATAAAATAACAAATAATTTCCTAGATTCAAAGTTATGAAAGGGTCAACCCATAAGTTTAGTAAGCCTTATCTGAAGGAATTCCAAAAATACCACTATAAAGTCAAATTTTAACTCATTTTGCACACAAGAGAATTCACACTAAAAATAACTAGAATTATAACTATACATTAAGAATAAATTCCTTAATTATCCCAAATATTATTACATACAACCCTAGTATCCATGAGCTAAAGTTTGAATACACTTCTAAGGTCACAAGTCATAGTTTAAGATCTTTATCACACCATAATTACACCAACATCTAGTATTTTGCACCAATATTTCACACACACCACCATATCATGGGAGAACTACATGGATTTTAATCCCTCTTCTTAGCATTAATATGTAGGTGAATCTCAACACAGGGGGTGTTGAGGTCAATCACAACTTTAACCACTAACCCATTTTTACTCATGATTGCATTCATCTTCTTATGTCATTGAGCTAGGGTTTCAAGTGAAAATAAATTACATGATGGTTCTCACATTGAATCATAAGCTCCCACACATTCCATAGAATACAAAGCTAAAGATGAACCTACCCTATAAATTTTAGATCTCTGCTAATTGTTAGACATCGACAATCTCCAAGGATAATATGCATTGCTCTACTATCTAATTACAATGCTCTTGTACATATCCTTGCTAACTCCTATTTTGGGTTTCTGCTCATTCAACACACTCTCCCTATTAGTTTTAGTTTTAGAAACAATCTACATCTCAATTTTCTAGCTAAGTTTATGTTTTCCTTTGTATCTTCCATATTTAGTATATTTTCAAATTTAATAAGTTTCAAATTAGTTTATCATTTATTGTATATTTGGAGCATTCTAATTTTTCATATTAGTTTATCTAATTATAGTCTAACATTAACCTAGCTCCCCAAATTTGATAAAACACATATGTTCACTTGGAAGATAATGTCAAAATCAAACAACAATGTGGTGTGTTGCTATCTGGGTAGAGCATTTTTCTCTATTTGTAATTTTTAAGTTTGAGATAGTGATATAACCAATAATATGTATGTAAATTGTTTAACTATGTTATGCATTCACTCATGTACAATTTATGAAGCATTTTTAAATAAAAAATGGATATATATATATAGAGTATATTGAGCACAAAATACTTAATTCAAATCAACTACCAAATCATGCATAGGTCCTAATTTTTGAATTTTCTAGATTTTTTTGGTATTGTTTGCATATGTGATCAATATTATAATGTAAAAATCGTAAAACACATCTAAAGGATGCGGATAATCGAAAGGTGGATTTTTTGGAAGATCATCAAGTGTTAGATATTAAATCTTGTCAAACTCCCATAGATCATCATCATTATGGTCATCATATTTGATCATGCTCTATAATTATATCCTTATCCTTGGAATTATTCTAAATATTTTGCATCTATATGGCATGTTGCTTTACTATGTAAGAAGCCTCATGTGTAATTTTTGGATAAACTAACTTTGAGTCATGTTTGTCATTTTTGAATTTGTGATTGTCATCCATAACATTATGAAGAATGAGAATTATACTATCCTCAAATTTGAATGGAAGACTTTTTTATAGCTTATTAATTTTAGCTTTTTTTTGAAACCATTATTTCCCCAATGTAGCATGTAATTGATTTCCTATGTGCATAAAAAAATTAATGTGTCCACGACTTTGAGACCACATGTAATTGGTATTTTAATATCTCATATTGAATCTTGGTAGTATATATCTTTATGTAGCTCATCTTGATCATGCCCTATGTGCTAAATAAATGTAAGTGTGTATACATTTAGATTTGTGTCCTCATCTATTTCCACATCTTATATATATTCATCCTGAATAAAACCCTAATTAGTCAAAGGATTAGTCATGGAATGCTTGTAGTTTTTGTGTATGTGACCCTATTATTGAGCTGTAGTAAGTTGTGGTATGGTTTTTATACTTTAAATTGTGCCTTTAGCCTTATATTTATGAATTTTTTCTATAATTTTGAACAAGTATCTATGGAATGCCCTGTTATTATGTGAAAGTGACAAAAGGGTTTTCCCTCTTGATTTGACATGCTTGTAAATCTATGGCATATTATTGGTAGGGATATTAATTCCCTATCAAGTAACATTTGTAATATCACATATGGTCTATCATGTGTAATTTTGGATTTTATCCTAATAACTGGATCTATATCCACGAGTCCCATATTGTTTACTAAATCTATTAATGAGGAGTTATTGTCACCTATAATCCATTAATTTATGTATTGTGCCTCTTGATATCTATAAATGATATATTTTACAAAAAATTTAATCCATGAAACACCTAAAAGAATTATATGTTGTGTAGTAGCTATATGGTAAAAAATAATCTTTCTTTTATCAATATTAGTGATTATTTTCCTATATTTGTATGCACTGGAATGATTGTCTTTAAAATATTTATGGATTCACCTAGGCCAATTGGTGTAAAATTCAAACCACATAAATAATAATTATTGTTTATTTGTATTTCATGAGTATCATCATTAGAACTATCATCAAAATCATCATCAATATCCTTGATAGATATGAAATTTAGATCTTCTAAATTAACTAATAAAGATAATTCATGTAGAAGTTCCTCATGGTCCACCTTTTTACATGAAATTTATGGTTCTATGTTATCTATATATTATAAATTTTGATCAATTTTACTAGACTCACCATCCTCATATGTGTACATTTTTTATATAGGCATGACATGTAGTGGTGGCACTATAGTATATTGAGGTGCCCCAAACTGTGATGGCCTTTTAGTAGTATATTTCATAACCTTATAATATTTGAATGGTTGATTATCAATTCAACATGTGTATAAATATCCATCATGTATAAAATTGATGCAACTATTTAAATTATAAGGTATGGATTCCATGGCATGTATCCATGGCCTACCCAAAAGTAAATTGTAATGAAAATGATCAGGCATTACTTGGAAATGAGTAGATAGAGTTTTGGGCCCAATTTTAATATCCAAAGTTATATAATCCAAAGCTTAGCATGGAACATCATAAAATCCTTTGATATTATATGTCTTTATAATAATATCTAATTTAATACCCATTGTATGCAAGAATGTAATATTACAAGTATTCAACCCTAAAACATTATCAATTAAAAATATTTTTATTGTTATAATTTTTATTTGAACTTGTATGAACAAAGGTAAATTTTGGTCAATAGTTGATTGCAAATGAAAATATTCATTGCCAAGAGAGATAACATCCTTAATATATTTCAATGTGTTTACAATAGATAAAAAGTAAGAAGGCTCTATGTAATGAGGCATAGTTTTTTAATTCAATGTTTGGTATAAGATATCCTTGAAAATAGTAGCCTTTTAAAGCAATTCTAGTATGGAAATATTAGTTTTTGTATTCTTTATTTGGTCAACTATATCATATCCTCTATAATGATTAATTAGTCCTATTAGATTAGGTTTGGGATGAGGAGGAATTACTTTGATTCATTCCACCTACCTCAGTAGATGAGGCACTTAACCTCATTTAGTAATAATCATTTAGACTGTAGGGTCTATTATAAGGCTTGGGTGAATAGTAGGGGTCGGATATGAACTAATATAGTTTGAGGTATAGGGGTATAAGGAGAAAAAAGAACCATCTAATCCATTTGGGTTCAAGTAGTAATATGAGATAACTCAAATTGATCCATGAAATAATAATTACCATAGAATTACTCATTAATAATCTCTTAACTCATATAAGATGTTATTTTTTCCTTTATATTATGCATCCATGGGTGTACATGCATGCAAAATATTTAGCAATTTATAAGAAAGGAACATGTAAATAACACCAAGAAACTTTAAACTAATAAATAATAGATATATTCAATCATTATTATCATGATGAATATGGAATTAAAAAATATATGAATTTGAATCCCTAATGAAAGTGTTTGTTATCACTAAAAAATGTACCCTTGTAAGAATGTATGCCTATTCTCACTCTTATTGATATATTGAAAAATCTCCAAGGTATGGGAAATTTTGTTAAAGAAAATATCCAGATGAATGGCTGGTTACCTTTGGTAAACTCACATACTTTTTGTAAACTCTCTAATTATGTGTCTTCTTGACTAGGAAAAGGGTAGAAAGAGTAATTATAAACATGAAAATGAAAAATTAGGGTGATGAACCAATGTTAAAGTTAATTATGCCTATAATTGACACACTTAAAAAGATAAATAACATTCAAACATTAACTTCATCTTCATATAACAAATCTTTCATCAGTATTTCATACACAGGTCTTGACAAACACTTACACTACCTTGAAAAGAATGAACAATGGTTGAATTCACTTCTAGATTAGGTAGAAATTAGACTTAGACACTTTATATGACCTGAAATAATTATAATTTATTATATAAATCTAAAAATTCTATACATAAAAATAGTAAAAACAAACATCACTAAGTTTTATAAATAAACACAAGACACACACTTCATGAACATCTTGAAAATGCAAGAAAAATTAGCTCTTTATTACTTCAAAGGTGAGGTAGTATAATTTTTGATAGAGTTTTTTAAATAAAAAAGCATAATATCATCATAATAATTAAAAAATTAATGTAAATATATAAATTAATAAGAGAGAGAGAAGATAAGAAGCTCCAGATGAGTCCCTGCTAGTCCTAGTTCACCCCTGCTTCAATTGAACTCCAACTCTAACTCTAACTCAATCTTCCAAATTTCTTCCCAAATTACAACATAGTAAAATTATAGTTTAAACCTTATTTTTATTGGAATAAAGTGTGTTATGAGAGATAAATGGGTTTGAAAAATTTCAAAGGTTCTTGTATGTGTTTGAATAGTCTTCAACTTGAACATATCTTTAACTATCTTTAGTTAACTCTTTTTGAACTTATAACTTGAATTGAACTATTTTTAATATTTATTTAAATAATTTTGATATTAAATGAATATTAAATTTTTACTTCATTTACCATTATTTGTATCTTTGAGTTTTACTTGAGCCTCTTGACTTGCAACTTGGAGTTTGACTTCAGTTATCTCACTTACATCTTGTATGCGTGTTTGATTTCTTGAATTTTCAAAAATTATCCCAAATAGGGCATAGTAGTAAATATATTTCATGTTTATTCTTGAATTAATATATTTCATGAAAATAGGGCCTCAAATATTAACCAAGATTTCAACTCAACTTATCCACTCTTGTATAGTTAAAACTCCACCTTTTTAGGGCTAATTGAAGACTCTTCCTATTGACTTGACCTTGTCTAATATTATCCCAAATTAGGGGTGAATTAGAGAGATAAATAATATTTTTTATGTTATTTAATTATTAATAAAATAACTCTACTAATATTTCATTTTATTATGACAATAACAACTCTCCATACTGGTTCATCTTGATATGTCCATCTTTTATGGTTTTGGTAAGCTTTTTGAATGCACTGTGAGAAACTAGAACTTGATGAATTTTAATTATTTGATAAATTAATGAGTATAAATATTATTTAAAAATAATAACCATTGTTTTAAATACCTTTAAATAAATTTTCATCTCCAAACTCCATGTATAACTTCAAAAAATGTCATTTTATGCTCTCTTATGCTCTCTTGGACTCAAGAAACCCTAATTTGGATTAGGGAGTCTAAAATGAGTCAAAAGACTCATAAAAAACTATTATTATACTAATTTTATATGTATAAATGATATATACTTTTAAAAGTTTGAAAACATCCAAAAAACCTCACTAAACTCTCAAATAAAAATTCACAAAAAGTGTTTGTTTATTGTCTAGAGGATAACCTTGAGATATTTTTCAATGAGATGAGCCTATTTTGAATTGTTTTTAATTAAATTAGAATTAATTTATAATTTTAAATTAATTATACATAATATCAAATCATTTTTTTCATTGGAAGGACTTGAAACACTCATTTCCAACTCTATTTGTGAGCATAATAGTGAAAAACTTTAGTTTCCTTTATGATCAGAGCTGTGTTTTGAAATTTTATCTCTCCTAAATTAAATTACATATATTAAACCACTTATAAACATTATTTTACATAAAAATAGACTTCCATGTCAAATTTGAAGAGATTTTATTAAATAAAACTCAAAATATGTACTTTTTACTATTTTTAGCTTACATAATTTCATTTTTGAATGTTTGTAGGTCTAATTTTTACCATTTTATTGAGTTTTATGAGAGATAAATGTCTCATTATTTTTATTTAATACCTATAATAACCCATATCATCATTAAAATCATTTTATGTTCTTAAACAATCACTTAAACCACTTTAGAAATGTCTTTTTAGGCTGTCTCTCTTGCTTGCTTAAAACCCTGATACATGTATCTTTGTCTTTTAGAAATATTTTCCTTGAAATTTTTATTAAATAAAATTTAATAAGGTAATTTATACCCAATAATATCTCACATAAATTTTTTTTCAACAAGAAACTCAAAAATGTAATTATATTTCTTAAAATTAAGTCATTAGGGTTTAAGAATGGTTTCAGAGCACTTATTCTTCTTAACAATTTTTCATAAAGTTAAGCCACTATAACCTAAAAAAATGCATGTAATATTGATTTAGTATGGTCTCTAAAATCCCTATAATATCATTTAAACCAACTTCTCTTCACCTTCATGTAATGGTTGAAAGAAAGTTATTTGATTTGTTAGGCTCACCAATATGATTTACTACCACATGATCATCAACTTACTAATTTACCACTCTTGTATCTGGTTGTACTTGTCTATGATTTTCTTCCTCATGTATCATTTGAGGAATTAATATATTTTTTGCTACTAAAAATTGATTCTACACATCACTGAGGTTATAAAGTTGCCAACTTGAATCTTGCATCAAATTATTTTCTAATGGAATAAGGACCTTAGTTGAGGAAGGAACATTAGGATTAATTGTATCATATGTTTTGTCAAGTTTAATGGCTCCTTGAGATTTATATGGAGGCCTATTATCTCTAAAACCTTGGCAATGAGGTCTTTACTCTCTATATGTCTGATATGTGGGATGATTAGGAGCTTGATATGGCCCATTAGCTTTATATTGTTGCCTCTTCAGTTAAACTAACTCATTACCAAAATATTTTAGAATACATTTTAGTTCACAAAGATCATTAGATTGACTTTGGGGAGCTTTAATTTGACTTTGAATTTAAGGGGCTAGAATTTGGGCTATTGATGGTGCATAAGGAGGTAGAATAGGATGTAATTATATAAATAATGGCATTGTATGCCTAGGTACAAATTTACCAATTTGAATTAGACTATTTTGAACACCAATGGCAACTTCATAGGTATCTAGGAGTGTCCTACCATCCATGAACTGAATCATAATTGAAATATCAAAATTCAAGGTTCTCAAAAAGTACAGGAAAACATATTCAAGAGATGGCTTTATCATGGGAGGTATTTTGTTCTATGTCTTTTGAAATCTAAGATTGAAATCAGTCTTAATGGTAGTGAGATACTCAATAAGGGATAGATGGTCTGATTTATATTTAAATTATCTAAAAAATACTGCACCTAAATCATCCCAAGAGGCAATAGAGTTTAAGGGAAGGTTCCTATACCATTAAAATGCATTTCGCTTGAAATATGTAGCAAGTAAATGGATGGCAATATTCTCTTGGGTAATATGGTGGAATGAACACATTTGGCCACATATTTTATATGTTCTATGGGTATAGTTTTATCTTCACTTGTGAAATATGGTAGAATTTTGAGGGTTGAGGCTAGGATATCATCATATTGGGCCAAATTAAGAGGGATTCCATCATTGAAAGGCACAAATTCCTAATTCCTTAGGATATCCATTTTGATTTTTAATGACTTTAGGCATGAAAATGATATGTATTGCTTTTTTAAATGTCTTTTTTGGCCTCAATATATGTTTTACAGGGCATGCCAGAAACTATTATCACTCAAAAGTGTACCCTTACAATAATGTGTGCATGTTCTCACTCCTATTGATATAATGGAAATTCTCCAAGGTATAGTACTTTTATTTGAGATAATATCTAGATGAATGGTTGGTTCCCTTTGGTAAACTCACCTAATTCTCTATAAATTCTCTAATTTTGTGTTTTCTTGACTGAGAAAAGGGTAGAAGGAACAACATTAAAGCTGAAAATAAAAATGAAAACCGAAAGATTAGGGTGATGTATTAATGTTAAATTTAATTATTCTTATACTTACAACACTTTTTAAAATAAATAACTTGAAAACATTCACTTCATCATCATACATTGACTCTTGCATCATTATTTCATACATAGGTCTTGACAAACACTCACACTAGCTTGGAAAAAATGAACAATGGTTGAATTCACTTCCAAATTAGGTAGAAATAAGATTTAGATACTTTATATGACCTAAAATAATTCTTATTTAATGTATAAATATGAAAATTTTAGATATAAACATAGAAAAAATAATCATTCACTAAGTCCTATTAATAAACACAAGACATACACTTCATGAATAGCTTGAAAATAGAGAAAAAAAAATTAGATCTTTATTACGTTAAATGTGAGGTAGTACAAATTTTGATAGAGTTTTTATAATAAAAAAGCATAATTTCATAACACATATCATCATTACAACCATTATATGTTCTCAAAAAATCACTTAAACCATTCAAAAATTATTTTTCTGTCTCTCTTGTTTAAAACCTTGGTACCCATACTTTTGCCTTTCACCATTATTTTCCCTAAAATTTTTATTTATGAAAATTTAAGAAGATAATTTATTCCAATTAATATCTCACAAAACTTTTCATTTGTAACAAGGAAATCAAAAATGCAATTATCTCTTAAAACTGAGTCATTGGGGTTTAAGAAGGGTTTTAGAGCACCTATTCTTCTTAACGATTGTTCATAAATTACCATTGTAACATAAACATAATGCATGAAATATTTATGTAATATGGGGGCCAAAATATCCATAATCAAATTTTAACCAAATCCTCTTCACCTTCATGTGTATGGCATTTGAAAATTACTAGTACAAGCTTGCAACTAGCTAGTTATATGAATAGAATAAACCTCTATCAAAATTTAGACTTGTGAATTGTTATTGAGTATGGTTTTGGAATAATTAAGGTTTTATGATTTTTTTAAAACCTTTTTGAATATTCACTCCATGAATTAAGTCTTCTTGAAAACTTTCACATAAGGAACTTTGATCAATGATGGTAAAATTGTCAACAGTGCTAAAATAAAAGGAAACAATAATGACAAGCTAGGGTTTTTAGCAATGTTCAACAATAAGTGGGTTCACCAATATATTTTATAATTTTTTAAGAATATAAATAATATTACCTAAATATTAAAAATTACTGGATAAAATAATAATGCTACAAATATACAATAAATGACACAAATTGATTTGGAACTTACTATATTTAGAAATATGTTAAAAGGGTAAATGTCAGAAAGAGATAACTTAGCTAAAAAATTGATAATCTAGGATCGAGAAGAAAAATGGAAAATGAATATATTATTGCATTGAATAATTGTTAATCAATAATATGCCTTCAAACCCTCTATCAAATCAGATAGGGGAATGTAGTGTTATTGTTTGTAGGCTACATTGATTTCCTGTAAGGTTTTAATAATCTATAGAAGTTTTAACATGTGTGTCATCACCTATTGTTTTTATGTATGCAATAAAATCTATGTAATTGTATTTAAAAGACATTGTATGCCTTATTTTTCACATAAAAACCCTATATTAATAGGCAATGATGAGTTAATGGAACAAAATAGAAAAAGGTGTTAGTGTTCAAAGTTGTGTTAGACCTCAACACCTCCTATATTGAGCACTACCTAAATACCAATACTCCAATGATGGATTAAAATCCATGTCATTCTCCCATGCTATGGTGGTGTGCCTAAAATAATAGTGTAATACTAGATATTTATATAATTATGATGTGATTAAGTGCTTCAACCATGACTTATGACCTTAGAGTTCTACTCAGGCTTTAGCTTAGAGCTACTAGGGTTGTATATGTTCAAAATTTGGATAAATAGGGAATTTAATCTAAATGTGTAATTATAATTCTGATGTTTTTCAATATGGAAGCCTTGTGTGTGTAAAATGACTTTAATGATCCATAGGGGATTCCTTCAGATAGGGACTACTAAACATGTTGGATGACTAGTTACGTAAATTTAAATTTGAGTAGCTAGCCATTATTTATCAAGAGGACATAGCCAATAGAATTAGATAGGACAAAAGAATAATATATTCCAAATGGAATGTTGTTATCTTAATAACAAATATAGTTGATCTTGGAGTATGGATCAGTCATGGGATAAACTTGAAATATTTTGAATGAGGAATAAGAACATTTTAAGATCACTAGTTACTTGTAAGAATGGGTCATCTACATAAAAAGTGAGTGAAAAAGAGTTGAAAGACTATGGAATGAGGCATGATATAAGTTCATATAAATGATAGTCACAAGTACACAATTTTATTTTAAATGTTAATTTATGTCTCTACATGCATCATTATGCCATTTACATGTGGCCCTTAGCCTTGTGTGTTATGTAACATTATCATGTCTCTTGCATGTGGCCTCTTAGGCCTTATGTGTGACATAATATGTAAATTACATGACAAATTATGTGACATTGCTTCAATTCTTGTGTTTTTTTACTCTATTTCAATGATGTATACCACCATATATTGCTTCTATGATTCTACAAGATATCTTTCTAACACACGATTCATATGACAATGCAATGTTATATTCAATACTATGAAAGCAATCAATTTCAAATAATCAAAATTTAATATATTTCACATATTATTTATTTTGAGATAAATTATTTTTAGGCTACATCTCTCATCTTAAAATGGGGGAAACACAATGGGCTTACTTAAGAGCATTTAAGCTTCATGAGCAAAATTTTTAGATTTATGATAATATACATTTTTTTAATGATAACATGATTCAACATTTTCAGATTATGGGGGCATGTGGTATGCATTTTCAATCATTAATATATTTTACAATTATAAAATATTAATTAGTCTAAAAAATTACAAGTTGCAAAGTTGAAAAAAGTTTCAAAAGGTTTCAAAAGTGGCAAAGTTCAAAAGTTTCAATTATAGATTCAAATAGCATTTCAATACAATATGGATTCAAATGGCATGATATTCATTTGTATTCATTTTTCTACTATGACCTTTTTAATATTCAAAATGTTTCAAGTTTCAAGTTACAAAATTACAAATAGAATCTAGATTCATCTATAGCAAGGTGATTCATCTCAATGGAAAGTGAAACATGTTAGAGTTTAGAGACACTCAACGTCTATGGTTGAACTTTTTAAAATATGTAATGGGTCATAGATCATGGTTTTACCCCTTCACATATTTTATATATTGATTTATATACTCAAATGAGATTTGGAGCACACAATATTTATAACTCAAGAGATTTCAATGGTTTCCAAATTGAGACTTGATCACTCTCAATTCACCATAGTTCAACACTTCTCTAAATGTCTCAACAAGAGGACATGTACTTATCCATATCCAAAGTTACAAGGAAATTTTTTATCCTTTCTCTCTTTTCAAATTATAAATAATTTTTTTTTTAATATGATAAAAATATTACTTTTAGTAGAATTATTGCATGTTTCTTATATTAAGGCATTTTACACAATCAAGCTTCACATCCTAAGACAAAGTGTGTATACACATTCATTTTGCATCTAATTTAGTAATTTCACTATGTAAATCACCAAATAAAGTGGTGAAAAATGTAGACAATTAAAATTAATGAGTAATGATTAATAATATTTATTCTTAGCATCCTCACCCTTACTTGATTTATTAACCATTTTGATAACTTACAAACTATAAATAGCCTTCATTATCTTGGAAACACTAAAAATATCATATAGACATCCCTATTTCAATTGAATTCATCCCAAAATATTCTATCAGACATGTCCCCTTAGTATTTGGTCTTATGGGACAAGTTTGCACTATCTAGATATGGACATACTACATCCTTGTCCCCTAGTGCAACCTTATCTTCCACACTCTAACAATTACTTTCTCAAATTGAGATGTAATATAAAGGCCTCATAATACATATTTTCAAGTTAGAAAAATTATTTTAAATATTATCCTATAAAATAAATAAAGGATACTCATTATAACCCCACTAAATCTCTCTAGCAAAAGCATCGCACATTGAACAAAAGAGCACTATTTATTCCTATTTCAACTCTGAAGCATTCTAATAGTACATAGTCAAGTCCGAATATTATTTATTTAAAGTCAATGGAATTTATTATCAATCATCTAGCTAAAGTCATTCTAGTCATATTATCATGGATCACACAGTCATTCCAAGAGGGAGAATTACATCGGCTTGAGGCCCATTAGACCTATGTAGGTTGTGATTAGTCAGAATGGGTTTTTAAGGTCAATTCAACTATCTTTACTAACTTATTTCTACTCCATTTTGTTATCTAATTATCATCTAGTGCATGTGTAGGACTAGGGTTTGATATTTTTAGGTCTTTTGTGTAGCATATCAATAGATAAAGATCAACAATCAGCTGTCAAAAATAGTTTCACATGCCAAAATTCAAAAATCAGGAAGACAGTCACCTAGGACATAGTCATAATGCACCTTTATCCACCTCCTATGGAATTCTCCTAATAGACTACAAACTATTGTTTTCTAATATGACTATATTTTTAGGTCTTTATATATAATTAACACTTACATAAAGTATACAAAGTAAGATTTATTATTGTTTTTTTCTCCAACCTTAGCTTTCCTAGTGTAGGATTTTTATACCATTATATGGTTTTTCCTACACATGTTTTTTATATTGATTAGGTGTTATAATAAGTCATTATTAAATTATAGCCTAACATATTTTTCAATTTTGAGTTGCACACCCACCTCCTTTTTTTTGGTTATTTACTTATCTATAAATTCTTAAAGTTATTTTGGTTAATGCTCATAATTCAATATTTGATTGTTGAAGATAAGATTCTCATTGCTCATGTTTGATTTTTATTCTACAACATTCTATCCTTTATGTATATTTTATTTTGTATGTTATAAATATTCATGCATTTGTGTCTAGTTAGTTCTTGATCCTAGATTCTGGTTCACTCTTGCATGGTATCAGAGTGATTCTGGTAGTTGAATGTCATAGCTTCTATTATAAAATCTTTATCTTTTAGATTGCATGTCATATATTTTTCATTTTTGGATCTTGCATATTGTAAATTCACCATTTCTCATATTTTTTTCTTCTTTTAAGGTCCTTGGCTAATCTATATTTAAAAAAATAAGGGAAAAGGAATTTTTTAGTTTATCCTTAATACAATGGTTTTTCATGAAAAATGGCATACAACATTCAACTTAAAAGGTGTCAAAACCTCAAGATATACTATAAAATTAACCTAGCTTCATGATATTTAATTTAGCCTATTTTTGGAGGATCTAGTGGTGTTTTATTAAAATCCACATAACATAGGACTTGAAGGAAAAACCATTTATGGGTTGTGGGTCCTTTATGGTCTATTCATTATAGTACTAAATATAGATTTTTTATAGGTACTTTAGTGAACATTTTTTTCCTTAGTGGGTTTTCAAGGATCAATGTAACTTTTACCCCTATACGAACATACTTAGATCTTGACACTTATATAAGAAGCCATCAAAACACAAAAAAACTATGTGGACATCCATCAGAACATGATGATTATAAAAAAATGCCTCAAAACCCAACACTTGCATAAAAATCCATTAGAACTTGACACCTGCTTGGACACCCCTTATAACCTAACACTTTCATGTACGCACTTTGAAACCCAATAATATGGAGACACCCATCAACACTTTATTGTTGCTCAGACACTCATCATAACCTAATGATTGTATGGATACTCCTCAAATTTTGGCACTCCTTCAGACATAGTGACATGTGTGCACATGTTAATTTTAAATGGGTAAGAATCATCACTATTCATTTAGAAAGTTATAAAGTGATATTACTAACCCAATCTCATCTTAGTGTAAAGTAACATCATGGTCTAAAGTGAGAGGGGGGATTCATCCTAAGGCATAGTCCCTAGTCATATGGGATTTTATCCCTTTTCCAAAACTAACCAAATGGGGCTTAAATTTTTTTGATAAGTTAGGGTTTAATTTTTTTACAAACCCAATTTTTTGCAAGGTGAAGTTTTTAAGAACTTCAAATTCACATAAATTTTAGCATGTAGCTCCTTTTGACGTGATTTTTTTAAATGTGAGTTTTTTGAGATATTTATGCATTGATGATATTCTTGGGTCTTGTAAAATTTAACCTTCATAAGTTTATGGGGGTTAAATTTCATTGTCCTTCTTACACTATCATTTATTTACATACCTCCTTATTACACTATGGATTAGAATTAAGTTTCATTTCTTACACCAATCAATTATCTCAAGTGAAAAACTAAAGTACAAATCTTCTTGAGGAGTAAAGGTTTACATAGAATCACTATGGGTACCAAAACAAAACCAATGCCTGATTTGAAGAAGGTGAAGTGGTTTAATAGATTGACAAGGCCTACAGTCTATTATGCCTATCAAATTATCCCAACTTTCTCTTTCACATTGAATCTATAAATACTCCTAATGATGTTTGGACCACACATTAAAAACTCTTTAGGAAGTAGGATGTAATGAGGGATCATGATCTGGAGAATGAACTCATCAGTTTGAGCCTAGACAACTTTGACATAATATAAGACTTCTTCACCAAATTCAAATCACTCAAGTTATAATTAAAACTATGTGACATAGATAAAAAAGATGAACAATTGATCCTTTCAATCCTTGTCAAATTTGGTTTTGACTATTTTGTATTTATTTCTGCCTTCCATGCCACCAAATGTGCCCTTGGAGATACATGGACCATGTTCTCCTAGGATTATTTTGTTGTTGACTTGAATTAGGAGTAAGATAATCTTACTCAAATGGGTATAATGAAGTCTTTTAATCACATGCCTTAATTGTGAGTCATGAAAAATAAAAGGTGTTCAATAGTAAAGAGAAGAAATAAAAAATTAAGGATGAAGATTTAAAAAAGGGTTAGCACTAATGATAATCCTAAAGAATTAATTGATACCTCCTCTTCAAGCAATAAACTCAAGAAAAAGAGGCTCACATGTGCCTACTATAAGGAAAATGGGAGTGATGAAACTAAATGTATGAAAAAACAATTTAACCAACTAACAAAGATGCTTGAGAAAAACAACATCATTGTCCTTAATTTAGTCAAATAGATTTCATTAACATAAAAGCCTTCTAAGGAAAAATATAGTAGTAATGAAAAAGTTAATAGCAAGTCCATTATTTTAATTGTATCCTAACCTTCCACATGGGTGATTGATTAGGGTACCTCATACCACATTGATTCATCACATGATCTTTTTTTGTCCTTGGAGCCATGTTCTATTCCTTCCATTTTAATGGGTGATGATACTTTCACAAAAAAATTTGGGAGAGGATTTGTTGAAGTGAGTGATGGTACATTTTAAAATTTTCTAAGTTTTCCCTAATTTTTAACTAATCTCTTATATGTTTATCATATCATGACATAAATGTTGACAAATATTAAATTAAATGTTGAATAAGAAATAAAACTTAAGGAACAATGTTACCTTGAAGTGAAAACAAACTAAAAATTTTAGGTAGATGTGACAATTGGGGAAACCATTGAATAGATAAAAAACCCACACTAGTATTAAAACCTTGAACAAATAATATCCAATTATAAAAGCATAAACAAGCTAGGAGAAGAACTATCATCGGCCAAGAGAGTAATAATAATTTAAGAGCAAGACTCGATCAACAAGAGTGTTGTGAGAGTGTTGAAAAAGGGGAGAAAAGAGATCCTTATAAAGATATAATAGAGAAGAGTTACAAGGGAAAGCTTTATCATGTATGTCAAGTGTCCCTAATCTTATTATAAATAGGAAGGATGTGTGTGCTATGTGGTAGGAGATAATTTGCATGCAAGTAACTCTGAATCTAACAAGTGGACTAAAGAGGTGAGTGACATCTCAAAAGGATAGAATAAAGTGAATTTATAAATACAATAAATGCACACACACATAATACTTAAGATAATCTTATAAACCTATAGGAAGGAGCCAAATTAAGGTAAATTCTCTAATACTCCCTCTTAAGCTTAATTTTGGGGTTACAAAAGTGGAGAAAACCTTTTTACAAATAAAAAATGGATTAGAGATTATGTAATACTCCCCCTTAATAGAAAATTTCTTTAAGAGGAATTATAATATTTTAGATAAGAAAGAAGAGGTGTCACAAAAAGTCACAAGGATAAAAAGTGTGATCATGAACAATCTCCAAAAATCCTCTTCAAATAATGTGGTCGATCTAAAATGGAACACAAAGCAATAAAAAGGAGAAATGATCTATGCAGCTCTGTAAAATAAACATGATAACACCAACATTTCAAGTTCAATAAATAATATGTAAAAAATACAATCTACATACATAATGTAATAAAAGTATATGTACAACTATGCAAATTTGACCTAAAGATAACTTCCATCATAGAGTGCATAAACCTACATGAAAAGAAGTTAGTCAAAAAAGCTCTAAATAAAGCATATTTAATTTTAAACAAAAATAAAGGGATGCATAAAGAGTTTGAGTTTAATCAAAATGGAGACAAAAAAGATGTGTCAATTGTAAAAGATATTATGTGTGAAGTATTAGAATAATTATCACAAGAAAACATATCAAAGTATCTATAATATTCATTTTCTTTAGGAATCTAAATAATTTTACCCTTAAAGTTAGGAGATATATTTATTTTACAATAATGCAAAGTTTCATGTGTGGATTTACCACAATATTTGTATGGGGTGTAATTTATAGAAATTAGATATATAATACTTGTATTGTCCATAATGTGCACAAGGTTTAATAGTTTTAACCAAATCATGAGCATTCCAAGTATTATAATCAAAATAAGTTGTATTGTAAGTCCATTGATGTGTATGATGATATGATTCCATATTTTCTTTTAAAGCATTTGAAACATTATATACAAGATGAAATAAATGACACTAAAATGGGAAAATATAATATATTATGCAATCAAAATGGAAACTAAAGAACAAAAAACTTTCAACTAAAAAGAGCAACCAAAGTAGAACATAAAAAAATTTAAAGCATAATGCAAAATCAAAAGATCCAAAAATATTAGATCGAGATCAAGAATATAAATCCATGAGGCTTGCTATGCAAATAAGGTGCTAAAGACCAAAAAACTAGAGTACCCTTAAAAACCATTCTAAATCCAAATATATTACACACAAAAATCACATATATTAAGGAAGAGAACATAAATAAAGGCAAATATGGTTATTATAGGAACCAAAATAATCAAAAAGGCTTAAAAACCACCCTTTAGAAACCTATAAAAAAAGAGGTTTGAGGGGAAAAATGGAGATAGAAACAAATTCAATATTCTAAGAGAGCCTTGCACCATGCTTCACTAACAACATTAAAACAACCAATGCTCTGATACAATGATATAAATGTTGTCAATTATTGAATTAAATGTTGAATAATCAATAAAACTTAAGTAACAATGTTACCTTTAAGTAAAAACTAACCACAAAGTTGAGGTGATTGTGACAAGTGGGAAAACCTTTGAATAGAAAAAAACCCCACACTATTATTAAAAGCTTGCACAAAAAATTTCTGATTACAATAGCATAAATAATCTATGATGACAATGTCCTTAAGCCAAGAGAGCAATAAGAATTCAAGAGCAAGAGTAGATCAACAACAGTGTTATGAGAGTGTTGTAATAAGTGTTGAATACGAGAAGAGGAGATCTCTTTATAAAGAGCTAAGAGAGAAAAGGAGTTATAAGGGAATGTTTTAGCATGTGTCTCAAGTATTATTAATCCTATTATAAGTGGGGAGGATGTGTGTGCCTTGTGGGGGGAGAGAAATTATATGTAAGGAACTCTAAATCCAACAAGTAGACTAAAGAGGTGATTGACACCTCAAAAGACTAGAATAAAGTGCATTTATAAATATAATAAATGTACACAGAGATAAGACTTAGGATAATCCTATGAACATATATAAAATACTCAAATTAAGATTAATTCTCTAATAAATCACTCACATTAATTCAAGCAATAGAGTTGAGTTCACCCCTGATTCTATGGTTTTTATAGAATCGCATAGTAATTCCACAATAGTAGTTGGGAAAGGAGATCACTATTCATGGTTATACACTTTATCACATTTTTATCCTAATCAAACCTCGCCCACTCTACTCAAACATATATATGGGATGAGTGAGTTATGGCATGAGCAAACCCACCATCTTAATTATCACTACTTAGAGAAACTCAATCATAATGACATGGTTTGTAGGTTGCCTTGTGTCCATATTTATAATTTTTTTTGCTAGGTTTACATACTTATTAATCATCTTAAATGTAAGTATGACAAAGGCAAATCATGGAGATCTCCCTATATTTTGGAGCTAATCCATAGTGATATTTCTACTCCTTTTATATGGTTTTCATTTAGTAAGACCAAATATCTTCTTACCTTCATTGATTATTTTTCAAGGTATACATGGGTGTATTTTCTTAAGAGAAGTTTGAGGTATTTTATCACTTTTAGAACTTCAAGGCCCTTGTATAAAAATAATTAGGTAAATCCATCATAATTTTACACATAGATAATGGTGGTATGTCAACTACCATTTTGAGCAATTTACACTTAAAATGGGATTGAACTACAACATATAATTTTTAAAAATCCTTAGTAGAATGGTGTTGTAAAATAAAATAATATCTCTTTGAAGGAAATGTAAAACTACATGCTACACTCCAAATCTATTGTACTTTAATATTAGGCTGAGGCTATCAACTTTGCTTGTTATGTCCATAACTAGGTTACTCATAAAACATTGAAAGGAGTCACTCCTTTTGAAGTATGGAGAAATAAAAAACCCATAGTTAAATAATTTTAAGTGTTTAGATCTCCTATTATTGGATACATTCCTAAGAAGAAACATAAGGCAATGGAACCTCAAATTTAGCCTTGCATCTTTATTGGATACCTTGAGGGTGTTAAGGGATGCATGCTTCTCTATCCCACAACACATGATTTGTTCATTGAGATAAATGTTCATTTTCAAGAGGGTACTTCAAAATCCACACTTGTACTTTTATTTCTTCCTTATACTCACTGGAATTTGATGATAGTTCTGATGATTTAGATTGACCTATGTAGTTTCTTAATTATCATGATTTTTATAGTTTTGATGATGAGAGTATTGATGGGGACTCACCTCCTCCCTCTTCCAATCACTTTTCATAGGATGAGTAATCTCCTCATAAATATTTAACTTATAATCTCATTTATGTTATAAAGACACCAAAAATTCTTGGCCATTGGGTTGGATATCCATCAGACACTAGGTAGATAGATCCACAATTTCATATTGTCCCACATGTATTCATTGCATCTGATTTTGATCCATAATTATTTCATGAGGCATCTGACACTCTTGAGTGTGATAGTACTATGGAAAAGGAGTATGGTTCCTTGCTTATGAATAACACTTGGGATTGGGTCCCTCTTCATAAGGTAAGAAAATTTGTTCAAAGTATATGGATCTTGTTTAAGCCTAAATTGAGATAGATCAATATATTATAGAGTTAGGAATATATAAATAAATAAGCACAAGGGTGATAAATATATCTATAGCAAGCTAATTAATTTTAAATTAAAATTAATAATATTTTGAATTTAAATGCTAAGATGTGTTAAAATAGTAAGTAAAACTATTGATTGGTATTGTAATAAATGGAAAAGAGTATTTATCTAGTTACTATGTGCATGTTGATCTAATATGGAACAGACTAGAAGTAGAATAGATATGGATTTTGTATCAATCATCAGATTCTATAAACTTATATTTTGTGGCCTCATATGCTTATGTAAAATCTAGATGGTTGTATCAATGCGATTGACCAACTTGGATGCAGGTGTCTAATATGGAATATTCACTAGATATAGATGTGACCACCTAGAAATTTCTAGGTTTTCTATCACCTTTGATCTAGTGTACTTATATCTCACTCATATGTTATTTTTCTTTTTCAAATGATCAAACCCTAGTTCTTCATATTCAATGTGATTATGGTAAAAATAGGTTAGTGGGCTCATGGTGTCAAACTACCCCAAGGACCTCTTTATTAATAGGAACTACCTACATAGCCAATACTTTAGAATAAGGCCTCATACTTATGTATTTATCCCCTATGTGTTGGCTTTAGTGTGCATAAAGATTCAATGTATGATAATCAAGTACATAGAGTGACCTATCTTGTAACTTGGAAACTATGGCTCATGGGATGTTCTTTCAATACTTAAAACATAAAATAATAATGTTCCTATGTTTGATATGGAAATATGAATGAATAGGGTAGATTTTCTCACTTGAATACTTGATTGAGTGCTTTTGGTAAGTTTTCTTGTGATTTTCTTGGTGAGTTATGAATGAGGATTGATCATGCATATATACCAATAATTTTAGGAAATATATCATATTAAACACTTAAGTCAACTATAAGGACATGTTATAATATAAAATTTGATGATTTAGGGCACTAGACATGTAGTTTATCATAGGACACTTGCATTGATGTAGGCATATAGTTGGGATACAAGTGCTAGAGAAGCTATAAAATAAGTATAGGTTAAAAACTTGTAGAGGTTGATAATAATTAGGTTTATATCATTTTACATAGTATAGAATGCCTAATCATCATAATAATATATATTCAAACTAAGAGATAAGAAATAGGTACAAGAGATTATAGATGTGAGCCTTTCGATAGTGGGAATGTCTAGGAACTGAATTGTATAACCATGAGAATTTCTTGCCAAGTATACAATACGGAGGTGTTATATAATTCATGTTTGGTATCTATAGATATATCAAAAAAAATCTCCAAAAGGGTTCATAGACAAGATTAAATCATGTTTAGTAGTAAAATGTTTTTTTTCAAGTACATATCATTGATTACATTAAGATTTTTATCTCAGTTGTTAAAATAAACTTAATTCAACTCAATCTTGCCATTTTCAGAACACATCATTGGATTATTCATAATATGGATGTGAAGAGTGATTTTATTCATGATGAACTCAAGGATGAGATATACATAGAGCAACCATAAGGTTTTGTGGAAGATTATTCCTTATTTTTAGACTTCATAAATGTATATATAGCCTCAAACAAGCTCTTTGGGCTTGCTAAGCCAAGATGGACTCTTTTCTTCTATTGAATGGGTTCACTAGATGCCATTTTGATCTTAATGTCTACACTTTTTAGTAGGATGACTCATATTTGAATATAGTTCTCTATGTTGATGGCCTTTTGATCACATGAAGCTATTCATCCTCTATTGCAACAGTGAAAATTGATTTATCTGATAGATTTTCAGTAACTAACTTGGGCTTGCCAATGTTAAAAATGGTAAAGACATTCCAAGAATCTAAGATTTGAAGAGTTATAAATAATAAAATAATATATAAAGCTACAAACAAATGAGATGTAAAACAAGGCAAGTCAAATGATTATATGAAATGAGATACTAGTATAATAGGAAGCCCTTGCATAAATAGGTAAGGAAAAACTAGAAACTAGCCTAAGTAAGCAATGTGGGATAAATCCTCACATAGGAAAAACTTGGAAAAAGATGAAATACTTAGATAATATACTAGAAAACATGAGAAATACATACTATAACCCCCCCTCAAGTGAATCTAGGAGATAACAATAGCTAAAAAATAAATAGTGGCATATCCACAGTATGAGTCCTGATAACTAAGCCTGATAAGATACTCATGTATAATATGTATCCATGAAATAAAAAAGGAAGATGTCCTCATGAACATATATCACATGTTGAGATAAAACACATATAGACCAACTAGGACACAAACCTAGGACCTTTTATTTACTATTGAAGTGCTTTACCAACTAAGCTATTGACCCCTCTATGGATAGCCCATCATTGGGTTGGGTGTGGCTTATTTATAAAACCCCCTTTTAAACCACATTATAGGTGCTTAGGGCTCCTAGCCTATTTATGATACCACATGTTGAGCTACAACTCATATGGACCAACTAGGATAAGAACCTAGGGCCTTCCATGTGTTGTTGGAGTGCTCTACCAACTAAGATATTGGCCTCTCTATGGCCATTGCATCATTGATCTAGGTGTGGCTTATTTATAATAGTCACATTAATTATTTAAGATTAAAATTTCTTAGTCAGACTCCAAGATCACTATTATACAATCTAAGTATGCTCTTGATTTTCTTGCATAATTTAACATGGTTGAATATAATACAACTCCAACTCCCTTTATGTTTGGTGTTAATATTGAGGCTAAACATTCTACTCCTTTATTTGATGCTACCTTGTATCAATAACTTGTTAGCACTCTCATCTATATTATTCACACTAGACCTAACATTTCATATGCATTGGGCATGGTCTCTATATTTATGTAGACACCAAAAGAGATACACTAGAAATTAACTAAGTAGTTTCTCCACTACATTCAGATACTCATATTTTAGGATTCACTATCGAATAGATATTGATGTTGACTTGATTGGGTATATAAATTTAGATTGGGCTAGTGATATTCAAAATCACAAGTCTACTTTAGGATATAGTTTCTTCTCTAGTTCAAGAATAATTAGTTGATCAGTAAAGAAGCATAATGATATTTATTTAGATTCTATAGAGGAATAATATAGAGGAGCTATTAATGTTTCCACTAAGGCTATTTGGATTCAGGGGATTCTTAATAAGTTTGGTATCCAATTTTGATCACCAACACTCATCTTTTGTGACAATCAAAGCATCATCTATATTTTTAATAATTTGGTCCTCCATCATTAGACCAAGCATATCAAGATTCACATGCATTTTTTTTAGGAGCTTGTTCATTTGTAATTCATTGATATTCACTATTACTAGACTATGGATTAAATTTATGATATATTCATCAAACCTTTCACTAAGAGCAAGTATCTTCATTTACAAGCTTATCTTGAGGTTTAAGAAGCTCTAACATCATCTTCTAGGGGGATTTTTAGTTCCTTATTTCTCTCTATATAATTTTTGGGGGTTCTTTTTATTCTTCTAATGATATTTTCTATGTACTTGGGTACCTAATCAAGCCTTCTTGTTGAGACCCAATTCTTATACCCAGCTAAGTTATGTTTAGGGGGGTATTAGTGAAGGTTTTTTATACCATTATGTGGTTTTTCCTACACATTTTTTTTATCTTGCTTAAGTATTATAATAGGTCATTAGGAAAATATGGCTTAACCTATTTTCTAATTTTGAGTTGCACATTCACTTCTTTTTTGGTGGCCTTTTGTTTCTCTAAAAATGTACATTTCCTAAAGTTATTTTTGATAATGTTTATTATTTAATCTTTGATTTTTGAAGAAAATATTCTCATTCCTCATGTTTTATTTTGATTCTACATTAGGCTATCTCTTCTACATATTTCATTTTTCATGTTACAGATATTCATGCATTTGTGTCTAACCAATTTCTAATCCTTGATTGTGGCCCACTCTAACAAACTTAATTTATTATGTTTATCAAGTTTATGAATTTTTAAAATTCTATAGTTTAATATATTTTTCTATATTTTCGTATCAGATTATTACATGCCAGTATTTTGATTTCAACAATTTAATGACAACAAATGAAAAAAATTAAGCTGGCAATACTTAAAAATTTAGGTGTTGAGTTTAATTTGTTGAAAATATTTTTAATTTTTGAAATATATGAATTTTTAAAAAAATAAATAATATTTTAATGCTAAATATATTTTAAATATAGGTGATAATAATCAAAATTGTGAAAATAGAGGAAGTGGGAGGTATTCGAATAATCCTTAACAAGGTGAAAAAGCAATAGTACAATAGGAAGGAAGGCAAGAAATGTACCCCCAATTTTGATGCAATTTTGAGTCATAAAAAATTATTATGAGTAATATAAGTAAGAATTCACATGATCCTCAATGGGGAAGAGGCTAAATGTGTTCATGTATAAGTAAAAATATGAGATTATGTAAGTGTCATAGGGTGTAAGATATGTAATAGTAAGTAGATATGTGTTTTGGATTGTTTGAATCAAGTTTAAAATCAAGAAGGTAAGTACCCAAAGTGAAAATAAATACAAGGGGATATAATAAAATTAGGATAAGATATACAAAAATTAGAAGTGAGATATAATCGAATAAGCTATGTAAAAACAAAACACAAATAACTAATCAAGATACTCAACCCAACTAGTAATGACTGGGAGGAATAAGGAAGTTATATCCATTGAAGGATCTTATAAATATAATTCACATAAGTATACCTAACTATATTGTATGAATAAGTGACCTCTTATGATGAATTTTCAACTACAAATACTTTTAAAACTAAATATGATCCATATGATGTAATATAACCATCTAAATAACTATTCATATTCTCATGTAAACATGTGCCCTAATGTATAGGTGAAGAAGATGTAGTAACCTATACCTATACATGTGGTGAATCTTTTTTAATAAACTATTGTGCCTTATGAGATGAAATCCTCTTTGTATGTGCCACTTTTTGATTAGTAGGACATGCCATGATCTAGGAAACAAACTGAATATGATCATGTGTAAATGTATAATGGTCATAAGTAGATGGATAAAATGATTCTATAATATGTTCATGCTCATTAGAAATTATAATATGCGTTAGTAGATGATTTTGAATAGTTTTGTAAACTATTTCATTGTCATGTTGCTCAATGATTGTATTAGGTAACTTCTCTATTTAAGAAGTAAACATCATTTGTTCCAAAGGATATTCATATTGGATTCCTTAAATTTTGACCATTTGATTACCATTAATGTATTTGAGACATTTATGTACTATAGAAGGTGTTTAACCTTTTTGGAAATAAATATTAATAATGAAAGAGTGGCCTAATCAACTAAAGAGTAAACTACTCAAAAAAGTAATAAAATTAATGAATTTATATTTTATTGATATTTTGAAAAGAAATATTAAATCTAAGCATATGCCAAATATAGAAAATATAACATTTAATATTTTTATAATAATGATGCAAAGGAGAATTATACTTAGTTTATACACTGATGCACATGAAAATATAAGTAATGTAGGTGTAAAAAAACACTGTATGATGATTATGATCTAGTCATCATATTTTAAAAATTAGTTTTCTATTAGTATGGACACTTATATCACCATGTGGGCACTTACATCAATGCTATTATCAGTGCTTCAACGTATGTCATATATGAATTATTGACTTTTGACTGAAACTTCCACCTAGGTATTTTTAGGTTTTATGTTGCCTTTAAAATTATGTGTTTTGATCACACAAGTTTTCAATATCAAAATATAGTTAAAAATTTTAGATGATATTTATGGATCATATATCACTTCAGTCTTGTACACTTGGAAATCTCAGACCATGGTTGTTCTTCCTAGTTATATACCTTTTCCCACTTTCACAAGTCTCACATTTTCTCTATCTTTTGCCCCTTGACCTATATCTCTTAGCCCGAATAGTCTCATGTTGATTTACTAGGCCTTCTATCTTGCCTAGAATAATAAAAACATACTTATCTTCCATCTTTTCAAGTTATGAACCTAACCTATTTTCTTCCTTCCTAGACACTAATGTCTGGGATAGATACTAGCATCAACACTAGTGTCTTGACCCAATACAAGTGTCAAGTTCCCTATATTCATTTAGTTTGGAAATGAAACATATATTAATGGTTGGTCTAAGTGATTTAATGTGAGTTAATACTCTAAGGGGATTGATATAAATACAAGATCAACCATCATTCATTCTTAACCTATAGAACCTAACAAAGGACCAAAGAGACCATACAACTTATCAAAAGCACTATGTCAAGAATTAAATTGAATAAAGCTTCTCTATTTCCATACCAGTCATAGGTACAACACATATATAGTACTAAATGAGTAGCTCAAGAGCCTGATTTTCCAAGTTACAAACTAGGTCACTATTGTACTTAATTTTCACATATTATATGATTCACATATAATCCAAACATAAGGGAGAACCACATTAGTGTAAGGCCCTCTTTAGAGTGCTATCTATGTAGGTAGTTCTCACTAATTGAGGGGTCTTTGGGAATAGCTCAACACCATGTGCCCACTAACACATTTTCCCCCAAGTTTATAATTAAGATTAAGAACTAGGGTTTTACAAAATCATGAGGAGAAACATCTCATGACCCAAATCTCAATGAACCATAGTGAAGGCAAAGGAAAAGATAAAAGCATCTAGGTGGTTGCATCCCTTTTTAGTAGGTATTTCATATATGATACTTATGTCAAACCTAGATAGTAGAATTGATGTAATTATCCCAAGTTGATGTTAGTGTTTAGAGCTTCAGAAGTGTCAGATCCAAAATTCAATGACTATTTCAAAATCTCTTTCCAACCATATTTCTACCTATTCTAGATCCAACACTATGTTAGCATTAGATACAACTAAGTATATTACTTATTTGTCATTTCCATACATAACTTAGTTTTACTTTATATATTTAGCCTATACTCATCATAATAAATTAAGTGCATGCTTATATCTAAGTTTATCATATAATTAGCCTATTATAGATCTGATTATCACCCTTGTGTATTGTCATTTCTATATTCTTAACCCTATTATACTACCAAGGTAGGATAACCTCATATCCAATTTAGGGTTAAACATTTGGTGAACTTGTTCTTGGAACATCAAAACATTAGGATAAATTAGGGCTTTTTAATTTTCCCTTTATTATTATATTTTGTTGTAAATTTTAAATTTCTCATTTGTGAAGGAATGGAAAATGTTAGTGTAAAATTCTGATTCCATATGAAAGATAAAGAAGATTTGATTACTCATCTCAATAATAACAAGAGCTTAATGGATTCATTTTTTTTATGATACAAGAGAGGAAATAAGTAAACAAGATAAAACTAAGGCTACCTCACCTAGTTATGGTGAATCCTTAGACGGTACTATAATTAAGTCCATACCCATCAATCCACCTACATTAAGTGGAGGCATAGATTATGTCTTCCAACCTTTGTTTCTTTAAACTACTATTGCTACATATATTATATAATTACCAATTATTTCAACACAAATATTAGTTTAAATGCTTGTTACTACTCGAAACATGTTTACATCCCCTTTGGTGACTAGTCATATTACTAATCTAAACCCCACTAGGTCTACCATTCAAATACTGTTTCAAGTTACAAAGACCTTAGAGGATAAGGTTACAAACATTGAATAAATTTATTTAAAATCCCCTCATGCTATATATCACAAGATGTGTTGTATAACCCTCTTTTACTTGAGATCTCTTTGTACCCTTTTCCAACTAGTTTTATTGCACATAAGTTTCCATTTTATGATGGCAAAACTGATCCTAAACAACATATTTGATCCTTTTATGTGGCATGCATTGAATATGGCTATAATCATAAACTTTTTACCAATTTTTTTTCAATAAGCCTTGATGACTATGCTTTGAGTTGGTTATATGATTTAACTTTCCAATTTGTGAAAGCATTCAAACCTCTTATAGACCAATTTTTAGCACGTTTTTCCATTAATATTTCCAAAAAAGTTTCCTATGCTCAAATTACAAAAATAAAATAAGGAACCAATGAACTTATCAATGAATATGTCATATATATAAGACAATGCTAGCTAAAATAACCAATCTTATGGAAAAAAATGAGTTTCAAGACATATTCTAGCAAAATTTGCTTGCTTCATTACATGAGTCCATTATTTTTAAGTTAAAATCTTTCAATGACTTATGCCATGTTGTATGGGATTATGAAATAAATATTATGTCATTAAATAAGCTCAGATATGTAGTAAACACACCAGTTACATCTAGTACCAAATTTACAATCAAACTAAGTTATAAGGTAAAACCTCTTGAGCCTAATGTTGATGTAGTGGATTGCACCCGGGGTAGGACACCGAGTTCCTACCTTTCCACATGCAAAAATGGAAACTCCCCTCTCACCTATGGGACTGGCGAAGCTAGAAGGGAGAGCTCTAGATAAGGGCTAGCTCCCTCTGATGTATCTTCTTGGCCCTAGTTTCTCCTACTACTAACAAATAAAATGAAAAAAAGGGGGGGATGAAAAGGGAGAGAGAGATGCTGAAAATAGAACCTAAGCCTAAAAATGAAAAGGTGATACACCAAAAAAATTGAACCACCCAGCCCAAATATACACTTTTCACTAAAAATAAGTGCCCATACACTTCATCTGAAGTGGGAAACTCTTCTACAATATTTATCTAAGGGTTCGTTGAAATACAAGGAGGAAGAAACAACCAGAGGCATCCTCAGACACACTTATGGCAGCCTATTCACAGGCACCTACATTCCCCTCAGAACACTTCTAGCAGACCTATAAAAAAGAGACTTCACAATGCACTAGACATGCTGTAATCGATCCATAAGAAGTATGAAAGACAATGAATTAACACAAAAGAACATAGGTATATACTTTAAAGTGCAAGTCTAAATAGAGGTAAAAATGCTAAGTCCTGATTTAAGGTAAAAATAAGTAGCACTCTGCCTTACAATCTTGAGAGATTTTTGGGCAGAGTTTTGCCTTAAGGCTAAGAGAGTCCCCTTTCTCAAATGAGAATCTTACAATATGTAGAAAGAGGAAAATAACTTGGCACTTTCTAGGAAAGACTTTGGCGCTCTTTTTTCACACTGGCCCATGTGTGCTTTGAGCCTGGGAAAGAAGAAGCCATTTGATTGTCAGCTCTTGCTTTGACTTTGGCATCCCAACCTTAATTAGGAAGCACAAGTCACACCTTTTCTCTATGAACAAACTGCTCTCTTCTAGGTATTTACATGGATTGTTTGCTTATAAATGCAAACTAGAGGAAACAAGCTGTGCCACTTACTGTTTGCACCATTTGGTGACCATCTGGAAATAACTCACCTCCTCTTTGCCACTTGGACTACTTTGTCTCTTTTTGCACCTTGTCTTCTTCCTACTTTGTCTCCTTTTGGCTCCTTCAGCCCTTGGGGCTATCTTCTGGTAGGCCGCTACATTTCTTGGGCTCCTTTCATGGTTGGCACTCAGGCAATTTAAAAGCAAATAGCTATTTCACTATCTTAAAATTGATGTCCATGCACCTATCATCACTTAAAAAACAATGGCTAATCTATCTTCTTGAAATTGATGGCTTTCAAGATGTACCATCCTTGGCAAATTCTTTCAAGCCTTTTCTACAGGCTTTTTCTATGGGTTTTTTCTCACAGTCAAAAAGTCTATGAGAATTGGCCACTTTGAATTCCTCGGGTCCTTTTGAGCTCACGGCCTTCCTCCAAATTCCTTTAGACCTTTTGTCTAAAGGAATTCCTTCAAACCAAAAGTCTGAAAGAATTCATTCAATGCCTTAAGTATTTTTCACTTTTTTTTGGAAATCCTTCGACTGCCTTCAAAGTGCCCTTTGGGCTTGTTGAAATTGACCCTTTTGAAGGGTGCCTTTATCAACTAGGTGCCCTCTGCAAAGAAACTTTTCCTTTAGATTTTTGGGATGCTCCTTTGAACCACCTAATTGAACTAAGCTATTAAACCAACTGATTAAACCAAAAATGGTTGAATGGTTCAATGATTCAATGGTTCAACACTACGCACCATTCCTTTGTTGAACCAAGCCTTTGAACCTGGCACTTAAACCAAGTGTTTCAACTATTCCCTCAAACCAACTGCTTGAATGAACCACTTAAACCCAAAATGGTTTAATGATTCAACACTGTGTGCCATTCTCTTATTGAACCAAGCCTTTGAACCATTCACTTGAACCAAGGCGTTGAACCAATCCATTGAACCATTTCAATGGCTCAAAAAATTATTGAACCAAGGCATCAAACTGTTTGATTGAATCAAGTGATGAATCAAGGCATTGAACTAAAACTATTGAACTCAACTATTGAGCTAAAGTGATGAACCAAGGCTGATGAACTTAAGATTTGAACCAAAGTGTTAAACTTTATTGTTGAGCCAAAACATTGAACTTTGCATTAAACTTGAGTGATGAACTTGCTGATTGAACCAAGGAATTAAACTAAGGCATTAAATTGATTCAATGGTTTAATGGTTCAAAGATGCCAACCTTCCTTGTGAATTTCTTCATACAAGAGCTTGAAGAAGCCTTGTAAAACCCAACACTCTTTGAACTGATTATTCATCTACTGAAAGACTACACCTACAAAGTCTATAGAAATTATACAAAGTTCATAGAAATTGCAAGACTCATGAAAAATCAAAAGTATTGGCTTAGAATAGCATAAAAAATAAGGTGGACCAATTTTTTTGGCCTGTTGGGTAAAAAATGGTCAACAAATTGGTGACTCCTAGGGGAAGCATGCCTACTATGCTTAGAGACCAGTTACCTTGTAGTCCATTTGTCATGGAGTCAGATGTAGCTTTGAAAGTGTTAGCAACTGCCTTGATAGATCCAAGAATCAAACATGAATCCTTTTACCCCAGATAAAAGGGAAAACACACACAAGACTAAAAACACTACCTGTGAAAACTGCACTTAGGTAAAGTAGGAAAAGAAACTAAAAGCAAACTACTATATACATTTAACCAAGAATGTTTGCCTCCCTCTTGGATCAAAGGGAAAAATTCTTAAGTCTCCTTCCTAGCAAGAAGACTTATGGTGCTAGACAAGTGGCTAAATGAAAAGGAGATTTGGTGACCTACTCCTCTTTCCTGTCACCTGGATTGGTTGGTATCCAAGTGGATCAGATTCAAACATGCTTCCAACATATACATACTCTATTTATTCTTAGAAGCTTATTGAATGGTGGTCCTTCATGTTGGTGCATTTCACCAAGAAATCAATGGTTGCTGGCTCATCACCATAAGCCCTTTGATATGTATAGCTCCCTTGTAATGCACATGGTCTAACCCATTTCTTTCTACTTCATTGAAGACTCTGTCAGACTCATCCTCTACTTCTTCTTGGCCCTTTTAAAGAAAGGTGACTGTTGTGATGTTTGAAATGGAATCACAAAATGATTGCTCATCCCATAGAACATCACCTCTTTATTCAAAAAACTCTTCTTCAAGGCCTTCCTCAAGGGAGACCAGCCTCTTCTTTCCCTCCTAAAAGATCAGGATCTCTAGATGTTTAAAGATAACCTCCTAATCCTCCATTTGCTTGGCTAGATTATCCTAAAAGAGTCTTTCTTAGAGGTCACCAGCATCATCATGATGAGTAGGAGTAGTTTCGAGAGAGATGCGCTAGTTCATAATGTTCCCCCCAAAGGAAGATTCATAATCTAAGTAATTTAGAAGGTTCATCTCCATGGGGGGGTTGTTCTAGTTCCCTTTGATGCTTGAAGGCTAGGAACACAAGGTCAAGAGTAGGGTTGATTAATGCATCAGATGAGCTGGAGTGAGTAAGTGTTATCTAATAGAAAGGATTTGGTGCATAAGAGGGGGCTTTCTTTAGGATAAGAGGGGGCATGTAAGACTGATTGCCTTGCATGAATGGATTCTTCCACTTTGTTACCTCCTCCTCCATGGATTACAAGGCCTGAGCTTTCCTAAACAAACATGCCTATTTATACATCAGTGCCTACTGATATCCATATTACTCATCCAGTCTGTCGATTTCCATTACCTGCTTCTCAAACTCTAGCGCCACCTCCCTTATCATTGGAGGGAAACTAGGAAAACTTCTTGAGGGGATTGTATAAAGATCCTAAGGTTGATCAAAGTCATATGAAGGAATAAGAGGTTCATGATTTTGTGCAAAGGAATTATACATATAAAAATGTGATTTTTGATGGCACCAAGATGTTTAACTAGCTGATCAAATCAGAGTCACCATTGGTGTTGATGCAAAAGCCTCCAAAGGCTGGTTGGTTGAAGAACACACCAAAAATTCTTCAACTCTTTGGACAAAATTTGTCCTAGTTGGTCCCATCAGGCATGCCAAAAAATGTTGACGTAGTGGATTACACCTAGGGCAGGATGTTGAGTTCCTACCTTTCCACATGCAATAATGTAAACTCCCCTCTCACCCATGGGATCAATAAAGCTAGAGGGGAGAGTCTCTAGATAAGGTTTAGCTCCCTCTGATGTATCTTTTAGGCCCTAGTTTCTCCTACTGCTAACAAATAAAATGAAAAAAAGGGGGGGATGAAAAGGGAGAGAGAGATGCTGAAAATAGAACCTAAACCTAAAAATGAAAAGGTGATACACCAAAAAAGTTGACCCACCCAGCCCAAATATACACTTTTCGCTAAAAAGAAGTGCCCATAAACTTCATCGAAAGTGGGAAGCTCTTCTACAATAGTTAGCTAGGGGTTTTTTGAAATATAGGGAGGAAGAAACTACTAGAGGCATCCTCAAACACACTTATGGTAGCCTATTCACAGGCACCTACATTCCCCTAGGAACACTTTTGGTAGACCTACAGAAAAGAGACTTCACAATGCACTAGACATGTAATAAATCCATGAGAAACATTAAATACAATGACTTAACACAAAAGAAGAACACATGCATATACTTTAAAGTGCAAGTCCAAATAGAGGTAAAAATGCTAAGTCCTAATTTAAGGTAAAAACTGGCAACGCTCTGCCTTACAAGCCCAAGATATTTTTGGGTAGAGTGTTGCCTTAAGGCTAAGAGAGTCCCCTTTCTCAAATGAGAAGTTTACAATATATAGAAAGAGGAAAAGAACTTGGCACTTTCTGGGAAAGACTTTGGTGCTCTTTTTACAAGCTAGCCCATGTGCGCTCTGAGCCTTGGGAAGAGGAAGCTATTTGATTGTCGACTCCTACTTTGAATTTGGCATCCCAACCTTAATGAGGAAGTTCAAGTCATGCCTTTTCTCTATGAACAAATTGTTATTTTCCAATTATTTATGTAGATTGTTTGCTTATAAATGCAAACTAGAGGAAACAAGCCACGCCACTTACTATTTGCACCATTTGGTGACCATCTAGCAATAACTCACCTCCTCTTTGCCACTTGGATTGCTTTGTCTCTTTCTACACCTTATCTTCTTCCTAATTTTTCTCCTTCTAGCTCCTTCAACCCTCGAGGCTATCTTTTAGTAGGCTACTGCATTCCTTGGGCTCCTTTCATGGTTGGCACTTAGGTAATTTAAAAGCAAATGGCTATTTCACTATCTTAAAATTGACATCCAGGCACCCATCATTGCTTAAAAATTAATGGCTAATCTGTCTTCTTGAAATTGATAGCTTCTGGGATGTCACCATCCTTCCTAAATTCCTTCAGGTCTTTTCTATGGGCTTTTTATGTGAGTTTTTTCCCATGGACAAAAAGTTCATGAGAATTGGCTGCTTTGAATTCCTCGGGTCCTTTTGAGCTCATGGCCTTCCTATAAATTCCTTCAGACCTTTTGTTTGAAGGAATTCCTTCAGACAAAAAGTCTGAAAGAATTCATTCAATGTCTTGAGTCTTTTTCACTTTTTTTTGGAAATCCTTCTGCTGCCTTCAAAGTGCCCTTCAGGTTTGTTGAAATTGACCCTTCCAAAGGGTGCCTTTGTTGACTAGGTGCCCTCCACAAGGGCACTTATCCTTTAGCTTTTTGGGAAACTCCTTTGAACCACCCAATTGAACTAAGCCATTGAACAGATTGATTAAACCAAAAATGGTTCAATGGTTCAACACTGCGCACCACTCCTTTGTTGAACCAAGCCTTTGAACCTGCCACTTGAACCAAGTGTTTGAACCATTCCCTTGAACCAACCACTTGAACCAACTGCTTGAACCCAAAATGGTTCAATGGTTTAACACTATGTGTCATTCTCTTATTAAACCAAGACTTTGAACCATTTGCTTGAACCAAGGCATTGAATCAATCCATTGAACCGGTTCAATGGTTTAAATAATTGTTGAACCAAGGGATCAAATTGTTTGATTGAACCAAGTGATGAACTGAGGTGTTGAACTAAAACTATTGAACTCGGCTATTGAACTAAAGTGATGAACCAAGGCTGATGAACTTGAGCTTTGAACCAAAGTGTTGAACTCTATCATTGAACCAAAGCATTGAACTTTGCATTGAACTTGAGTGATGAACTTGTTGATTGAACCAAGGCATTGAATTAGTTTAATGGTTCAATGGTTCAAAGATGCCAACCTTCCTTATGAATTTATTTAGACAAGAGCTCGAAGAAGCCTTGTAAAACCTAGCACTCTCTGAACTAATTCTTCATCTACCAAAAGACTACACCTATGGAGTCCATAGAAATTGCAAGACTCATGCAAAATTAAAAGCACTGGCTCAGAACAACATAAAAAAGAAGGGGGACCAAATTTTTTAGCCTGTTGGGAAAAAATTGGTCAACACCTAAAAAGGAAATAACCACCATAGTTAACATAGTTTCACAACAACCTAATTCACTAGTCTTATCCAATGCACCAAGGAGATAATTTACACATTTACTTGAGTCCCCAAATTCATTAATCCCATGGTTACCAGAGTGTTAGTTTATATCTCTCCCTCATCCTATCAAGGTTGATATGATTCGACCTCTACCCAAAGGATATGATGTAAGTGTTTATTGTGATTATCATCAAGGACCAGGGCATTCTAAAGGTAAATATTTTGCCTTGAAGCATAAGATCTAAGATCTTATTTATGACCAAAATATTACATTTGAGGATCCTCTAAAGGAATCAAACTCACAACCTGGTGATCACCATAAACAAAAAATATTTTACAATCCTTTGCAATATCATTCTAATAAAGAAGAAAAAGTTCAAATGGTATATAATGCACATCCTCCCCCACCACATTATGGACACTCACTAGATGGGATTATTGGTACTTACACATGACATTTACCTCTTATGGTTCAATTACCCTCTATTACTTTCAATGATAGTGATATTTACATCCATATACTAGATTACTTAGAGCATTCAATGGGACCTCATAATAGGTTCTTGGTAAGATTAATCTACCTTTACAGGTTGGCATTTCACATGTGATTACTACCTTTTTATTCATATCTTCCATAGGCATCTATGATATATTATTAGTAAGACCTTGGATCCATGTACTTAGAGCAATAATTTCTAAAGTGCATGGATGTGTTAAATAAATTCACACTAATCAAGTAGTTACATTTTATGGAATTCCATATGAACATCCTCTTAAACAAGATAAAATTATACCCATATAGTTAATTAACAATCCTACTAAGGCTCCTTCATTATAAAAGGGTAATCAAAAGGTAATCCCCTTTACCAGGTGGCTAGTATTTGAGAGACTATTACATCAGAGATATATAGTGGTTTCCATAGTATCCCCATCTTCTATTTCACACCATATTCAAACATCTAGAGCACCTAAACATGTTTCTACTATTTTAATTATAAAGAAACCAAAAAACACATAGATATGGGTTCTATGAACCCCTATTACTTATATTGCCTCTTCACAACTATAGAGTCCTATTATACATACATAGAGCATCACAAACACTACATTGATAGATATTATACTTACACATGCTCCTTGGTAGTACCACAAATTTATTACACTAGGTTTTAAGTGGGGAGATATATATGATGATCCATTGTATGACATCATAGGATGATCTTTCATCTTTAAATATTCCAAAAATAGCTAAAAATCAAAAACATTTTTGGCACCTACATATTCTACTATCTCCTTAGTATCTATATGTTAGTTCCATGTCAATGGATGGAATACTTAGTTACTCCTACATACACATGTGTGTCATACTTCTATTTGAGTGTGATATAGGCATACCCATGCACATGATCTATTCCTATTTTGGATGTTGGGCTTTCCCTCTATTCATGTCATGAGGACATTAGGGTAATTTTTTTCCTTGATTTTGATACACAAAGGTTATATAGTTTGATGATCATATTTTATTATCATGTATGATCTTACATATGTACTTACACACGTCTTTATCCATGATTATATCTTACACAGGTACTTGAGATATTATACACTTGATATTTTTTTTTAACACATTAGATCTATTGGCTACTATGACATGTTTATGTTTTACCATATGCACTTCCTTGAGTGTCTTTCCTTTAGATTATATTCCTTATTTGAGAATTTGAATATACTCCTTTTCTTGTGGCCCCCATACCTATGCATTCTTAATTTGACATTTGTATATGTCATTATTTGCTGTATGGACATTTTATTATGTCATCTTTGTTTTTATATACATTTGACTAAGTCATGTCCCTTTGATTGTGTGGCATTTGAACATGCCCCTTATTTGTAGTCTCACTAGACCATTTCTTTTTGATGTGATTTTGAGTGATCTTATGTGTATGCGTGATTTAATTGTTGAGATTATACTATTACTATTTAGACATTCCCATAATCCTTATCATGCATCTTAAGCCTTCATGTGATCACATTGGCTCTATGCACTTCAATGTTATATCTACCTAGATATGTTCCTTTTATATGCTATAGAGTTCCATTCATATACTATACATTTGTCTTATCCTTTTGAGGTGAGGTAACTACCAGTTCCTATCTTAGTCTTACCTTAAAATGGGGCATATTAGTCGGGGCATGTCATAGAGGCATGTTCTCCACACTTGCCATAATTTAAAATTTATTGGGGGCATGTCATATAGAGGTGGTTTACACACATTCATAGTTTTTATATTCAGTGGGGGCATATCATATGGGCATGCCTTCCACACATTCATAGTTTTTAGATTCAATGAGGGCATGCTTTGGAAGCATGTTATCTACACCTATTCAGTATTAAGCATTTCCAAATTACAATGGGCACATGTTTTGAAAACATTTTTTCCACATTGGTACTTATATCAGTTGTTAGATTTATCCATATATGATGGGGGCATGATTTGAAATCATTTTCTCCATACTACAATTTTTTTTGAATTAGCCAAAGAACATAATTATATGATTCAAATTCATAATTATGGCAAAATTTTATACATTGGAACCATTGTTATACATAGTTTCTGCATGAGACATATCTAGCTGCATATGATATGCAATGTATGCATAATATTAAAATATCCAAATCAATTTTAGATTTCAAAACTCTTTTACATATTGATACCTCGATCGAACTTTTACAAATTTTATTGATCCAATTTACTATTATAGTTGGTTCACTTTTTAGTATGGTTGAGGTGATCAAATCACTCAATCTTACCAAGATTTTAGGTTGGACTTGATAGTATCATCTAGCCTCACTAGTTTGATAATTTGGGTAACTTGGTCTACTCATACTCACTAGGTTATAAGTATCATTGGGTTGCATAGTTGAGTTAATCACAACTACTAGGTGGCAATTCACTTTTACTCTAAATTTGGGGGCATGTGCTTTCCAATCTCTCTCTCTCTCTCTCTATATATATATATATATATATATATTTAGATATATGCACTTTTAGGTTATATATATATATATATATATATATATATTTCCTCATCTCAATTTTAGAGTATTACAATGATACATCTTTTTCAAATCAACTTGTCAATATGCAAGATAGTTACATCAACACATAGATATACCCCTAAACCTTACTCTTTCAATTTCAATATATTTCAAATACTTTAAATCCTAGATTATATGTAATAATTATATACTATAACATGATCTTGGTTATAATTCTACAACCAATAAATAATTCAAATTATGCACACATAAAGACAAGTTGTAGAATAGGATTATTAAACAATTTATCTCATGTGTTAGTTAACAAATCTCAAAATAAGCATAAATAAATAAAAAGTTTAGGCTACTCCCTCAAAGGGTAGTGCTAATGAATTTAAGAAGATAATTATGAAATCAAGATGATGCAATGCCTTCCAAGTAGTGTCCATCCTCCAAAATTAGTCAATAAGCATGATTTTCCTCATATGTAGTGTTCCAAGTCTTCATCAATGAGGTGTAACATGATCCTCTATCATATTTTAGTTCACCAATAGTTTAGATTCTTCAATTTGGTCTAATTGAGTGAATAAATGAAGCTTATCTATAATAATTTTTGAATAATAAGTTTGCATAACTGAAGCTTAAAAGTCATGTCCATTGATCATGTATTTATAGATTTTTAAAAATGAGGGAATTGATTTATGACTATCCATCTTGAGATCAAGATGTGTGGCCATAAATTCATTCAATTTTGGAGACTTAAGGAATTAAATACTATAATTAATAAGCATGGCTTGAAAATCTAAATATTTGTGTGATATTTCAATTTAAGTGTTTGAAAAATTTTAGGGTGATGTCATTATTTTAGATATTTTTATGATGTCATGATGATTTCATCAAATCATATTTTATAAATTTATAAAAATAGAATTTTACTAATTAGCCATGGACATTTTGATTATGTATTTAAAAGGGCTTAACCAATTAATCACCTTTGATCAGGTTAATCACCATTTCTAAATTTGGACAAGGTTGTCTTAAACAAGTGGTTAAAAAAATGTCACTTACTAGGTTGCAACTTGACTGGAGAAGAATTAGAAGAAGTTAATGCTTGCATATAGGATAATGCCCTATTTAGGAACATATTGACATGAATCAAAAATTACACATGATGTGTGTAGATGAATCAGAGTGTTTTAATGTTTTCTAGGCTTAACTTGCATTATTTACAAGAAGTCATTCTAACAACCATTTATATATGAAATTGGTAAAAATGGGGTGTCTAAGCTTGTTCCCTATTTCTAAAGACATTATGAGACACTAGATGAAGCAATGACTTTTTAAAGAATGAAAAAGTTGTTAAGAAGAAGCTAGAAGGTAATGATGGAAGAAATAATTAGTGACCTGTGATGCCTTGTGAGAGGGCGTGTGGGGATGAAAGAGAGGGATGGACTCTCAAAAAAAGAGAGAAAGAGTGAAATTAACCCATGGATGATATTAAATCCATATGAGCTAATGATTGCACACATTGATTCTCAATGATAAAAAAGAATAGAATATAATGGGCCTCAACGTAGGGGAAGTGGGAAGAATTCATCCCAAAATAGAAGAGGCACATCTTAAAATACCCAAAAGAGGGTGAAAGTTGTGAGCTTAGGGAATGATTGATCCTGAAATAAGTTGCCTACTTTGAATTATCAAAATGAGGGCAAAACTTGTAGATCTTAGAATTAGAAGAAAAACAAAATGAGAGCATTGTTTTAGAGAAAGGAGGTTAATGAATTAATAATGTGCCCCAACATAATGGATTTGATCATTTGATATATTGATTTTTCCCTAGGAGGGATTATTTGACCACTGATAATTGATTTTACCCTAGTAGGGCTGATTGGATTGGTGATTGGTCTAAATATTAAGCCCCAGTAGGGAAAATTAGCAAGCATAGATCAAGGATATAAAATATTGCATAGATTAAAGATGAGCAGGTGTAAACTTATGTGTGAGTATCTAATGATTGAAGAAGCCACAAAAAACTAGGCATACAAGGATGCAAAAGTGATGAAAGATATAATTAGAATAATAATGATGGTCAAGCTAACATGAGATATGTCATGTATCCAAGTGTTGCCTACATAGTCCAAATAGACCTCAAGCCAATGTATTTCTCCTAGAAGTAGGATAAAATGGAATGAGGAATGAAGAATAGAATAAAGATGGACCAATGTTTAATTATGTTTATAATATCTTATTTATGTAGTAGTTATGTAGTATAGTGTGTTCAGAGATGTTCTTCAATGCCACATTGACTATTGGACATTGTAGCACTTGGTGTTTAATGTATCAAAATTAAATTATGCATCATAAGTATGACTAGCTTATAATAACATTGTATTTCATTTACAATTGATCGATTCAAATATGAATATTTATAACTAAATATAATGATAAATACCAAAACCAAAGTTACAACTATTAACATTTGAATAAAAATAAAGAAAATAAAAGATAAAAGGAAGACAAAATACAAAAATGTAATCCAAATTAAAATAAAGATATGAATGATTAAGATTTAATTAGGAACAATAATGTATTAAACACAAACAAATGATAAAAAAGTAAGGATAAATTGTTAAACAACCTAGAATCAAGATATAAATAATCAAAACCCACATGTTAACAAAGTGTACTTAAAAATAAACAAGTAATAAAAAAATTAAATACAAATATAAACAAGTCAAGCCCAAGTTAAGGACATACTCAAAAAAATTATGAAATGTATTCAAACATAACATTTAAAAATAATAATGAGAGAAATAAAACAAACACACAACAAAACATCAATTAAAAGAAATTAAGGCACCAAAACAAAAAATAAAAGTAAAATAGAAAATTCTAATAAAAATAAATGAATGAACAACAAAACACTAATAAAATAAAACAAAAGCACAATAAAATACCAATAAATAAATGCAAATAAACAAAGGAAATTAAAACAATAAAAAAATAATTAAACAAAGACAAGTAAAGAGACATGTGGTAAGTAAACTATGCTAAGCACACAAAAATAAACAAACACAAACAATGGTTAATCATAGTGTTAGTGTAGATAGAAAAAAAATTGCTCATGGACATGTAATAGAGGTGTTATGCTCTGCAATAGGGTGACCCCTAAGCTAAGTAATAATGACACTAGTTCAATGAGACAAGAATAATGGTTATAAAATTGCCCCCAGGTGATAGGGAAACAATGACATAAAACAAACAAAAATTACCCCTAGTATATAGCAAGCAATAAATAAACAAACAAAATGATGGGGGAATAGAAGAAGAGGAAGGGGTAGCTAAGCTAACTCTAGATGCACGAGGCAAGTAGAGGTTACCTACATAGTTCCATGGATGCAAGATTCATCATGAACTTTAGGCTAAATATATTTCTCCTAGGATATGAGATATAATAAAATTGATGATAAAGAAACATGACTATGGTATAGAATAAATATGGGAACCATCTCACAAAATGGTTAGAGCATAAGAAAATCTAGGGGTGTAGTAATGCATCTACTTCAAATGAATAATTCGTACAATGGTGACTCAAAAAGAGGTAAGAGTGTAAGGCTTAGGTTAATCATAAAATGGAAAGAGTGTGGCTTAGATTGCACACAAAATGGTGAGTGTGTGTCTTAGGTTGCTTATAAAATGGTGAGAGTGTGGAAAAGGGGTGACCTAGCTAACCTTAATAAAAATTGAGCACTACCTACAAATTCCTGAAGGACCTCAAGTCAATGTAGTTCAAACTATGCACAAGGTATGTAAAAGTATGGTTTTATTATACCTGATAATTTGAAGATGCTTGTTTTAATCAACATATGATACAACTAGAATGGTCCAATTTTTAAATTTTTATCCCACACTCCTTCTAAATAGTTGATCTATCAAGAACTTGTTATTGATTTAGATTCCAATAATGTTGTGATCTTCATTGGTCATTGATTCTATTTCCTCTGACCTTCAAGACAAGATGTCTTCATAGCCTCTATAAACAAAAGTAAAGACAATAGGGATAAATAATGATATATACATGATAAATGGTTTGAGTTGGAAATTAAATTTTGGTTCATAATGGAATGTATAATGATTGGATAACAAATAAAGATCAAGAGTTTTAGTCATGCACAATGTTGATGATTCTATATTCAACATAATTTTGGTCATGGAAAGGCCAAAGACTTTTGTACATTCTTTCAATAGGATAACTAGATTTGTTTTATTATTTGGGCCTGAGAGTAGCTACCATCTAATTGTGTTATAGAATGAAAGTTGTATTGATGTTATCTTTAATAATGTCTTCATCAAGTAGTGAATAACTATTATGATCAGCTATTATCATCTTAAGGAGGTCTTTACAAATAAAGTTGTCTTGATTGTCCCATAAAACCTCTAAAAAGGTTTCACTAAGGAATGTTAATCTTTTACTTTGATTGTCTTCAAGCACCTCTAATGAGGTTTCACTAGAAGATGTTGAGTATGGACTTTGATTATCTCCTAATGACTCTAAAAAGGTTTCACTAGGAAATTGTTCTTATTATGTATGAATGTGGTCTTAGTCCCCCTAGTATTTTACACATGATATTTCATCATGGATGTAGTTCAAAAAAGTGTGATTATGTCAGTCCCAATCTATACTTGTGGGAGGTGGAATGCTAATATAATGGTTATATGGGTTGGTGGTAATGGGATGATGAATGGTAACACAATCCTCATAGAATATACTAAGAGAACTTGTATTGATGTTGAATTAATCATCCTCAAAAACCGTATAAGGATCACAAATGTATTCAAATTTATCTATAAGGCAAGTTTAACCAATGTTGTAACAACCAAAATTATATTCTAATCCTAAAGCGGATTCTGAATCAAAGGATTCTAAATCCAAAGTTGAGACTTTGATCTTATTTATGCTATTAAATTTGATATCAGTTTAATAATAGAACCTAAATCTAATTTTAATTATTCTTTAATTATGGATGTTACTACAATGATGTCTTATTGAATGTGTGGTATTGGATAAGTAACGAGCTGTGATGGCATAATAGGCTCTTTGAAAATAGATTCATCTAGAAGGGTTCAACACATACTAGCTCATCTAGGTGAATCCCATCAAAGAGAGGCAACATCTCAAGGGTGACTCTATAGAGATTGAATTATCAAAGTGAGACTCATTAATGAGGGGGAAAAGGTCCAGAGATAACTCCATAGAGACTAGCTTGTCAAAGTGAGGTGTTTAAAAAAAGGACAAGGGTTAAAAAACAACTCCACTAATACTAGCATGTCAAAAAAAGGTTCCTCAGTAACAGGGAAAGGATCAAAAGGTGATTTATCATAGGTTGACTTATCATGAATGGGTGTTTCAATAATAACATTGATAATTGATTGATTCTCTTGGTATATGTTTATAATTGGTTGTAAAATATCAATTTTGAACACATTGTGGTCTTTAAAAGATGGATCTTGAAGAGGTAATGGTTAGTTCTATTATGGCTCAAAGACCAACATGGATTTTATAAAATCAGGAAAATTGGCATAGGGTAAATAATGGATTGTGGTTCGATAATGGGCTCTCTAAAAATTATACTATTAAATAAGGTATCAATAATGACTAACTTGTCTAATTAAATTTCCTTGATGATGGCTTCAAAAAATAAAAGTGATGGGCCTAGAATGGTAGTGACTGGGCATTGTGAAGCTTAGTTGCTATCATAAGCCAAAGGAGGAGAGCTTAGAATAGTAACCTTTGGGTGTTGTAGAGCTTGGTTGCTTGTGTAGTGTGAAGGAGGGGAACCTAGATAGGTAACCTTTGAGCACTACAAAGTTTGGTTGCTCACATAGGTCAAAGGAGGAAGACCTAGAATGGTAACCTTTGGATGTTGCAGATCTCAGTTTCTCATGCAGGCTAAATGAGGAGAACCTATAATGATAACCTTTGGACACTTCAGAGCTTGGATGCCAATGCAGGCCAAAAGAGAAGAATGGGGTCAATGTATGACAATCATCATGGATTGGTTTAGTAATGAATAATTAAATTCAAAGAGGGTGATAGCAATCCAAAAAATATGACCCCATAAAGGGCATTATTAGTCTAGAAAAGATGTCATAGTTTAAAGAAGGTTTTATATGGTTGTAAAATGTTTTAGATTTTGGCTTACAAATTTTTAAAATGTGTGTTTGGACTCTTCAATCAAACACATGGAAGGTAATTTGAGACTATAATTAGAAAGGAGATGACATGATGCCGCATAATTAGAATAAATAAGTTGAGAGAATACTCAACCTTGGTTTGTTGAAATCATCAAATTAGAAGAGGGTAAAACAATCTTGGAACTTAGCATGGAAGCTAGCTCATAAAAATATAATTTCAAATTATTTCAATACCATAAAAATATAAGCATAACAATGGTGAGTCATGGATAGAGAATCTAGAAGAAGACCTTTTGGATCAAGAAGAATAATATGCGAACTAAGAAGGTCAAGATGTGAACTAACAGAAGAACTACTAAGCATGAAGCCAAAAATAAATGTGTAACACAATAGCGCAACATGGAAAAGAAGCTATAATGGTCCAAGAACTTAAAGCATGAGTGAATTCAAGATGACCTAAGTTTAAAATAAGAATAGCATTGGCAAGTGTCTAGATAAATAGCCTTCAAACCAAATGGAAAATTCTACCCAAGTTATGCAAACCAAGCACAAAAAGTGAACCACCCAATCTCAAATTATAGGTAATACTCTAGTGTAGACCAATAACATTTTGGATTACAATTTAGAAAGGTGAAATTTTGAATTTGGGTTAAAGGAATTTAAATTTTTTAAGTCGTAAATAGTCTAGACTCAAATCAACAGTGTAATGATGTTATTTGGAAACACAAAGATAAATTATTTGATTGAATTATGAATAAGGCTATAAGTGTTTTGGATTTGACCAGTGTAATGCCTCTTTTTTAAAAATAAATGATGTATGACAAGTGTTTAGTTTTTGATGTACTTTGGTTCACACAAATAATTTTTAGACTCAAAAGATGATATAAGTAAATAAGATCAATAAAAAATCCGAAGTGTGCCTCTTATCCTATAAAATGATAAGGTGGCTTCATACTCTTGGATTTCATCTATATTCCCCTTCTTGATATTAAATAAGTTTTTAAATATAATAAATTTAGATGCACATGAAAATTAAGGTTTTTAGGTGTCCTCTTTTCTTAGGAGATCATACAATGACATGAAAGTTTGGGATAGTCACCCTTCACCAATAGTACTCTATGGAAAGTGAGATTTATCTAAAAATTATAAGTATCACATGATCTAAATGGTCCCATATGTTTAATTAACACTAGGGTGCAACACATCATTTGGATCTGATTTAACCAATTTGTTGTAAAAAGGTCTTCTCCTTTTCACAACCACTACATTCATCAATTTCTCAATGTAGTGTGATGTCCAAGTTAAACATTCATTGTAAGGTAGTTTATTACTAACAGATCTTATTTAAATATTCAAACAAGCATCCTAGAAATTTGACATCAATTTATATACCCCACCATGGAGTGGGGTTGAAACAATGTCAAGAGATGAATTCTTGGATTAATGCTTCACTATAAAACTCATGGGGAGGCTATCAAATCCTGTCCACAAGCTAAGATGCAATAAATAAATTTTTTTAGGACTTTAGGGTCATTTTGGGATCACCCAAATCACTTAGATTTTATGGAGTGCCTTAGCAAAATTTATATCATGCTTAGACTAAGAGACAATCAAATAGTGAAGCATTTTTGGATCACCCAAATTCCCTAAAGGGGATGGGTGGAGAGCATACATGCTACACTTGATTTTTCAAACAAACACACAATAAACAACATTTAAAAATCAAAAGATCTTAAGAGAACTTATCTAAAGTTTGAGTTTGTTTTAGAACACCAAATGAAATATGAAGTGAAATTTGATTTTGATTATTGTAAAATATAAATTAAGTGTCTTAAAAAACTATAAAATAGAGTGTTAGAAGTCAAAATAAGGGGGTAGGGTATTCAAATATAGCCTTTTCACCATTTAATAGGATGATTCTTCCATTTTCTAGTATGAATTTGCTATTACACAGAGACACAAAGATGTTATTTGGTGATCTTGCCAATTAGCATGATTATATCATTGATTAGCAAGGATATTCGACCAATAAATAGGGTGAACTTGCCAAAATGATAAAAATGAAAAACATAATAGTTACCTATAAGTTTAGTCTAGGATGATCTCTCTGATATTTTACCAAACCCACCATTTCATAGGTCAAACGTACCAATCTTCAGGTTGATTTTTCCATTTCTATAAAAACACATAGACAAAGATAAAACATAAAAGTCAATTTCATTATTTGTATGGGTGATGTCGCTAATGCTCAGGTTGATCCTATTTCTCCACAATGCATTCTCATAGATATTTAGGTTGAATTTTTTTATTTATAGGTCAATTCTATTATTTGGTCTATAATTCATAAAACATAAAAATTAGAGAAAAAGAAGAGTAAAGCAACTTCAAAAGAGGCTTTGAGTGCTAAATTAGAAGGGATAAAATCATGTGTAAGATGTGAGGTCTCACTAGGCATTCCAAAATTTAAAATAGGATTATGAAACAAGTTATCTCATGTGTTAGTCAAGAAACCTCAAAATAATAATAAAGAAATAACATGTTAAGCCTACTCCCTCAAGGGGCAGTGCTAAGCTAATTATAAAATCAAGATAATGTGATACTTTCTAAGTATAATCCCTCCTCCAAGAGCATTTAATAAGCATGATTTTTCCTACATTTAGTACTCCAAGTCTTCACCAATGAGGTGTAGCATGAGCCTCCATCATCTCTTAGTTCACCAATGGATTAAGTTCTTCAATTTGGTCTAATTGGGTGAATAAATGAAGTTTCTCTATAGAAATTTATGCATAATAAGTTTGTACAACTGAAGCTTAAAATTTATGTCCATGGCTCATGTATTTATAACTTTTTATAAATGAGTGAATTGATTTATGACCATTCATATTGAGATCAAGATGTGTGGCCACAAATCCATTCAATTTTAGAGGCTCGAGGCATTAAATTCTATAATTAATAATCAGGCATTACAAATTCATATATTTGTGTGATATTTGTAATTTGAGTGCTCGAAAACTTTTAAGGTGATGTCATGCATGACATCACCATTTCATATATTGGTTGTGATGTCATGATGATCTCATCAATTCATATTTTATGAATTTTTAAAAATAATAATTCACTAATTATCCATGGAAATTTTGACTATGCATTTAAATGGGTTTAACCAACTAAGAACTTTTAATCAGGTTAATTGCCATTTAAAAATTTGGACAAGGTTGTCTTATACAAGTGGTCAAAAAAATGTCAGTTGCTAGGTCGTAACTTGACTAGAGAACAATTAAAATAAGGTGATGACTGTATATAGGATAATTCCCTATTTAGGAACATATTGTCGTGAATTAGTTACACATAATGTGTGTAGATGAACTAAAGTATTTTAATGGTTTCTAGACTTAACTTACATTATTTGCAAGAAGCCATTATGATAACGATTTAGACAAAGTGGTAAAAATGGGGTGTCTACAAAAGGTGTGTTATACATACCTAGGTACAAATTCCTTTCCTTTAAACTAGTAATTTCATTACTATAACAAGGGGGTAAATATAGATGATATTTATGGATTATATAGTACCTCAATCTTGTACACTTAGAAAACTCAGACCTTGGTTGTTCCTCTTAGTTTTGGACCTTTTTTTTTTCAAGTCTCACATTTACTCTATTTTGTGCCCCTTGTCCTATATCTCTTATCCTGACTAGTCTCATGTTTATGACCAAGGCCTTATATATTTACTAGAAAGCCTAAAATGTCTATCTTCCATCTCTATGAGTTTTGAACCTATGTTTACTTTCATGTTCCCTAGACACTAACATCTAGTATAGCCATTGGCATTGACACTAGTGTCTTGACCTGAATTAAGTGTCTAGTTACTTAAAGTCACCTATTTTTTAAATTTAATATATCCTAATGGTTAGCCTAAGTGTTTTAATTTGAGTTATCACTCCAAAGGGATTGATATAAATATAAGATCATCCCTCATTCATTCCTCACCTACAAAAGCTAACAAAGGACCAAAGAGACCAAGTCAACTTATCAAAAACACTCTATCAAACATTTAATTGAATAAAGCTTCTCTATTTCCATACTGGTCATAGGTATAACACATCTACATGTCTAAAGTACTAAAGGAGTAACCCAAGAGCCTGATTTACTAAGTTAAAAGCTAGGTCATGGTTGTACTTGATTTGAACATATTGTATGATTCACACACAATCCAACATGTAGGGGAAAATTACATTAGTCTGAGGCCATATTCAAATTATTGGTTATGTAAGCAACACTCACTAACAGAGGGGTATTTAGGGTTAGCTCAACATCATGTGCCCACTAACTCATTCCCCCAAGGTCATAATAAATATAAATAATTAGGGTTTTTCAAATTAATGAGGAGTGACATTCCATGAACTAGATCTAAATTCACTAGAGAAATGGCAAAGACAAACCCATAAGCATCCAAGTGGGCACATCCCTTTTTAATAGTTATTTCATACATGACACTTACATCAAACCTAGACAATAGTGTCATTGTAAACATCCCAGACTAAAGTTAGTGTCTAGAGATCTAGAAGTGTTAGTGAGTCCTGCTTACATAGCCAATATTCTGAAGGGGGACTCAAACATATGTAATTCTTCTCTATGTGATGGCTTGTGTGTGATCAATGGTGTAGAATTTATTATGCAAGTGTATGTAGTGATCTAGCTTGTAACTCAAAAAAAAATACTCATGGGTTGTTTTTTGAATGCATTAGACCTATAATATGACTAATCCTATGACTGATATATAAATAGGGAAGAATATGGTATTATAAATTAATTATGCAATTAATTAAATGAGCTTGAATATTTATTTACTTGATATTTACTAGATGGGTAATGAGTTGGCTTTAAGTTGCATTTATACCACCTCTTTTGAAAATTTCCTCATGGAAGGGTTAATGAAACATAATAGGTTAACTCATATATATCATAATATTTCCAAATTTTAGTGTTTAGAAGGCACAAACACTTGCATTGGAGAATTGATAGTAGTGTTGATGCTATTATCCAAGTCTCAATAGAATTGTCTAGGAACATTGAAGGTTGTTGGAGCTGTGAAGGATATATATATATATATATATATATATATATATATATATATATATATATATATATATATATATATATATATATATATATATATATCCTTCACAGCTCCAACAACCTTCAATGTTCCTAGACAATTCTATTGAGACTTGGATAATAGCATCAACACTACTATCAATTCTCCAATGCAAGTGTTTGTGCCTTATAAACACTAAAATTTGGAAATATTATGATATATGAGTTAACCTATTATGCTATTATCCAAGTCTCAATAGAATTGTCTAGGAACATTGAAGGTTGTTGGAGCTGTGAAGGATATATATATATATATATATATATATATATATATATATATATATATATATATATATATATATATATATATATATCAGATTTTAAGCATATTGTGGGCTGTAAGTGATCTAGATAATCTAAATAATATGGTTAGACTACAAGATAATCATTTTTTCCCAATGAGATGGTGAATATGAGCCTATTGGCTACCAATAAGGTCCAAAATTCAAGGGTAAATCCTTGAGTGATATATTCCAAGTGTAGAAGACTAATTTAACATATAAATACAAATTTAAGAATCTATAAAAATTACCACATTATTTTTTTGTATCCAAGGTAATATTAGTAGCATATCAAAGACCCCTTTACTTGGTAGAGTTATGAATGGAGTAGGAACTATTAGAGGGCCCACTTTTAAATGAAACATTGTATGCTTGAGAATATCTTGTGTGTGCCCATCAAATACTTTAACAACTTTAAAAGAGTTATGTAAATATTTTTATATATAGCCAAGATAATAAAAGAGTGTTATGGTGTAAAATTTTCACTTGATGCATTATCTATCATGACACTATGGATGTATCATTTGTTAACATATGCTCAAATAAAAATTTCTTGTATATCTAAATAATCATAAATAGCTTCACTATCATCAAATGTGGTCATAAGATGTGATGATTTTTTACTTGTAATTGTACCAATAATTCTATCAAGTGGATATCCATATGTAGGAGGAGGAGGATGAACATTATATGCATAGTGTACTTTAGAATTATCCTTTTTATTTGTTTCATTATATGGAAAAGGATCCTACTACAATTTGAGTTTTATATTATCATTTATTTGTGGCTTAGCCTCTTTAATAGGTGTGCCAATATCAATGACATTTTCATCAATGAGATCTTAGATCTTATGATTAATCTTGAATCATCTATTTTTAGAATTCTCAATACATATATGATAGTCAAAATATTTATTACCATAAAAATTTATAGATTGTTGTCTAGACATATCTATCTCCATTGGTGGAGGAGGAGTGATTTCATTGAATTCTAGGAGAGTTTGCAATAAAGCGTGAGGAGGTGATGTCAACTTTGAAAATTGAATCCTTTGTGGAACTTGTAATTGAAGCTTTTGTGGTGGTTGTGATATAACATTAACTATATTTTTTTCTACATTTTTGCCTTTAGTTGGTTTACTCTTATAATTTGTCTTGCACTGAAACTTGACATTTGAAGTAGAAGAAACATTTGAAACATACTTGAGATATTTAAAAGTAAGCAACTTGAATTCATGTTCTTTGAATATATTTCATAGTTCATCAAAGGATCTGAACTTAGCAAACATAATGGACTCTTTAAGAAGATATATCAAGCTTTGTGTAAAAATATCTTGAAGTTCATTATCAGCCATTCGAATTTTTCATTTTGGTAAGCATAGTATTTTACCTTAGCACATATTCAATAATTATTTCATTAGACCCTTGTTTGAGCTTTGAAATTTAAGCATATGATAACTTTTCACCAATGTTGATTAAAAAGTGTATCAAAAAATGATTTTCCAAAGTATTGAAAACCTTTACTAATTGAAGAGTAATATCATAAATCCATCTAAGATCATAATCTTTGAGACTTCTTGGAAAAATCTTTTTCAACAATTTATCATTATCTCCATGATCTAGACAAGTTGCATGAAAGGCATGCATATGTTGTTTAAGATCACCTTTGCCTTCATAAATAGGAAGACTAGGAGCCATAAAGCTAACTTGTAATGGATAAGATGTAATCTTGGGTGATAAAGGGTCAAGTAACAAGGAACATGGGTCAATGGAAAGGCTTGTAGACAATATTTATAAATTATATATCACCTAAATCTTTTATACTTGGCAAATATGCCATGGATGTACCTTCAGCTTCTAGAGCTTTCTCAGTATGAAAAGGCTTACATACACTATCTATTTATGCCAAATTATTTATCTATTAATCTAACCAATGCTATTATAATGACCCAAGCCTTATATCATGCCCAAAATTTTATAAACCTACTTATCTTCCATCTCTGCAAGTTCTAAACCTATGCTTACTTTTTAGCTGCCCAGACACTTGCATCCCAATCAGATGCCTACATCAATGTAAGTGTCTTCTACTAATGTGTTTAGTGCCCTAAATTCATCTAATTTTAAAATTAAATATATTATTATGGTCGACCCAAGTTTTTAAATGTGAGATATTCTCCAAAAGGACTATAAATACATAATCAATCCTCATTTGTTCCACCCTAGACAAACTTAGATAAGACCAAGGAAACTTATAGAAATCACTCAATCAAACACTCAAGTAAGTAAATATTACATATTTTCACCTATTTCCATATCATTCATAGGGATAAAAAATTTATAGGTTTTGATCACTAAAGGATCATTCCATGAGCCATGTTTTCCAAGTTACAAGCTAGGTAACTCTATGTACTTATTTATCACATATTGCATGATACACACATAATACAACACATAGGGGATAACTACATAAGTTTGTGGTCCTCTTTAAAGTATTATATATGTAGGTAACACTTATTGATATAATTTTTTTTAGGGTATCTCAACACCATGTTCCCGATAACCTATTTTCTCATAACCAATATAAAGATGAAGAACTAGGGTTTTATCATTTGAAAAAGAGCAACAATCTATGACCCAAATCTGAATACACCAAAGCAAAGGCAACATAGAATCCATAAAATTATCTATGTGGCCACACCCAATTTTAATAGGTATTTTATATTAGATACTTAAATTCAAATTAGATAGTAGAATTGATGTAATAGTCCAAGATCGATACAAGTGTCTACAACTACAGAAGTCAAATTCTAAAAATCAAGTGACTAATCTAGAATAGAGCCTAATTTTTGTTTTTTTCTAGATCTAAATCTATATTAGCATGAAAAACAAATAATTATCTTGTTTTCATTATCATTTTAATATCCCTCATAATTGTAATTTCTATCTTTAGAATCTTAGCATAATAAATTTAGTATATGTTTATTTAAGTTTCACAAATAATTAGTCTGCTTTAGAGATAATCTATTTTCCTTGTGCCCTAAGATATCTCTACTGTTTAAACCTTAGATTCCCCATATCTACATTTTAGGGTTAAAATTTTGGTGAACCCAATTCATATGAATGTAATTTTTTTTCTAATTCATAGGGTTTTCAGTCAACTGGGTTTCATTATGTTATTCAAATTCAGTAGTTTTTAATTTCTAAGAAATGAAAAATAGTAATAAAAAAACCTAATTTAAAATAGAAGATAAAGAAGCATTGTTCACTCATCTCAATAATAACAAGGGTTTAATAGATGCATTTTTTTCCTGTTACAAGAGATTAAATCAATAAGCATGACAGGGCTAAGGCTTATTGACCTAGTGATGGTGAATTAATAAAGGGTACTATAATTAATTCCTTACCAGTACATCAAGTGGAGGCATGGATTATGTCTTTCAACATTTATTACCTGAAACTACTATTGTTACATATTATATGGGAAACCTAAATGCTTTAACTAAAATACCATGTTTGATGCCTATATATACCTAACCTATGATTACACCCACTTTGGTGACTTATCAAATATCTAACCTAAAATACCAAGAGGTGGAATCTCTTGTCCAAACTATAAAACTTTTACAAACTAAAGTTACAAAATTTAAACAAAATTATATGAAATATCTTTATGTTATTGATTCAAAAGAGGTGTTGCATAATCCTCTTGCATTATAGATATATTTTCACCCCTTTCCAACCATTTTTTTCACCTAAGTTCATATTTTATGATGGCAAGGGTGATTGTGAACATCTTTGATCTTTTTATATGGCATGCCTTGATTATGCCTCCAATGATAAATTTTTTCTAGGGAGCTCAAAATACTATGCTTTAAGGTGGTTCTATGATTTACCAACTCAATAATTAAATGCATTGAAACCTCTTTTAGATCATTTTTGGCACATTTATCTATTAACATTATCAAAAAGTTTTCCTATGCCAAAATTGTAAAGATCAAATAAGGAACCAATGAACTTGTTAATGAGTATGTCTTGAGGTACAAGAAAATGTTAGCTAAAATGACCAATCCTATGGTAGATAAATAGGCTCAAGATATTTTCAAGAAAAATTTTCTTGATCCTTTACATGAGTCCATTATTTTTTAAAAATTTAAATATTTTGATGACTTATGCCATATTGTTTGAAAACACGAAATGAAACTTATCTCATTGAACAAATGTAAGTATGTAGCAAACACACCAATTACATATACATATAATACAAAGTTTACTATCAAATAAATTTATAAAGTAAAACATCCTAAGCCTAAAAAATAGACAACCACCATAGTTAATGTGGTGTTCTAACAACTTAATATTTGAGACAACCAACCAGGTTACACTTCAAATCCAATCACCAACCTTTGACACTTTACATAACCTACATAAGGTAACTCATCAACATATAGGTATGGAAAGTAAATTTCAAGGGAAGATTCATACCACTTATACACATATGAACAAGCATACACACACTAGAATAAAATCATATATATGTTTCAATAGTCCATTTATTAATCTAAGAGGTTACAAATCTCAATCTTGGTAAAGTTTCCCCGTGCCCAAGAGAGGGATCTCCCAAACAAGGCATAAAAGCTTGAATATATATAAAAATATGAGAGAATAAAAATAATCATATGGAATAGATAATAAAAGATCATAAATATATCATTAACTCAAGATTACTTCAATTACAACTTATTACAAATAGTCCTTAAGACATCTCTCCATGTTTGGTGTTCTTGCATGATCTTTGAATGAACATTAGGAATTGAAAATGAGGTGGAGGATGTGGTTAACCTATTAAATATACTCTTAAATCATGATATTCCCTTATTTTATTTAATAAATCTTGTACTTTTCCACTTAAGGGTTAGTTATGTATGTGATTGGCACTTAAGATTATTTATGCATGGATTGAAACTCAAGAAAATTTAATGGATTGATTATAAATTATTAAGGATTAGTTATATGTCATGATTACTCCACACTAACTCTCATCAATATCCTTCTACATCATTTTCCACTTAAAGTGATTGACCAAGTAGGTCTATTAGGCCAATTAGCCTAGTATCCTAATTGCTTGCATTTAATGGCCATGAAATCCTACATGAAACATTGATAAATTGTGAACAAGTTATTTATATGCATTAATAAATGTTACACACCATGATATAGGTATCCTTTATCAATAAATAACTAAAACCTTTCCAAACTAGGTGACTAGGTCATCTTGTCCTTCACTCCTGTAGACTAGTTGATTAGAAGAGACTCATAGAGGCATTTACAAGTATGGTTTTTAGCATATGATGATTTTAGGAGGTAAAAAAAGTTTCAAAATTCATTACCCAATGATTGGAATCTTATGAAACTATCTTGTACCTCTCTACACTTTTTCCTCAAAAACCCTATTCTTTAATAGTTTTATATAGTTCTGTATGACATGGTACCATGGTCAGAAACCTAACTAAATTTACTTCATTATTCAAGTGTTTAACAAGTGATTCATGGGTTTTTGGGTGAAATAATCTTCATTTTTATCAAAATTGGTCTGTAGTAGGGTTTATGGGGGGTTTTGGAGGTCCACCATATTAACAATGGTTCATAAAGTATGGACCTCAAAACCAAAAATTCTTACCATTGATTTTTATTCCATATACCCATTCAAATTTATTTATAATCTTGGGTTACCATGTAAAAGGTGTGTCAAGATACATATGTATAGAAGTAGGCTTATGGTCTTCTACATGCATTCTGGACTTAATTATAGTCTTATCAATGGTTCATAAACCTCAAATCCTTGATCAAAATCAATATTCCATGGATTTAAAGTGTGTTATGGTTCCTAACTCTTGGTAATATAATTTTTTCTAATTCCTCTTATGGTGAAAGATATGAGCTCTTGAGCAGATAGCTCAAGTTGATTGTATAGATTATATAGTTTAAATTAGCTCTTTAAGACCCAAAATAACCTCCCCTATTCTCCTCTATTTGAAAAAACTTTTATAATGTCTGTAACAATATCTTACACCTTATCATTGGCTCATTTTTATTTATGGAGTCTGATAATACCTCAATGGTGGTATGAATCTTCTAGGCCTCAAAATTGATCTTTATGCCTACAAAGCTTGAACTAAGTTTTATATGTCCAAGAGGTCTATAATAGACTTAAGAAACTCAAACTCAACATAATTCATTTATTCTCACCTGATATCACCTTGAACAACTACCCTTACCAATAAAAATACCACTATGTCTCCATATGGACATGATTGTGCCTATAGATAGCACAGTTAAGACTGTGTATTAGGAAGACAAGGTTTTCATGGTTCTCACTCCTTTAAATTTAAGGTTAATGAAGTTTTAACTCTTATTATATGATCTATGAATTATAACATTCCTTATTCTAAGTATTCAACCACTCAATTCCCTGTACACTCTTCATCTCTCTACCCTAGGGTTTTAAGCGGTCATAACTTGCATAACCCTCAATGATTGAATTTTGAGATTTCCTACTTAACCTAAGATTTTTCACTCATCCTGAGATGTTATTCAGCCTATCTTACCTTCTTACCTTCCCATTAGGTTCTTGATGTCTTCAAATGTCACTCAAAACACATAGATGCCATCAATACTAGTGCACAGGCATGTCTTATATCTCTTTTCTTTAACTAGCACTTAAGAATTTCAACCTAAAATCTAATTATTTTCAAACTTAAAAATAAAATAAATACACTATCATCATCCTTTCTATGTCTCAAAACTCCTTCATGAATTTCAAACTATTTAGATAGTCTTCAAACCTTCAATTGTGCACCTAGTCTCATCCACTACTAGTAGCAGACTAGGGTCTATCTATGACAAAAATGTGCCTAGTTTCACTAATTATCTGATATTTATAATTTCATGGGTAAATTTCAATACTTATAGTGACTACTTGTATCAAATTTAAAGACCTAAGTACCCTTATAGAGGCTTCAAAACCTCAAAGTCTCTCAAAATTAGCTTTTTACATTGATTGTGATTGCATTTTCCTCTTAGATTCAACTATTCAAGCCATATCCTAACCATATCATGTTTTTAAGAGGGTGTATAAATATTATAGTGGTGTTAAAATCCTATATGAATCATCTTCATTGAAATCCATTCCCTTAACATACTAACATTCCTTCTTTTTTTAATTACAAATAAGAGTTCTTCAAGAAAAACACATTGTATTTTACTTTTGACTATGATTTCATGTTTTTAAAAAATTTCACAGTCTAATTAGGCTTCCAAAATTCATTTAAATATGTTTTAGGTTTTATCTAGGCTTGAACTATCTCTTTTATCTTAATTCCAACACTTTAAGATGCTTACTTTGCACATATACATAACATAGTACTAGTACATATAGGTTGTCTTAGGATTTGGTTATTGTTGTGCTTGGTTCATCTCCTATCATTCTCATTTTAATTATTGAAATTGATTTTGAACCTTAACCAGGTCCAAACACCAAAACCATGTTTTCCATACACCAAAATTCCACCTTCCATGCTTGGTCAAAACTAAGTTTTACCTTTCTTAGCTATACAATGTCACTAAGCTAGTTGTAGATGCCTATTTGATTGTCTCATTGATTCCAAGATTCCAAGACCCTAACAACACATCCTATATTTTGTCTTAATATTTAAATGGATTAATCCTTTAATGTCTCAAATAACCTCTATCCTCCTTTTGAACAAACCTTAAAGATCTCTCCAAAAGGCTTGTAGGTGGAGATTGAGGGTATGACTGTGTGTTATAATCCATGACTAACAATAAACCATGTTTCTTTGACTCGCCATGTAGAAATTTTATATTTTAATTTTATCATAAACCCAAAACCATGTTGTTTATGTTTTTCCAAACCCAAAACATATAACCTCCTTGGAAGATAATAGCCTGACTATGTCCTAGTATGATTGTAGATGATAGTTAATTATGTGTACAAACTGTTGGTAGTGTTGGAAAGTTGATTTTAATGATCCAAAATGGAGAAAAGATTTATGTTACTCCATTTTGATCCATTTTTCTTTAAATAACATGAATATTTCCAAAATATTGGTAGAATGGAGAAGAAACAAGGAACATAAGTTACCTTAACTTTTACAAAACTACCTTAAAAATTGATAATAAGGAGAATCAGAGTTGTTTTGCCTTCTGGACTTGCCCCTCATGACTGGATTCACTTAGATCATGTTGAATATATTCACTTATTTGACTATTCATTTCCCTAGAGTCATTATACTTGTATTGAGATTACCACCATGGTGTATTAAAGACCTTTTCCATCTTGTGGTGAGGCCTTTACTACTATAAGTGTTGATTAACAAAATTAGAATAGGAGTAGTCATCCTATTGAGAACACTCTTGATATACTTTAATGTCATCTTGGAGTTCTCTATGAATCCATCCAATTCATCCTCTTCACAACCTCTCAGACCACCTTCTTTACAATCTCAATGGAAATTTTCATAGACAACTATTTGGTCATTGTCTTATATAGTCTGAGATAATCCTTAATCCTTTTTAGCCTAATCATCTTTCTTAGTCATCTTGACTTGACTTGATTTTATAGAGAAGGAATCAAAATGAGTTAAGGTAATCACCCTATCTTAGCTTGAGTTTACTCAATAGACATTTGTTCATTATAACCTCCAAACCTCTTGAAACTCATATCAGAATGTTTGGTTTTAGGTGGCTATAGATGAAAATCTCATAATGAGCCTTACATTGAGTTGTTGTTTCTTTGAATTTAACACATCATGACTTGTCAAATAAATTCAAACCTCTTATCCACTCTTTCAATAGTTCACAAGATTAATACAAGCATCATGCCACCTCAACTTACCTTCAAGCTATTGTAAAAATTGGTATGGATAGTGCCTCTTCTTAAGAGCTTGTGCATCAAGGATGGAGTATTTATCCCATTTAAAAGTCTTTTATGATGATATAAGGAAATGAAAATCATATGAATTCATTGAGAAGTTTAATAAATCCTTTTCAAAGTTTCAAAAACTCAAACTTCTCTATAATTTGTAAAGGGATATACTTAAAGGAAACAATAAGATCCCATTAGAAAAAAGTACATTGAACTCCCACCTTGGACCTCTCATTGCTTCAACATCTTTAATGTGATCTCCATATCCTCATATGTGTGGAATGAAGTTGAATAATTTCATGGAAATGTGGTCCATACTCCATAAACTTTCATTTTTCTATCACCATGATCAAAAGAGGAGAAAACTTAGAAAATTGGTTGCTTTCCTGAAGGAAGAAGCCATTATGGATACCTTAAATTGTAAAGGATTATTCATAAAGGAGAGAGAAAAAAAATAAGAACCAATTCCCAAATATGAAACCTCTCTTATACCCCTTCCTCTACCCAAAATTCTAGATCTTAACATTCTCTCTCATGGATGTACCATTTAAAAACCTGAAGGCCTCTCTTGAACTGCAAAGAAACTAGGTGGATGAAGAGAATTAGTTTTGATCCTATTTTAGATCCTTTTACCTTGAATCTTTTTTAGAATACCTATCATAAAACCTTATTAAAATTTATGGCCTCTATTGTAAATAAATATCCCTAAAAATCCATACATGTACATGAAAACACCCTTTCTATTGCATTTTCTTCATATTTTAAGATTTAAAATGCCAATTTAGGTCAACACAAGGAAGAATATGATTTAGAATATTAAAATAAGTAATGTCTTTTGACATCAAAATAGGGGCATATTTCACACATGGGAACTCTTGGGTGCCAAACTATGCTTTAAGCTTGCATGAGGAGATATTTCCAAAGTATGAACCCATGTGACTAAATAATAAGATGACTATGAGGGTGATTAGAGAGACATTATGGATGATGTAGTGGCCTTATGAGGTCAAAAATATCATTTTAATACCAAAATATTCTCTTGGACAACCACACATATATCTTTGGAAAAAGCTTTGTTAATGAATACCATGAAAAGTACTTTATAGCCTTATTTAGGTCCCAAATAGGCTTCTATGTATCCTGATCATACTTGTTACAACTTATAATCAGCCTCATGCTTGAATATACTATAAAGACCAAATAAACTCATAGTGAGTTATCAACTACCACCTCTAATACATATCCACTAAGGCACTTTAGATCACAAGACCACTTGAATTCTTAGTCAAAGACCTCCAACATTCCCAAACATCATAATGACACTTGACACCAATTGAAACGAGACATGACCATGATAGGACTGAGACCTACTCCCTTCACTTGATATTTAATAAAACTTATGATGGTCAAGAACATCATCTAAGTACCTAAGATAACTAGGACATAATTTTTTTTTTAGTGTAGGGGTTGGCATTTGGCCTTGATAGGCCAAATTACCAATAGTACCCATGTACAAAGTAACTCTCATAAAGTGGAGAAAAGAAGAGAATGTATAGGAAAAACTCCCCCCCCATAAAAAAAGAGAGAAAATAAATAGTGCATGTTATAAGGACATCATGCATAGCCAAAAATGCATCCATAAGTGAAAGTAATAGAGCACACAAAGATAAGAACTAATAAGTCTCAATAGAAGATGTTGAAGCTACCTACAGTAGAGCTCACAAAATGATGAATGCCACTAATGATATCCTCTATCTAAATACTAAATAAGCTCCATCTACATTAAACAATGTTTCATCCTTTTCAAAGGAAGAACATGAGGTGTGTACTAAAAGTCTACCCATTTGAAAATCAAATATGCAGGAAGTAGTATAAAGATATCTGAAAGAGGTTAAAAAAATCATGACATAGGTTTTGCAAGATCATGCACAATAACTAGATGTAATGCCACAAAAGTGAACCTATAAGAAGGACATGGAACACTCACTGGAAGAATGTCTATATACATACATACATACATATATATATATATGCATGTATGTATATCTATATGTATATATACATATATATATATATGTATATATACATACATATATATATATGTATGTATGTATATGTATATATACATACATATATATATACATATATATATAGACATACATACATACATACATACATACATATATATATATATATATATATATATATATACGACATATATGTACAATGAAAAATAACATTAATTAATAATTATAAATTACCTCTATATAGTTATAAACCACAAGCACACTTTAAGTAACACACGTGCTCATCTGGACTCCAAAAACCTACTGCAACATAAAAATAGTTCATATACATCAATTTACCTTTTAAATTGTACAATTTTGTAAAATTTAAAAAATTAGACACTTTTTTGTAATAATTAAAAAACTAAATATACCTGATAAGTGTTAGGCAAGGTGAATAGATGAAATGTAGATGGCTAAAACATAAAAATATAAATATCATCTAGGCCCATGGAAAAACAACCATGAGGGGATTGTATCAAATACTCCTTGTCCTCGTTAGGTCTAGTGCATGCAGTGCCACGTGATTTACATAACTGATCTCATCATGTAGAAACACTAGAAAAAGCCTCACTTTACATCCACCCTCCTCTAGAGGAGTATGATAAACCTAGATCATATGTTAGACAAGGGTATTAGTAAGCTCCTCAAGTGAGTACAAGGTATAAATCTATATAGTCTCCTTGACTATAGAGTTTAGTATTTTAGGAGGATGGGGTTTGTCAACATGTGTTCTCGTTAGCTGATTAGGTGTATGACATGACCCTAGCCTATCATGTGTAGAGCCCTTTACCCTACTCTAAAACTCTAAGAAATTAAAATAATCTGAGATTTCATTCAACATAAAATCATAATATAATTTTCTAAGAAAATTGAGTGGGACCTAATTATTGTTTTGAGGTGGTTGATCAAAGACCATCTACCATCGGTCCTAAAAATTTTGTTTAAGAAAATCATGAGTGCATCAATGGATTGGAGTATGTTTGGCTATCACATTAAGTGATACACCAGTCTTACCATCAATGAATAGGGAACAAATTTGGGATTGGGTTATGTGTTTATCTTTCATAGTGGTTTCCAATAATTTTTTAGAATAGTATGTCCTACATCTATTTCTTTAGTCATCCCACCTAAAATTTTGACCCTTTAAGACTCAAATTGATATACTAAAATGTGTAGTGTGTTTGCTATGGAAATTTTATGGGGGTTTATTTTAATTTAGATCCTTTAATCACCAAATAAGATTCTCAAGTTCAATCTTATTTTCTATTATGTGTCTTGCTAAATCCTATTGACTACCTTGGGGATCTTCATGAAATATAGGAGGGCTAGGAGAGTTTTGTGGAGGAAGAGGGTTAGGAGGGTTTTCCATGTGAGGAGGGATTAGAGGGTTATGAGGGATATGAGGGTTTTGGGGGTCAAGTACTAGCACATTATCCACTACACATGAAGATGTATGCACTAAAAACATAAAAGTAAAAATAATTTCAATAAAATACAATTAAATTGAAAAAGCTAGTGTCTAATTGGATTAAAACATGTTGGATTACTTCTACTTTAGCATGTCATTATTGAATCAAAGGGTCAGTGGCTCCAAAATGTGAAATATTATTTACTCAAACCTGCTACTCCAAAATATAGGTTTAGTCTTCCTTATTTTACTCACAGTTTCTTCTATGTGAAATTCCAAATGATTTAGATTTCACATTTTTTTGTTTTATTATGTAAAAATTGTGTACATGTTTTTTATGTGTGCATGTTTTTTATGCATACATGGTTTTTATGTGAATTTAGTTTATCCTAAATAACCTCCAATTCTAAAATCATAAATTGTATATGTATAATGGTTGTTGTAGAGGGGGGAAGTAGATTTTTGTCCACTTTTTGGCACCCCAACTTCATGTATACACCCATAAATTATATTTTCCTTATAGATATGTTAGATAGATTCGATTTTTGATAGAAATAGAGATCTATGTTAACTTTCCTATGTATGTATAAGTGACTCACCATGTTGATCATGCAAGAGCACCATTCACATTTTTTACATATGAGGTAGATTTGGACTAAGGATATGTGCATATTCTTGGAGACCATGGAACTACTACATGTCACATGCATGCTAGTGATTAGAATGGATAGATCCTACCTTAGTGTATTGACCAAGAGATGTAACTCATTTATATTTATGCTTCATATATACACACTAGAGAGGTAATTATTACACTAGAGTATGTGTGACATATTTTAAGACTGCCAATCAGAGGATGAGCATTATACTAGACTATCCCTAAAGGGTGACAAGTTTTTTTACATGAATTAGTCAGTGGTTTTTATATTCCCATGTAGTGTGGGACAGTGGAAATTGAATTGATTGAGACATATATAGATATTAAATTAGATAACATACCACAAAAGGATCCTTCACAACAAATAGGTAGTGGTACTCATGGAAATTATTAGTGGTATCTTACTACTTGAAAATATTGGCCAATTCTTCCACATGGGCCTAGTTTGGATGATTAGATGCATGCTAGATGATACCACTATTTTTTCTTAGGGGCCAAATGTATTGACCCAGCTATAACAAGATATTCACATGGTTGCATATTGATATGGTTAGAACATTGACATGTAATGATATTGCTTCTCCAAATAAGAAGAATAATAGCAAGATATCACAATGATATGGAAATATAGAATAAAATATCAATAATAGATAATATAATTCAAGGGATAAACCTCCCAAATGCCTAAAATAATAAATGAATACTCTGATATGATCATAAACAAATACCCACTACCTCCTATATATATAGTCTACCTAGTCCATGGTTACTCCATAGGCTGACTTACCAACTTAATAAAAGCATAGAAAAATGTGATATAACATCAAAGAGGGATAAGTAAGCCATAAGTTGGCTATTCCTATCTCGATACATGTAACATGTTAGGGGAATAACATGCCCTTCTCATTCAAACCAACATTATTCTCAACATTGAACAATTGTAGATGTTATTGCAAAAAATATTCACCCTCCTAAGTTGCATCCTCACTACTTAGGTTCTTCCACTTGATCAGATATTCATTAATCTTTGTAGTTCTCAACCTCTTATTATTTTTTTGTAGGATCTTCTCTAGTTCTAAAATGACTTATCATTCTTCATCTAGTTATAGTAGCTCTATTTGGGCCAAAAATTTATGTCCAATGACCTTATTTAAGTAGGAAAAATGAAATATTAGGTTAATGTGATATGAATGAGGCAAATCCATCTTGTAATCCACACTTCCATTTTTTTATAGAGCCTAATGAGGTCCATAATACTTAGCAACAAGTTTGTTGTACTTTTTTTGTTGCTTCAAGGACATGTGATTATAAGGATACAAATATAAATACAAATGACACACATCAAAATGTCACTCACTACGGTATTGATTTTCTTGCTACTTCATCCTATTTTGTGTCAATGCCAAATTCTATCTCAAACCAACCAAAACCTCTTTTTGATGATGAATGTGCTCTTCCACATCTCAAACCTTGGTTTTTACACTTAATTAAGAAGTGATGAAGGTAGATGGTAACCATATAATGCTATAAATGGGGAAATTTTAGAAGAGGTATGGAAAGATGTTTTATACCACCATTTTGCAAGTGGTAGCCATTTAACCTAGCATTATTACTTATTTGATACAAAATAATGGAGATACTCCTCTAAACATTTATTAACCACTTTTATTTGTCCATTATATTGGGGGTTGTAAGATGATCTATGAGCTAGATGATTTCCCAAATAAGAAAATAGTTTAGTCAAAAAATTACTAGTGAAAATAGTATCATGGTGACTTACAATTATTTTTAGGGTTAATTTTAGAGCTACCTCTAGAAAAATAATTGCTACTATACTTACTGTAAATGGGTATGAGAGGGAAAAAATGGGCATATTTTATAAGACTATAAAAATTAATAATATAACATTCTTACCTTTAGAATAAGGCATCTATGTGATAAAATCCATGAAAACCTCCTCACACATTTAACTAGGAATTGCTAAAGGTTGTAACATACATGGATTCTTAATTTTCTCACCTTTGTTTTGTTGGGATATCAAACATTATTACACAATTTTTTTTCATCTCCATTGAGTCCTTCCCAAAATACTTCTCACTTGATTCTATGATAATTTTTCAAGAACCTAAAATATCCCCCAAATGGAGATGCTTGCAACTATGCAAGAATCTTATGCTTCAACTCTGAATCTTTGTACAAATATAACATATCCTTATACCATAGTGAATTATATTTAAATTAAAATTTCTAAAAATCTATAAAACCTTACTAGATATTCTAAATTAAAACTTGTGTATCCTTCTCCTACCCTTACTTTAATGTAGCTTCATCTACCCAATCCACTTGCAGCATGGACATTGCATAAAGTAATGCTTCTATAGATATATCCCATCTAGATAGTCCATCTACTACTAAATTATATTTACCCTTCATGTATATGATTTCAAATCATATCCAACATTTTTTTACCCACTTTTTTTGTTCCTTGATTGATAATATTTGCTCCAAATAGTATTTGAGACTATCATGATCCATTTTCACTTTGAAATGTCTACCCATCAAATAGCGCCTCCATTGTTTTTCTACATGAAGAATAGCCATTATTCTATCTCTCATAGATAGGTTTTTGGATATTCTTACCTTTGAATTGATTAGTCTCAAATTCAATGGGTCTTCCTTATTTCATTAGTATTGTTCGCATCCCTAATCCAAAAGCATCACATCCAATAATAAACATCTTAGGGAAGTCGATAGTAGCCAAAACTAGGGTGGTGCACATAGATGATTTTGATTGCTCAAATGCTTTAGTGGATGCATAATTCCAATGGAAGGCATCATTATTTATCATTTTAGTGTGTGTAACTAATATGATACCATAACCTTTCACAAATATTTAATAGTAACTTGTTAGTCTTGTGAATCCTCAAAGGTTTTTAGAGTTTTAGGCGTTGGCCAATCCACCATATCTTTGATCTTATGAGGATAAACTTTAACACATTCATGGGATACAATGTGACCCAAGAACTCTTAACTCTTATACTACAAAAGCACATTTAGATGGATTTTCATATAGTTGATGTTGTTCCAAAATTATTAACACTTGTTTCACATGTTGTAAATGTTCTTCCCATGCCTTACTATAAATCAATATGTCATAAAAGAAAACTAGCGCACACTTCCTTTAAAAAGGCATAAAAATAGTGTTCATCAAGATTTTAAGAGTAGATGGTGAATTTTTAAGACCAAAGGGCATTACCAAAAACTCATAATGGTGCTCATGAGTTCTAAAATTAGTTTTATGAACATCTTGATCCCTAATTATAATTTGCTGGTACCCTAAATGAAGATCCAATTTCATGATATAAACAACACAATGTAACTCATCAAGTAAATCATCAATTAATGGAATAGGAAACTTATCTTTAATGGTGTACTTGTTGAGTTCCCTATAATCTAGGCACATCTTCTATGTTTTATCCTTATTATACATCATGAACACTAGTGATGGATATGCACTTTGGATGTGCTTGATGATCCCTAACTCCATCATCTCATGGACCATATTTTTTATTTCAAAATATGGATATCTATATGGTATTATATTTGGTGGTTGACTCCATAAAAGTAGTTGAATGGCATGATCATGTTCTCATTTTGGTGGTAGTCCTTTTGGTATGGCCTCAAAAATAGATGGGCGGTCATCAAGAATCATCTATAGATTAGGATGTGTAGATGACTTAATGGGTTGAAATTATATAAAACATAATCATGTTATAAATCCTTCTACCCCCCATTTTAGCATTTTTATCTGATATGAACTAGCCAATTGTGGATATTTTGCCCGTAATCCTCATAGTTCAATTTTCCTACCTTCAAAATTAAATTACATGAATAGTTATTGGAAGTTCATCTTAATTTTACCCAAGTTTATGATGCATTGGACTCCCAAAATAATGTATGCACTAATGAGGCTAGGATATGCCCAATAAAATTATAATAAATGACCTTATCTTACTCTCTCTTTCTATTAATTTTGATTGCATTTTGTAACTTTTATTTTGATCTGAGATGAGTTAGGATGTGATTATCCATCTTTTGTTGATAGTGATTCTAAAATTTTAAAAGACCTATAATTCCTAACAAGTGTGTTGTAAAATTCTATTTTTGCAAAAAAATAGGTCATCATTAGGTTAAAGAACAAATATGAAGTGGATTTCATGTTTTTGGAAGCATTGGAATCAATTTAGATTAGTTTTAGAACCTATAAAAGCTATTTTGGAATCATCATAGTTAGTTCTGAAACCTATAGAATCTATTCTAGAACCATCACAATTAGTTTTGGAACTGCACCATAGTATTTCAAGTCGTCACATTTTTGGACTTAGCTTCAGAACTCTATATTTAGCTCCAGTACTCTTATATATAAGCTCTAAAACTTTTGCAACTAGATATGGAACTGATGAGGATCTATTCCAAATGACTGGTGATCTGTCAGATCAATGATCCCATTAAATCAAGAATAGATTCCTGATTTTTTGAACTTATAGAATCAAGACATTTATCACACAACTAAACATCCAACCACATCTTGATTCAGTATCTATTCTGGGTATGATTCAGTTCCATCGTATCTATGAAACAATTACAGCCATCAAAACATATATATAGACCTGGGAATATAGAATATAGAATATAGAGAGAAAAGGATAGATCAATACATCTATAATTTAAAACATTTTATCAATGAAATAACCATTTCTATTTTGAAAGTAAATTAAATTGTTCAAATCATGTTCTAGGTATAGCAAGGGCCCACTCCTCTAAAGAACCAAGATCTTCATTTTTATTGGTATTTATATTTCTATTCACAAAAGTAAATAGGTAATTCTGTTAAATTTATAAATGCTTCAAATTCCTTAAAGTTAAGATTTGTTGTAAATTTTTTCCTACAGGCATTTTAGATTAAATTTTCATTTCTACAACGTGTGTTTGTTTCTAGCAATCAATTTCATTTCTACAATGTGTTTGATTCCAACAATCAATTTCATTTCTACAACGTGTATTTATTTCTAGCAATCAATTTCATTTCTGTAATGTGTGTTTATTTCCAACAATCAATTTTATTTTTGTAATGTGTGTTTATTTCCAGTAGATTTACATAGTTTGATTCCAATAAGGTTTTAACCATGAAATCTTTAAGACATTAAAACCCCCCCCCCCCAAACAATAAAAGTATAAATACCTCCATTTAATTACTAAATCACTACGATTCCTCTTGTTGCATATAGCTTTAGGCACAGCCTTGGTTAAATATGACATCAACTTAAAGTTGATTAAATGAAGGGGATGATGACACCCATCATTTTTGGTGCCATTACCGAGGAACACTAGTTAGAATTTTCTAATTAGGTGTCAACAAGAGCAACAATCATTCATTTATTAATTAATTAAAGAAATTCTCCCTAATTTATGAGTAGACCACAAGATTCTAGGGCCAGATTTCTCCCCAAAATATCTGAACAAAAAATTCCATCATCCTCTAGTTTAAGAAAGGACATTGAGCAAGAATTAGAGGCACCATTATCTCCTACAAGACAAGAAGCAAAATTGTCATCTTTGGAATTTTTGGACCAGTCACCAGAACTAAGTAAAACCTTAAGGAGGAGGATTATTTCTCAAGATCCATTGAGGGAAAGTTTTGATTCTCAATTGAGTAGTCAACCCCCTACTCCTGACTTTTCACCATCCCCAAAATAGACCACATACCACATTGATTGGGAGAAGGAATTAGAAAATACCAGAGAGATGGAATGAGAAGCTGGAAGAGAACCTAAGAGAACCTTTACCTATCCCATTCAAATCAAGGATGATGAAACCACTATGAAAAACATTTCACTTACACACTTGCCCACATTTCGAGGAATGCCATCTGAGGATCCTAACAATTTTTGTTTGAGTTTAAAGTACTATGTCAAACTTATGATTACAAGACAAATAATCAAAAACTAAAGTTGTTTCCATCTACCCTAAAAGATGCAACAATGAGGTGGTTTATGGGATTAACATCTAATTCTATTACCAATTGGGAACAAATGGAAATTGTCTTCCTAGACAAATATCAAGATTATTGTAGAGGAAGAAATCAGAAGGAAGAATTTTTCAAAATCAAATAGGAAGAAGATGAAAATATGGAAGACTATTTGGATAGATTCCTCTTTGTGAGTAAAAGATGTGGATCTGTACTTCAACATGATTTAAATAAAACCATTTTTCTCAAAGTTTTGGATGATGAATCTAAGGAAACCTTTGATTTAATTGGCAGAGGAAACATTGCTCAATTAAGAATGGATGAAATCATAGAAATTTGTAGAAACTATTCAAGAATAAGGGGTGGACCTAGAAAAGGGAAAATGATTAAAAATTTGATTCCAAATATGAACAAATTTATTTATAAATTGGAAAACTTTAAAATAGACATATTATTTCAATTAGCCTCCACCATAGATGGATTGAAAGCTAAAGCAAATGCCCAACTTGAACCATTAGCCATGTATTGTCTTAGATGTAGGAAGAAGCATGCAATAAGAGAATGTCCTTTGGATAAAATGGAAGTATGTCTTATCTGTGAATCTAAAGAACATGATACTCATGCTTGTTCTTTTCTTCCACTCATAAAAAATTAGCTCAAACAAACCAATACATCATCCACCACAGAAGAATTAAATTTTGTTCAGAGACAACCTAACCAAGGATAGTTTATGCCAAGACTAGCTCCTAATCCCTGGATGATGCCATGGGTTGCTCAAATAGTACCACAAATTTGGGGATAGCCACCTTGGGCCTCTTAACCCACATGGAATCCTCAAGATTTGGCAAGTCAATCTTGGTATACTCAAGGACATCAACAACCTTGGGATGGTCAAGGAAATCCTTATGCTTGGCCACAACCTAGATGGAGCTCTAAAAATTATGTGCAAGGAAAAACATATCCAAATCAGAACCAACAAGCCATAATGGGAGCTCTAGCACAAAACCCATAGATCAAAAAAATAGTCCAAACACAAATTCTAGCACAACTAGTAGCAAACCCAAGAAACAAATGAACAACTTGTGTATACAAAATAGAACCAAAAAAATTAGTTGATTTAAAAATAATGGATCATAAAAACATTCAAACTAGATCTAGAAAAATAGTTAGCAGTACACCTATTATAATCACTGAGATGACAAAAGAAGATAAAACCCCTAGCACAATTACACCTAAGGAAGATGACAAAGAAAAAAATAAGGAACTAGAAAGAAATTATATTAAGATTCCATTTCCAAAAAAACTTTAAGAAACCATAAAACTTAAGGAATCTGAATTGATGTAGGAATTAAGAAGATTGAATATTGAAATACCATTGTTACAAGAAATTAAAGATATTCCATAGTTTAACAAGTTAATCAAATTGTTATGTTTTAAAAAACCTGGAAGAAAGAAGCAATACCCCAGGACTATTTAGGTAGATAGGAAACTTGCTGATTTATTAGTAGGAAAACTCCTAGTACCTAAATATGGAGATCATAGAAGCCCTATTATTTCTATTTCTATAGGGAATAAGGACATACATAATGTTTTGATTGATTTGGGTGCAACTATCAATTAATGACAGTGGACACTTTGAAAAAATTACCATTAATAGGCATACAACCTACTAATACCATATTATAGATGGCAGATCAGTCTGTAGCAAAACCAAAAGGAGTTATTGAAGATGTGACAATAATGGTGGAATCATGGGAATATCTAGTTGACTTCCTTATATTTTATCCAAAAGGTAAAACACTTGGTTATCCCATTATTTTGGGGAGACCATGGTTAGCTACAATTGCTACCTTAATTGATTACAGGTTAGGTGATATGACTATTTCAAATGGTAAGAATTCTAAGCAAATTTCATTATATCCATCTGCATGACCTTTTATTGATAATCAAGAGAAATTATGGGTTGATAATCTTAATATTAATGATCAAAATCTGTCTTCTATGGATATGATCACATTACAGGATCATGTATGGGTAATAGATGATATGGTTAATCCTTCATTAAATGAATATAAATCATCATTAGAGTAGTCAAGTTTAGTTCCAAAACCAGCACAGTTAGTTCCAAAACCATTATAGTTATTTCTAGAACCATTACATTTAGTTCCAAAACCATCACAATTAGTTTTGGAACCACATTAATTCTCTACAAGTGAAGATAACTTCACTCCAAAGGAACGTGATTTCTTTCAGGGAGAGGAAGGATCTGTAGCATCAGCTTTATAGATATCAAGAGATGGTGAAGAATTTTTGGAAAATAACAGTAATGAGGATTTCAATCTACAACAAGATAAGTATCATAACTCTTCCTATTGTTCTTTAACCAACATTCTACATCTAGGAACTTTTGGAGATGTTGCTACATATCATATATTGTTACCACATGCATATCCACTAAACACCTTAATGGAACCCTTTCAACAAATTAGTTCATCATATCCTAGAACCAAACATGTTGAGATTCAACTAGGAATTTTTTTGAATATTAATAGTTGGTTAAAGAATGATGAAGAAGCCAAATTGTTTGATGTTCTGAAGGATCATACTAAAGCATTTGCTTGGGACTATAGAGATGTGAAGGGAATTCATCCATGTATCTTCACTCATCACATTTATACTGAAAATATTAGACCAATTAGGCAACCTCAAAAAAGGATTAATCCAACCTTAAGGGACATAGTCAAACAAGAAATTGAAAAACTATTACAAGTAGGTTTTATCTACCCTATCTCAGATAGCTAGTGGGTGTCTCCTCTTGTAATTGTCCCTAAAAATAATGGAAAATAGGGAATTTGTGTTGACTATAGGGAACTAAACAAAGCCACCCTAAGAGATTATTTTCCCTCACCATTCATAGATCAAGTCTTAGAAAACCTTTCAGGTAAATAGTACTTTTCCTTCTTGGATGGATTTAGTGGATATAATCAAATTAGAATTGTTGCTGAGGATCAAGACAAAACTACATTTACTTATCCATGGGGTACCTTTGTTTACAGGTTATTTCCACTTGAACTATGTAATGCTCTAGCAACCTTTCAAAGAGCTATATTATCAATTTTTGTAGACCTAACAAATGACTGTGTGGAGGTATACATGGATGACTTTACTATTTATGGAGATATATTTGATGATGCCTTAAATTTTTTGGATAGAGTATTAACAAAATGTGAACAACATCACTTGTCTCTTAGTCATGAGAAATGTTTGATGATGGTTGATGAAGGGATCATATTAGGGCACCACATTTCAAAAAGAGGAATTCAAGTTGACCAAAACAAAATCAAGATTATTTCAAACTTGCCTATTCCACAAACTCCCACAGATATCAAATCATTCTTAGGACATGATAGATACTATAGGCATTTTATCAAGGATTTTAGTAAAATTGCTGCCCCCATGTTCAAATTTCTTACCAAGGACTATGAATTTCTTTGGGATGAATAGTGTCAACATACTTTTGAAGAAATTAAAGAGAAATTAGTAACTGCCCCAATAATTCAAGGACATAATTGAGAGAAACCTTTTCACATGCAAACTAATGCCTCAAATACCTCAATTGGTGTAGTTTGGGGATAGAGAGATGAAGAAGGAAGAATGTATGCTATTTACTATCTTAGTAAAAATCTTACTCCCACTAAAATAAATTACACTACCACTAAAAAAGAATTTTTGGCTGTGATTTATGCAATCAATAAATTTAGATATTACATTACATGATACAAGATATTTGTACATACAGATCACTCAGTAATTAAATATTTAATGAAAAAACCCATGGTTAGAGGTAGAATAATTAGATGATCATTACTTCTATAATAATTTGATATTACCATTGTGGACAATCTAGGCAAATCTAATATGGTGGCTAATTTCTTGTCAAGATTGACTAGTATAGGGGAGCAGGACCCAGTCAAGGATAACTTTCCATATGAATAATTGTTTGCTATTTCAGCTAACACACCATGGTTTGATAACATGGCAAATAATCTTTAAATATGAAAGTTTCCTCCTTTCACTAAAAACCAAATGAAAAATTAATCAAAATCAGTGCATAGTTCAAGTGGTTAAATGGAATGCTATTTAAATGTGGTCCTGATTTGGTTCTATGCAGATGTGTTAGAGAAGATGAAATTTTTAACATCTTGTGGGCATGTCATGATGAACCAAGTGGAGGACATTATTCAATGAAAATAATAGTTCACAATATACTTGGCATTGGTTACTATTGGCCATCTTTGTACAAAGATATGAAGAGATATATCAAGCGGTGTGATCCTTGTCAAAGGATGGGACAACCAACCATTACCAATGAAATGCCTCTAAAACCACAAGTTGTGATTGAACCATTTGAGAGATGGGGATTATATTTTATTAAACCTTTTAATCCTCCTTCATAAGGAAAAGAGCATATTCTTGTATGTATTGATTATGCAACAAAATGGGTAGAAGTGTAGGCTTTAGCAAATGCCACTGAAGAAGCAGTTGCTGATTTCCTTTGGCATAGAATTATGGTAAAGTTTAGAGCATCAAGAAGCTTACTTTTAGACTAGGGGCCCTAATTTATGTACAATATTATCTAGGCTTTCACATTGTATTATTAGATCAATCATAGGAAGTCATCTCCCTATCACCTGCAAGCAAATGGACAAGTTGAAGTAATAAATAGAGAATTAGAAAACATCCTCACTAAAATAGTTGAAACTGAAAGAAGAGATTGGGTAAAAAGACTACCTGAAGTTATTTGGGCTTATAATATAACTTGGAAAACCACCATAGTGCTTTCACCATATGAGTTAGTCTATGGGAAAAAGCCCTTGTTGCCTATTGAGTTTGAACTATAGACATTGAGGACAATAACTAAGGTGGGAATTGAATTGGATGTAGCTCAAAAGGAGTGAATCCTTCAACTCAATGAATTAGATGAATTTAGAATGGAAGCACTTCACTAGATAGAGATAATCCAAGGTCAAAGGAATCAATGGCATGATTCACATATCAAGGAAAGAAAATTCAAAGTAGGAGATTGGGCATTACTATTTGATTCTAAGTACCAACAATTAAAAGGTAAATTAAAAACTAGATGGTTGGGAACTTATTATATCAAGCAGATATTTGACAATGGTTTTATCTAGTTACTTCCCATTGATGGCAGTAGAAGAATACTCTTGGTAAATCGACACATGATAAAACTTTATAGGAAGCCTCCTACTAAGGATGAATTCTTGAAGCAGATTGAAGCAAGCAAAAAAATTGATCATATGGAAGAACCTAGTTCTTCTAAAGTGATCAAATAATTAGATGAAGAGATCTAGAATAAATGGAAGAGAATGAAAACTCGTAATGGCTCTCTCTCCCCCCCCCCCAAAAAAAAAGGGAAGAGAATGAAAGTTAGTAAATGGAATTCTCTTCCCCAAAAAAAATATAGAGATCAATTGAAAATCAGTGATGATAGTTGATCTTCTCAAATAAGTGGCTAATTCAAATAAAACTTTTTTTTGAATTCTAACTATTTTCTAACCATTTTTTAGGGATGATGTGTCAGCATGATGGAGGGATTACATCATCAAGGATGGTATTTATGTTTTTAACTTGTTAAATATTTAATGAAAGTTTTCATGTGTGATTAGACTTGATTTAGAAAGATTAGTATGATGAGTCATCTATTATACATCATGGTTAAATGTGCAAAATCATGAGAAGGATATTGATGATGGAATGAGTTGGAAAATAACCATAAAGAATCATTCTTATGATTGAAGAAACTAAATCCACTAGTTCTATAGCTGAGTACAGTAGTTTTGTAGTTGAAATTGATAAGTTCCACAGTTGAGTATAGTAATTCTACAACTAAATTCACCAAATTAGCAACTGAATCCACTAGTTCTATAATGAAAATCATCAGTTTCACTGAGATGAGAAGCAATTTTTAGCTAACTTATGAAAGATTAAAAGAATAAATAATCATGGGAATCAAAAAGAAGTTAGAACTAGATAATGATACCCAACTCCTTACAGATGAAGAAGTAGCAAATATCTTTCAACAGGCAGGATGGCTGGAGTTTCTAAAGAAATTTCCTAAATACAATGATGAACTGGTAAGAGAATTTATTATCAATTTACATCAAATCATGGATGTCTTCACCTCTTATGAAAGGGAAAATTTTGATAATATCTATAATGCATATTTAAAAATATGTGAATTTCTCTCAGTGGCATTAAAAATAATGGAAGTAATATCCCCTTCAAATTTGATCTAGAGTTTAGAAAGGGCAAAAGTTTTATGCACAATAATTCCATAGATCAATGAAACTCCCCTGAGCCTATGGATAGAAATGAAGACAAGGCCACCTCTACTTCTCACCCCCATATCTCCTTGGCAAAATAGAGAACCTCAACATCCCACTCAATTTGAGGAATGGAAAAGAAAAGTAGAAGTAGGAGCAGGGTATAGTACTTTTGAGTCAAAGCATTGGGATATTTAGTTTTAGCCATTTGATCTAATTAATCAAATGGAATGCAAGATATACAATCTTGAATTTGAAGATTGAAGTTTGTAAAGGGAATTACAAACAAGTAAGTATGGGGGAAGTGATGAGGCCAGGATATGCCTAATAAAAGTATAATAAATGACATCATCGCACTCTCTCTTTGTATTAAGTTTGATTGCATTTTGTAACTTTTATTTTGATCTGAGATGAGTTAGGATGTGATTATCCATCTTTTGTTGATTTTGATTCCTAACAAGTGTGTTGGAAAATAGGTCATCATCAGGCTAAAGAACAAATATGAAGTGGATTGCATGTTTTTGGAAGCATTGGAATCAATTTAGATTAGTTTTAGAACCTATAGAATCTATTCTAGAATCATCATAGTTAGTTATAAAACCTACATAATCTATTCTAGAACCATCACAGTTAGTTCTAAAACTCCACCATACTATTTCAAGTCATCGCATTTTTAGACTTAGCTCTAGAACTCTATATTTAGCTCTAGTACTCTTATAGATAAGCTCCAAAACTTTTGTAGCTAGATATGGAACTGATGAGGATATATTCCAAATGATTGGTGATCTATTAGATCAATGATCCCATTAAATCAAGAATAGATTCCTAATTTTTTGAACTTTTAGAATCAAGACATTTATCACATAGCTAGACATCCAGCCACATCTTGATTCAGTATCCATTTTGGGTATGATTCAGTTCCATTGTATCTATGAAATAGTTACAACCATTAAACCATCTATATATACAGACCTAGGAATATAGAATATAGAGAGAAAAGGATAGATTAGTACATTTTTAATACATAACATTTTATCAATGAAATAGACATTTCTATTTTGAAAGCAAATTAAATTGTTCAAATCCTATTCTAGGTAGAGCAAGGGCCCACTCCTCCAAAGAACCAGGATCTTCATTTTTGTAAGTATTTATATTTATATTCACAAAAGTAAATAGTTAATTTTGTTAAATTTATAAATGCTTCCAATTCCTTAAAGTTAAGATTTCTTGTAAATTTGTTCCCACAGGTGTTTTAGATAAAATATTCATTTCTGCAACATGTGTTTATTTCCAGTGATCAATTTCATTTCTACAACATGTGTTTGTTTCTAGTAATCAATTTCATTTCTACAATGTGTGTTTGTTTCCAGTAATCAATTTCATTTTTGAAATGTGTGTTTGTTTCCAGCAATCAATTTCATTTCTATAATGTGTGTTTATTTCTAGCAGATTTGCATAGTTTGATTCCAATAAGGTTTTAACCAAGAAATATTTAAGATAATAAAACCCCCCAAAACAACAAAAATACAAATACCTCCATTCAATTACTAAATCACTATGATTCTTCTTGTTGCATATAGCTTTAGACACAGTCTCAGTTAAATATGACACCAATAGAAAGTTGATTAAATGAAGGGGATGATGACACCCATCATGCACCACCCATAAGAATATCAAACATAGGAAAATATAGATTATACTCACCCAAAGTAAGCTTAATACTATGGCATTTCCCTAAAAAATTGGCTATGACACTATCTAAAATCATGACCTAAAATTATAATGTTGGGTAAATGAAATAATTCAATCAAGTGGCTAGCTTATGGTTAATGAAATTATGTGTGCTCCCTAAGTCAATCAACAATTTCACCTTCTATTTATTGAATAAACTCACCACCTTAAGTGGTTGAGGAGTTTTAATACCTAAAAGTACATGACAAGAGATTTTAGGTTTAAAATCTTTAGGTACCTCCTCTATCTCTTCATCATCATCATTAGAGGCATCATCCTCTTCATAATATTCATTGGATCCATAAATGTGGAATAAATTATTCTCATCACATCTATGTCCTTTGATCCACTTCTTGTCATAGTCAAAACATAATCTTTTTGCATGTTTCTCTTAAATTTATTGAGGGGTAAATCTTCTAGGTGAAGGAAATGGTGTCAATATGTTATGATCTCTAAAGTGTGTGAATGGTTACTTATTATCATCTATGAGTTTTTCCTTAGTCCTACATGCCATGATAATATAATCAAAAACCTTAAGTGGATTAAACATGTGTACCTCATGTTTAATTTGGTCCTTGAGGCCTCCCCAAAAAAGGTCATATAAGTTCTCATCAAAAATTATTTCCAAACATAATGGTAGGTCATGGAAATTATGAATATTATCCTTGAATAAACCAATATATCTTAATTTTTCTAGTTGGCTGTAGTAATTATCTATCACACTATTTCTATTGTAATTGAAGATCCTCTATAAAACTAACCAAGTGACATTGAGAGTCATCTTTTTCTTTTGATCACACAACCATTGATACAAAATTATTGGTTCAAGTTATAGATACAAGGATTCCAAGGTAACCTTATGTCCAGATGGGATCTGATGAAAATCAAAAAAATTCTCCATTTGGTTTGTCTAATTAAGTGGATAATTTCCATCAAATTTAAGCATATCTACCTTTGGTAATAGGTTCTACTATGGCTTGGTACTTGGATTTGGATTAGGATGGTTAGGATATCAACCTTGGTGGGGTTGTGTAATAGTTATATCTATATGAATTGAATAATTAATTTGTAAATCCATCATGATATTTTCCAAACTATGTTATATGTATTTCATATCAGATTATATGCCTTGCATCTCACTTTGAATGCCTTGTACATTGTAGTCAAGTTGGATCACTTTATGGTATATCTCTGAGAACCTTGGTATAAAGATATATTAACTCCCCATTATAACTCCATCTCTTCCTTGTGAGTAGTTTTACCTAGGTTTTGGCACCCTTTCCTTGGCCCATAGTTTTTGGTCCTACCATAAAAGGGCTTAACAATGTCAACCTTGATTGGCACTTTTGACCTAAATTTAACCAATAAATTTTGTACTTATGTTAGCCTCAGATCAAAAACTACAAATAAAATACCCCATATATATTTATTTACAATATTTCCAAAAATGTAAATAAATCTAAAAAATTCCTTGACTTGTGCATTATAGATCAAATTTATGAAAAACCCTAAAATGGTGATAAATTTTTCAAAACATATCCAATTAAGCTAAAATTTTAATATAATATTAATTTAATGATTTCTCACCTTAATTAAAAAAAGTGTATATAATTTCCATACCATTTTTGAGATATAGCCAAATTATAAAATCTAGGGTTTTTGTCTCGATTATGGCCCAAATCAACACACTAATACCACTTATAATGATATAGCTTCACCAAATAAGTATAATAATAGAAATATATCATAATAATATGGAAATATAGCATAAAATATGAATAATAGATAAGTCGCTTTGAGGGGAAAACTACCTGAATGCTCATAATAATAAATGAATACTCTAATATGATCATAAACAACTACCCACTACCTCCTATATATAGTTTACTTAGGCCATGGTTACTCCATAGACTGACATACTAACCTAATGAAAGCATATATAAGTGTGATATAACATAGAAGAGGGATACATAATCCATAAGCTAGTTATTCCTATCTTGATACACGTTATAAGGTAAGGGCATATCATGACATGTCTATGTTACTCCATGTCTAAGCTTGGGAGCACATTGTTATAGAGTTTCCAAAGGGTTAGATGTGAGTATGGGGTATAAAGGAGCATATTATGTATGTATGGGTCTAGACAAGAGCTAGACATAAAGGGTACAAGGGGGATATCTTATTTTATCATGGAGTGATAGATAATGTGGTAGATGGGGATTTTTTGTATCCTTATCTACCATTGTAGATTCAATGGTTGAGTGATGGTCGGTACACTAGATTTATGACCACCAAATGTTTAATAATTGGTAATCAAACACACATTATTGAGTATAGACTACATCAAGTGTGACACTAGTTTGATATACAATGTGATATGTTTGATGGTTTGAGATATTTTACACATGTGACCAGAGAGATAAAAAAACTATGGTAGCCTACATACATGCATATGGATATAGTGAGTTAATTCAAGAGTTCCATAATTTTCCTAGGAATATATAGGGGACTAATAGATGCAAGAGTGATAGTGGCTTACATGGCATGGTGGGTCCAATTTTGAGTAGAGATATTGAATATTCCCAAGGGTGTCTTGAGATAGATCACACAAGTGTTAACAATTTAGATAGTAGGATAGGGATAGGATCAGGGTTAAGACTAGGTACCAATGGATGTGGATTTATAGAATGAAGCTAGTGGCTACACATATGAGAGTGAACAAGATAGAAGCCTATACCTAAGGACATATAATGATATTATAAGAACATGATATATGGGTTCATATGAGACATAGATGGGGACAAAAAATTGAGGTGAGGTGGGTCGTTCAGATACAATGAGATTGTGTGTGTGTGTGTGTGTGTGTGTGTGTTTATTTATGTATGTATGTATGATCGAGGAGGAGATTAGGGTGAGGCTAGCCAAGATAGATGGCCTACATGTTAGGGTTACCCAACTATAATAGTAGGTGGGAGACAAAGATAGATGGATTGTAACACTCTAGTCATATATTACCTCATTAAAGGTAGAGGTTTCTTAGATGGTAGGTATTTAGGATTAGAGAGATAGAGCTAGGGTATATGTTGAAAGGTTCTATAGATATTGATATAACATGGGATGCACTTATAGTTTCAAGTTTATCCCAGATCATCCTTAAGATATTTTGGGCTAAGGAAAAGGTAAAATACTACCATAATTTATATGAGCGGGCCATGTCAGCATAAGTTAGGGAACCTAATTTTTAGGTCTACATTGCAAAAATATCAATAGCATTAATGAGTTCCATTATTCACCACACTTTGGGGCCATGGTAGTCAATACATCAACCACCACCTCCTCCACCCCTAGGATATAGTGGACCACCACAATAGACACATCATGAGGATACCCAAAGTTAGAGTTGATGGACATAGTTATTTGTACTTTTTAATATCATGACTTATATATATTCATAATGTATATGACACTCATTTTTTATATTAATTATGTACACATACTGTACTATTGATTTAGCATTTTTTTATCATATCATGATGGTTAGATTATAAAATATGATTAGATTTATATTTATTGATTTATTGTTAATGTTTATATGTGATTAAATAGATTTGTTTTCCATGATTATGTTGTTGTAATAGTGTAGACATGAGTAAAAAATATGATTTAATGTTATGTCTTGTATTGAAAATGTGTTATGTTATGACATGGAATTAGATATGGATATTGTAGAATGTTTAAGGATTTTTTTATATTCTCATTGATTGATATATATTATGAATAACATATATATTAGGCATTAGATATATTTTATTGTGTGACATATTGGTAGATAAGTATAATTTCTTATTATGAAAATGCTTACTAGACCTCCAAAAATTGATTTTTTGATTTTGTATTTGAAATGATGTACAATAATTATAAATAAATCATGCTAAAAAAGGATGTCATAAACATATAAAATTGGTTAAAATTAAAATTTAAACAACTTAAGATAAATATATTAGGAATCAAGACCTAAGTGTAAATCATAATACAATAAACCAATATAAAGGTTATGTAAAAATATATACAACTCAAGATCAAGATATAATAAATCAAGTCTTAAGTGGAGAAATAATACACTAAACCCAAGGCAATTAAGAAACATAAAAGTATAAAATAAAAATAAAAATAAGCAATGCAAACACACATAAACATAGACTCAAATACAAATAAAGAAGTAACTAATTGACCATTTATGCATGTAGACATGATGAATTAATCATATGTGTTGTCTTAAAGCTGTGACACATGTCAAATAATAATTTTGATAGGTTTAGTACAAAGGGAATAAAAGAAGAGGAAGGAAGTGCTCAATTTGACTTGATATTTCCCATGCATCCAAGTAATGCTTACATAATCCATGTAGACTTCAATCCAAATGTAGTTATCCCATGAAGTGGGATAATAAGAATGGTAATGTTAAGAGATAAGATGAAATTGACATAAATGTATGCATTAAATTATGCTCACCCTGATAATGATACTAATTTCTATTAATTTAGTCTAATTCTTGTATTTCCTAGTCAAATTAACTATTGGTCTAAAAACCCACATCCCATTACTATGTCCCATAAGCCTTTACCCCATTATAAAACCAATTAATCTCCCCTTTAAACCCTTAATAGATCCTATTAGCTACTAACATATTCTGTAAACCAATTAGCTAATTTAAAAATCATATTTATTCACCTACCACCCTAACCACCCTACCACCCTAACCATTCCTACATCCCTATGAACCCTAAACCTCATTAACTCCCATATAATCACCATTTATCCCCTAATATAATTGAGAATCCTCTATAACTAGATAAGCTCCTCCAAATTCTAGAAGTCTCTAAACTAGAGACTTTTAAATAATTTTAAATTCCCCTAAAATTCTCTTCATTATTCTATAAAAGGCCATACTTGGGCCATGACCAAGATAACTAGAAAGCTATCAATACATCATCTTGATACTATCAGTATCATCCATATAATCATTCTATCACTTAACCAAGCCATTAATCTGCATCACAGAATAATTTGAAGCCATTATCAAGATCTTGCAAGCAATCCAATAATCCAAATTCTGGACATCAAACAATTAAAGGGCAAGTCTTGGAATGGAGGCATAAGGAGGTAAAAAGGATGGTAAGCATGTTCTATTTATTTTTATTTTCCTCTTTTAGCCATTCATATTTAAGTCATTAGGTTTTTATTACTATGTTTAGTAATATTGCTTGAATCTAAAATTTGGTGCACATTTTGGCAACCACAAAGGGAGGGAAATCTCCATTAACTAACATAATAGCATTTTTGGAAGTGATTTAAGTGATTATAGGATAAACTATATGTAAATCTAATCCTATATTTTCAATTTTTGACATGTAGAAGTGAATCAAAACTTTGCACTGGTATTAGTGATATTGCAGTCATGATTTTGTAGATGTCAGTAGCATATTATCATTTAGTGACTAATGGTTAGGGTTCTTGTAGGGTTTTATCTTTTGATAAAACAAAAAATTCAATAGTTGTGACTTTATCCTACTAGTCATGGTATTTTATGTTCTAATAGATATATTATCAAACCTAATAGTTAGGGTCAGGTTTATGGTCTATTTTTATTAACCCTTATTTTTTGTAGATAGTTTGTCTATTTGTGTTGTTTTTGTGTAAGAGATAAGAAGGAGACTTGATTGAAACCTGGACATTAATACATTTTTGATAAAAACTTAACATGGAAATTTGCGATATTGAACTAGTAATCATGGTATTGTTAGGTGTAGTCATGATTTTACATAACCTAGGTTTTACCATTAAATTATGTACTAGTACCTAACAATAGACATTTTTATAGGTTATTTTTTCTATTTCGGAAAATATTATAAATATATATATTATATTCAAGTTAAAATTAGGTGGTATTGATCTTGGACATATCTAGACATTCATGACAAAACCAAAAATTAGAGACTTATGACTTTGGACTGGTAATCATGATATTGTAAGTTTTAGTTATGATATTATCAAATGAAATAATTAGGAATAATTATATCATCTACTCCTTGATATCACCTAATAATAGATATTTCCATTTGATTTCTTTTTTATAAGGATATTTTGATCTATGGTTATAGGTAAAAAGACATTAGTCTAAAATCCTTGACTTTTTTATTATCTCTAATAAAATCGTGACTCTCTAAGTAGTGATTTTGCTCTGGTAACTGTGATATTGTCAATGATGGTTATGATATCATCTTTCCTCCTAAGACTGGTAAAACTCTAACCTCTTTTATTTTTTTATGTTATTAATAGAGGCATCTCAGGTTCTATAAACTAGGTCATAAAGTTATTTTATGTCAAAATAAAGTTTCATTTTATCAAAAATATTAACCATTTCTCAATCTAAATATCTTGACTTAAACCCTTTACTTGCAAGAAGATTCTTATAGTGTATTCCTATGTGCAAGATCTACAAGGGGGTAGAGGAAGACTATATAATCAAATAAACCCCATCACCTAGACTATTTTAAGCCTTTCTTCAATATCATAAATTTCAAACCTATGGTTTTGTCTTGTAAGTTATGACTTTGTCACTTGTAGTCCTGAATTTACAAATACTTAATCAAATTCATAGCTTAGACTACTTAGCTAATAGAAAACTTAAGCTCTAGGGGTTGTACATTCTATATAGGGTAGATATCAATTTTTTTATCATGTTTAGTAGCATAGGACTACATTTATAAAAAAAAAATTGTCATAAAATTAAATATATTATATCTACCTTGTAATTATTTTTGATCTAGTAAAAGACTTACATAGTTACCTTAGGACATATTTTAAATTTTCTATTATCTACAATATCATAGATTATATTCTACTGATATTTGTGATTTTATTGGTTTAAGTAGTGATTTTTTTATACAGTCATGGTTTTCTTAAATAACCATAACTATTTACTAACCTTTTGTAGATTCATGACTTATAACTTGCAATTTTGTTCTGTTATTATTTTGTACATTATGATTATGGTTTTGATCTGTGCACTCATGGTTTTATAGGGACTTGTGGTTTTATGAAAAACTAAACTAAAAACCCTTATTGGTGTAGGACCCTTCAATATTTAGACACCCCAATTGGAATTCTAACCTTTCTATTTGTAGGGAGGGGTGTTATTTAGTATATTTTCCTAGTTTTCATTATATCTTTGTTATTATATCATCATAATTTTATCTTGATTACAAAAAATCTTTGTTGTATATATTATACACCTCTCTCTCTCTCTCTCTCTCTCTCTCTCTCTCTCTCTCTCTCTCTCTCTCTCTCTCTCTCTCTCTCTCTCTCTCTCTCTCTCTCTCTCTCTCTCTCTCTCTCTCCCCCCCCCCTCTCTCTCTCCCCCCCCTCTCTCTCTCTCTCTATGTGTGTGTGTGTGTGTGTGTGTGTGTGTGTGTGTGTGTGTGTGAACTTATAAATAATTTTCATATCATGTCCCTCACACATAGGCACTTAAATCAATTAATTAATTATATCATGTTTTATTTATTTATTAAGCCCCCTCTAGGATAACACATGATGTGGAATCAATCTCCATGAATGAGCTTGGTATATAGGTGTTAGTGATGTGGATTTCATCACTATGCACTAACCAAACTCCATGTTCTATTAGAGTCTAAAATTTAAGATAACTATAATTATATGTCTAAGTGAAATTACCCATTGAGGGATTCATGTAGTGAAGGGTGATTAGGATCCAAGAAATAAGATGGTTAGACAACATCCTACATATAATTAGGCCCCAACGTACCTTCATCTATATTAGGGATGTACCTAGCACCTTTTGTGTATAGATATATTAGTGGACTTTGGTCGTAACAGGTGTACCATTGTAGGAGTTAGCATCAGATCCAAAGTAGCCATCAATTGAGAGTAGGGTTAAGAGGGTTCATTTTATACCATAATGGGTCATTGGCCTACAAAATCACTTATTAAGTCATTATATTATGTGGGAATTAGGTTACACACCCATTACAATTGACTAATTTATGATCATATTTATGTATTTTTTTTAGTGTTATGATGAGACCTGTATTATTTGTGAACTGAGTCAGCCATACCTACATTTTGTGTGATACCTTAGACATCCCATAGGTTAAAAATCATAATCCTATCATTTTATCATCATCATATCCCATCCCAGTCCTCATATAATTCACCTATATATTATTTTTTCACCTCTATTTGTTATTTGTTCTCCGTGCCCAACATCCATATAGCTTTCATTTTGGATACCCCTTTTATTTATATTTATATCTCCCCCATCCCACATTTATTTTATATCACATTAGAAAACTATCCTCTTATACCTATGTTCACCTTATCGTCTCATATTATCTATTTTATATAACTACTATCTACTAATTCATCCCATTTATATCTATCTTATAAACACCTTCATATAGTAATATCATACCCATTTCATATTACCTTTGACCACTCATCTTATAGTCACTCTATATTTCCCATATTATACATATACTATCCACCACCCATCCCATTTACATCCATCCTATAGACACTTTCATCTACTAATTACCCCTTTCATGTCTTTTTTCTAAAAACTAGCTTGTATATATATTGCATCCATTTGTATATCCATCTTTTTTACCAATCTTATTATACATTTTCATATCACACCATTGTGTATATAAATTACCTATAGTTACTATCCACCCTATCATAATTATCCATCCCTATCACATTTTCCATTAGCCTCTAGCTACTTCACTTCATCTATACCATAATAAATTTATCTATATTATCTCTCCTCTCACATCTTTCTTCAACAACTAGTTTGTCCTTTTCTATCTCTTCAACCTCCATTTGTACATAGCTCATATTAAGTATTTGTTATTATTTTCCAATCCTAAATTCATCACATGTATTACCCATATAATATACATCTTATTTATCATTTTATATAGCATACATCTCTCATCCTTCACCCATGGCATTCCCTTTAATACTAAACTTCATCTTGAAATCAAGATTCTTGTGGTCGCCATATTCCTTGGATTATCATTTGAGTTTGGATTATCAATACACATAGTTTTATAAGATTCTAATCTATCACCCATCATATATCTACATCCTTATCAGGTACCTCTATCATCTAACACCCATCAAATTATCTCTTTGCTAGTAGACAAAGTATTTGATCCTATCACTCTTTCTTTATCCTTGCTAGATTAATCTCTTAAGGGACTTTAATTTCTTGTTAATTCTTGGTCACCCCATCCCCTTGCATTATCATGTTTTGACCACTAGTATCTTTGGTCTCTATATGGAGGTAGTATTTGAAGACTTACATTTCATCTATCACATCTATCTCTCAAAATGGTTATCTACACTCATGCCCAATTCAGGGTTGGATAACCCTCCAACCAAGATAATGAACTTGTGGGGCATATGGTTGATAAAAATTATGAATATGATGAAACACATAGTGATATACACATCCATAGAGAAGAGGATGAATGATTTAACACCCTCCATAATGGTGAAGTAAGAAACCTCATTGACTACTATTTATATGAAAATTGTAATCATGTCCTAACCAATGCAATCAAAATTGGGGGTACATTACCTTCCACTTTTGACTACACTCTATTACAAAATCTAGTCCACCCTCCATCATGCCAAAACACACCACATCAATATAATTTTAATCGCATACCCCAAAAAGAAGAAGGTGTGGACCATGGATTTGTTGAATAAGAACACCCACCACCCCTTTGTAATAACTAAATTGAATCTAATCGAAGGTAGGATGCCATAGAGTATGTCTTAAACTAATTGTAATGCTCATAATAACAACACCATCAATAATTCTAATAATAACAACACTAATAATAATGCTAATAACATTCATATCACCCATAATACCCATATCCCCTAAGGCAACCAATATCAAACTACCAATCTTCTTGGGGATCCCACCTTTTCCCAAGAATGGAAAGAAATGAAAGATACCCTCCAATAGATAGATCCATGATCACAATCCCTTAAATATAAGTATGAAAACTTTTATTCTTCACCCTTGCACACGAATATTTTAAAAATACCCTTTCCTTCACATTTTAAAGTACCCAAATTTAAGAAATATCAAGGAAAAGGGGATCTTAGGGATCATGTCCAAGAATTTTATGTGGGTTACCATGAGGTGGCTTATGAAGACACTTATTTGTTGAGACTCTTTCCCAAAAGTATCATGGGACACACTTTAGAATAGTTTATGTATTTACCTAAAGGATCAATATCTAGCTTTGGAGAGCGCATAGAATAATTCATCAGATACTTCTCATTCAACATTGAGCATGATATCTCCTTAATTGACCTTTATAATACCAAATAATTAAGCAGTGAAAGTGTATCATATTTCTTACAAAGATGGCAGATTTTGGTAATCTACTTAAGGTACATCATACCTGAGAAAGACTTGGCCAAGATTTTTGTAGACAATATTAATGTTAAACTCAAATATCAATTAAAATTATAGTGTGCCAAGACCTTTGATGAGATCATAGAGAAAGGAATGCAAATAGGGAAGGCCCTTATTGAAAAAGGGACTATCAAGTTATATTCTTAGAATGAGCACACCCAAAATTAAGATAATTCTTTTTTAAGAAAAGATAAAGTCTTCAATAAGAACAAGAATGTCATGGGTGATGGGATAACTAATTCCAAGCAACAACATATACAAACAATTCAAAAAAAAGGCCCCACATAATATCCCATTATCTCTTCCATCTGCGTACCACAAGGCAAACCAAAGCATCATATAGGTAAAAGACCTCTCACAAGCTTGGGATTTCTAATATAAATAGTCTTGGATCAATTTATTTCAACTAATATGATTACCTTGCTTGAAATCAGACTTATATATGATCACAAACCAAAAGCCAGAATAGCATCATGAAGATGAGTTTTGAAAATACCACATAATTAAAGGGAATCAGATAGAGTAGTTTACGCAATTGAAACACTATTACCAATATTTAATTGAGGAAGGTGATATTTAAATTGAAGGATAATCTCACCAAACTTAGCCAGCCAATGGATAACTTGGTATTTACAAGGTACCACTACCTAGGCATGACCATAGGAATCAAAGACCACAAAGAGACCATAGTTAGGCCTCTTCATCTAACCATACTAATTACCATAAGGTACCCTACCATTATATTAACACCATCAAAATCCACAATATCCAATAATCCACTCAATCCTCATCCCCCATCCTAAAAATTAATTGGGCCACTATTGATTGCTTTATAACTACCATGAATAATAAGATAGTAGTCTACATGGCATCCCCTAAAGATCCATCCACTTCATATGCTTCCCAAAGTAGGAATGTTTTTAAGAAGGCTTCAAGATCTTTTGATAAATATTATGACATCATTTAGCAACTTGAGAAAACTCCAACTCAAATATCCTTAATAGATCTCCTTAAACCATTTGCTTTACACTGTGAAATATTAAATCAAGTGTTAAATGATCTAAATGTCCCTAGTGACTTGGATATTAATCAGTTTAAGTCACTAGTAGCACACTTATTCCCTTTACAGTAGATCATTTTGGTGCCCATGATATGCCTCCCATTGGTCCGCACCATAATTACCCTCTATACATTAAACTAACCATCTCCCACCATCAAGTTTATTGGGTTATCATAGATGGAGGATTAGCACTAAATCTATATAATCTAGACTTTTTAAAGAAATTGGGATATTTAGAAGCATCACTAGAGCCCATTTTGATAATGATCAAGGCTTATGATGATAATTAAAGGCCATCATCTAGAATCATTTACCTTCCCATTACTATGGAACCCAGAGTGCATCAGACACTAGTTCATTTTATGGATGTGGATTTGTTGTATAACATGTTACTTGGAAGACCATGGATTCATGAGATACAAGTTATCCCATACACTTTACATTAGTTCTTAAAATTCCCTCACTCCAACATGGAGGTCACCATATCAAGATTTATATACCATATTCATAATTGTCATATGGATGAATCATAATCACCATAAACTTATCTTAGTATAGATAATTCTATCTTAAGTCTGATGGCTACCAAATACATTTCCCCTAATTAGCTTGAATCCACATCTAATCCATCACCCAATGTCACTCATCTAAATATCATATCCATAGGCTATAGAGAATATGAGTACAAAAAACATCAGCAATTTACTTCTCTCTCCATGAAGCTATGGGTCTGTAGCCATGAGGAAGGCTAATCCCATTAGATACCAATTTGGATTGACAATTTTCTCAAGCATTAGATTCTTGACTAATGAATACATTGAAGATGGAGTTGATTCATGGTTTATATTAGATGATGAGTCCCTTATTTCACTTGAAAAATAATATCCCTGAGTATATAAAATGATAGAGAACATGCATTATAAAGGAAAGCGACTGGGAAAGCAATATCAAGGTCAACTTGAACCCATCATGATTCAAGAAAAACCATAATATTTTGGTCTAGGGTATGGACTATATGATGATGACCCAAATAGTATCATTATGGATTCTCTTTTGATCCCTAGGCTATCTCTCCCTAATGAGGATACTAAAATAGGTTCTATTTGTAGTCACTTCTAGGAGGTTGTTGCCAATAACCTTTTCTCAGACACCACCATCTCCACCATTAACATTTCCCTTTATTATTTATCTCTTATAGACTATGATTCAAAATAGGAGCCTTCCTTTAGCATGTTTCAAAATGATGAGGATATTTTAGAATACATGGGAGCCAAAGATTTTATTTCATTTGATGACCATAAGAAATGATTTTCTATCAATCTTTACCAATCTACATAATTTGTGGAGAAATAAGAAACCCATGATCAAACAAATGAAGAACATTGTGAAAAAGAAGAGCCTCCCAAAGTACTAGATGAGCTTCCACATATCTCATTAGAATTAGATGAGTATTTTGATATTGACCCAGAGCTCCTAGGTTACTTTGCTTTAGACATTACTAAAACGTTATTGCCTCCATATTTTCAATAACAATCACCTTCCCTCATTGAGGACATAATAAAAGTCAACATTGGGATGGATCACAATTCCAAAATGGTTAAACTAGGGGCATCTCTTAGATCAAAGGAATGTGAAATTATAATATAGACAATTAAAGAAGTTATTGACATATTTACATATAATTATACTGGCATGCCTAGATTGGATCCCTCATTGGTATTACACCACTTGGTTATGCATCCAAATGGAAAACCCATCAAATAAAAATTATGAAAAATGCATCCCAAGGTAGCATTATTAGTCAAAGAGGAATTTCAAAAATTCCTGCAAGATAGATTTATCCACCTTATTGATTATTTAGATTGGATTTATAATAATGTTCCTATAACTAAACCCCAATTTATAATTAGAATTTTTATATACTTCCAATATATCAATAAGGCATTTCAAAAATATGACTTCCCTCTTCCTAATATCAACATGATTATAGATTCTACTACTAGATATGAAATGCTCTCCCTCATGGATGGATTCTAAGGATATAATCAAATCAAAATCACCCCTGAGGACTAACACAAGATGGATTTCATTACCCCATGTGTAATTTTTTTTTATCATGTCATGCCCTTTGGCCTTAAAAATGTGGGCACAATATATCAATAGGCCATGATCATCATTTTTAAGGAGATGATGCATAACATCATCAAGGATTATGTGGATGACATTTTGGGGAAGTCTTGCTTAAGATATGAACACCATGTAGTTTTAAGGTGGATTTTTTAATGATTTCAAGAGTATAAAGTATGGATAAATCATAAGAAATGTGTATTTGGTTTCAATTTAGGAAAATTATTGGGATTTATAGTTTTAAAAAGAGGTATAGATGTAGATCTAGAAAAGGTGAAAACAATCATAGAAATTCTTCCACCTCACAATCTTAAGAAGCTCCAGAATCTTCAAGGAAAAATACAAGCCATAATGTGTTTAATTTCTCATCTTATTGATAAATGTCACTGTTTTACCCATCTACTAAAGAAGGGGACTACCTTTCACTAGAATTCAAAATGCTAGCAAGCTTTTAAAAATATCAAACAATATTTGTCTAATATACCTATATTATTACCACCTATCTTGGGAACACCCTTTATTTTATATATTTCATCAACCCCATGTGTAATTAGTGCTCTTCTAGCACAACATAATAATCAATGTAAGCAATAAGCTATATACTATCTCAGTCACCTATTAATATCTTACTAGATGAACTATACTTCCATAGATAAGGCATGTTTAGCTATCATTTTTGCCTCACAGAAGCTTTGGCATTACATGCTTAATAATCAAGTACAACTCATTACCAAAGTTGATCCCTTGAAATATTTATTGTCTAAATCAGCTCTTACTAGAAGAATGGCAAAATTTATAATGTTGCTTAATGAGTTTGAAATTAAATATGTCAATCAAAAGGATATAAAGGGACAATTTATCATGGGTAAAATAGCTAAGGTACCATTGGAAGTGATTTAACCCCTTATTGTGAATTTCTTAGATGAGGTTGTCATGACTACTTCACAATCAAATAGCTAGAAAATATTCTTTGATGGCTCATTTACCATACATGGGTAAGGGTTAGGCATCCTCATCATCACCCCACAAGGTGATATTATCCCAAAAACTTTCTACCTTACCTTCCCATGTACTAATAACATTTAAAAATATGAGGCCTTGATATTCAAACTTCATTTAGTCATTTAATGGAACATCCAACACTTACAAGTATTCGGTGACTCATAGTTAATAATTAAATAGGTCAATAATGAATTTTAGATGAAGGATGAAAATTTTCTCCCTTATAAGTAGATGGTAGATCAATTAATGTCAAATTTTCAATCCATAACCTTTGAAAAAGTTCCACAAGGAAGTAACAAAGTACATGATTCAATGGCTACTATTGGCACACTCATAGACCTGCTTGAAGATGTTCTAAAAGGTAAATTTCTAATTAAGAATATGATTGTTCTAGCCTATCATTCTATGGCTCTATTTCAAAATTGTGCAATTAATGATCCTAGTCTCTTTTGGTACCATGATATTTATAGGTACCTCCATGACAACATCCTCCCTCTTAACCTCAATCCCCACTAGCATAAGGCCTTCATTCATCATACCTTTTGACATACCATCCTTGGTAATATGATTTATCATTGAGGCTATGATGGAACCTTGTTGAAGTGTTTGACATCAAATGAGGCTTATTAGGTGATCAAAGAAGTTGATCATGGTATCCATGGTGGGAACATAAGTGGAATGGCCCTAGCCAAGAAACTCCTCCAAAATGGATATTATTGGCCAATGATAGAACAAGATTCTTTCCATTATGTGTGAAAATGTGTGGCCTATCAAAAACATGGAAATGTCATTCATGCTCCTACATAAGAATTTTAGCTAATTATGAGTCCCTAACCATTTTCCATATGAGACCTTGATTTAATTAGAAACATTAATCCAAATTCATTAGATGTTCATAAGTTCATTATCATGGCCATAGAGTATTTTACCAAATGGGTCAAGGAAATGCCATTTGATTATACAATGGCCTCCAGATCTCCAAGTTTATTCTCAATCAGATCATTTACCATTTTGGCATACCTACCAATATCATTTCAGCTAATGAACAATCATTTAAGAATCAAGAAGTTGAGGCCCTATGTCAAAAATATCATATCACTTAGCACTTTTCCTCTCCCTATTATCCCTAGGGAAATGAACAAGTAGAAGAAACCAATAAGACCTTCATGAGAATCATGAATAAGATAGTTAATCAAGTAGTAAAAAAATTGGCACACACAACTATATCTAGCTTTATGGTCTTATCGAATAATTATCTACACACCTATTGGGGTAACTTTGTATGCCTTGGTTTATAAGACTAAAGTAATTTTCCATTAGAAATATAAATTCCCTCATTCAAAATCTTATTGAGGGCCATCATCACATATCATAGTCATAGATAAGAACATCTACAAGAACTATAAATCCTCAATGAAAAGTGTCATAAGGCCTTGAATCACCTCCATGCATATTAAAATATACACAAAGGCCAATACTATAAGATGATATAGTACAATGATTTTGAAGTTGGTGAGTTAGTCTTGAAGGAAAATCATAAAAAAACCAACATAGAAAGAGAAAAGAAGGGGAAGTTTGAAGCTAATTGGTTAGGTCCTTATATCATTATTTCCAAGTTTGGATTAGGTGCATATAAACTAGCTATGCTTGATGGATAATAACTTGATGATCTAATTAACATCATGCATCTAAAGAACTTCTATATCTAAGCAAGTTTCATCATCCTCTATCTATGGGACATCTTATATCTACTCTATTGACCCATCACATCTCTCCACTAGTCCAATAGTTTAAAAAAATTTATCCAATGGTGAAAATTAGTTCATTGTTACCTGAGGAAAGTACCATGATGAAAATTAGTCCCCACCATTATGGTAAAATAACTGTATCCCTAGTCTTAGTAGTGGTCATCCATCATATGGTTTTCGACAATAATGGGAAAACTACTTTAGAAAAAAGAAAGAACATGGCTTGTCAAAGCTATTTGTTGGAGGATTATCTAAAGTTAGTTATTCATATTTGGTATACATATCCCTTAATCCCATTATATCCTTATCATTCATATCAGATCTTTCCAAAAATATTCTTTCATATGTGTGTCTCCTTTTAGCCTTAATAACAACATCTCATCTCCACTCATTGTTGTCACTAAACACCAAGTCCACAAATTCTTAATAAAATCATCATTATGGAGGGTAACAATGTATCAATATTCATTTTATACGTTTCCAAGCATACACTATGACACTAATTCCTGAAGGGTCACCATGACCCCCATTTTGTAACTTGGTTAGAGCCCCATCCTAACATAGAAAAAATTTTGGGCATCACATATCCTTTATATATCCTTTTTATATCACTAGATCCATTATATATAATCATTCTTAATCACTTCATTTCTCATGTAAGTATCCCCATTAACATCATTATGATCTCTTTTATTGCTTGGTGTGATCGTGTGTTTTATTTTAACATGTGTGTATAAAAAAATATTTATGTACATATTAATGTGTTTTATTTGTTAAATTAATTAATCTTCATGGGAACAAGGATGGTATGAGTGAATTTTGAACATGTGTTTAGGAAATTCATCTTTTAAATGAAGTTCCCCATGCATCTATACTAATGTGTCTCAGGCATATCATGTCCTTGACACATAACTAAAATATGCAATATTAAAAAGGATTACATACATCTTAATGGATTCCAAAAACCATTACCCTCTCATATTTTCTCTTACAACCTAACCACATTCCTATCCTAACCATTCACCATCATATCTACCTATACCTGAAGCCTAACTCTATCCCATACCATTACCACCATACCTCCATGGTGAAGAGGGATTCCTACCATAGTACCTAGGAACTAATTAAACCAAATAAGGGATTAATTTTTCCATAACATATTTACTCAATAGAGAAAATTATGTAACCATCACAACATATGCATAAGCCACATCACATCATAATCATAATCATATCCTAAACATATATGCCATGATATACAATCATACATCCATAAACATCTCAATCCACACCATGAAATAACATCCATAATAGAAGACATATCCCATATGCACTACATCATCCATAAAAATAAAAACATCTCTAACATGTCTAACTATCATCATAGCATTACCAATATAATGCTAAATACATCCATCATATAGATCATTGACATTGATCTAAATAAAATCCATAACATCTAATCTAATCACATCATCCAAGATCATCTGTCTCAACAATGTCTATGAAATCATGTCATCATCACATCAAAAGTAAAAATATCTCACATAACAACAATAAATAATGCATATACATTCATCATCATAAAAAAATCATCATCATCATCACACACACACACACAGATATATATATATATATATATATATATATATATATATATATATATATATATATATATATCAATGTCAAATATATAATGTCTACATGGAATCCATGTCAAAATATATAATACAGTCACATGAGCCCATGGGGAAAGAATGAGCTACTAATACAAAAATCCCCTATATAGGTATATATGCATCTTAGGCTAATGGCTATGGCCCCCATAGCCCTGGTGACCCTTGTTATACTTAACCTCCTTTGGAAGGATACTAAACTAATGATGAGTTGGCATGCAAGGATGATACATGATAGAAACTCTAGATGTTGTTTCAAAAAATCTTCACCTTCCCAAGTTGCATCTTCACTGCTCAGGTTCTTCCACTTGATTAGATATTCCCTAATGTCTCTAGTTCTCAACATCTTAGTACATGTTTGGAGGATCTTATTTATTTCAAAAATGACTCATCCTTCTTCATCTAGTTCTGGGATTTCTATCTGGGCTAAAAATATCTGTCTAGTGACCTTCTTCAAACATGAAACATGAAATACTGGGTGTATGCGAGATGAAAGAGGTAACTCGAGCTTATAAGCCACACTTCCAATTTTTTATAGAACCTAATAAGGGCCATAATACTTATGAGTAAGTTTGTTGTCCTTTTTCTTTTACTTTAAGGACATCTACTTATAAGGCTGCAAACATACAAATACCCAGTCACCCATCTCAAAATTTCACTCACTACGGTGTTGAGCTACTTGTTGCTTCATCTTATTTTGTGTCAAGGCCAAATTATCTCTCAAACTAGCCAAAACCTCTTATTGATGTTGAATGTGCTCCTCCACATTTTGAACCTTGGTTTGCACCTTTAATGAAGAAGTGATGGAAGGTGGATGGTAAACATATAGTGCTAGAAATGGAGACATTTTAGAAGAGGTATGGAAAGATGTGTTATACCACCATTCTGAAATTGGTAGCCATTTAACCTAATGTTACTATTTATCTTATACAAAATAATGGAGATACCCCTCTAAAAATTTGTTAACCACTTCTAATTGTCCATCAAATTGGGGGTTATAAGATGAGCTATGAGCTAAGTAAGTACCCAAATAGGAAAATAGTTCAGTCCAAAAATTACTAGTGAAAATAAGATCATGATCACTTACAATTATTTTTGGGGTTTCGTGTAATTTTAGAATTGCATCCAAAAAAATAGCTGCTACTGTACTTACTAAAAATGGGTGTGAGAGAGAAAATAATGGGCATATTTTGTAAGCCTATCCACAATGACCAAGATAACATTCCTACCTTTAGAACAAGGCAACCTTATGATGAAATCCATGGAAACCTCCTCCCACCTTTGACTAGGAATTGATAATGGTTGTAACAGCCCTGGGGTCTTAACTATCTCACCTTTATTCTATTGGCATATCAAGCATTCTACAACAAAATTTTGTACATCTCCCTTGAGTCCTTCCCAAAATAATTCTTTCTTAATTCTATGATATGTTTTCAAGAAGCATGAGTGCCCCCCAATTGGATATGCATGCAACTTTGCAAGAATCTTATGCTTAAGCTATGAATTTTTACACAAGTATAACTTACCCTTATACCATAGGACATTACATTTCCATTCAAATTTGTCAGATGATAAAGTACCTTTCTATAGATTTTGAATCATATCTTGTGTATCCTTGTTTTGCTTCCATTCTAATTTGGCTTCATCCACCCAATCTACTTGCAATATGGATATTGCACAAAGTAATGCTTCTGTGGATGTATCTCATCTAGATAGTGCATCTACTACTACATTATCTTTACCTTTATTATAGATGCTTTAAAAATCATAACCCAACATTTTGGTTACCCACTTTTGTTGTTCCTTAGATGATAATCTTTGTTCCAAAAAGTATTTGAGACTATCATGATCAGTTTTCACCGTAAAGTGTCTACCCATTAGATAGGGCCTCCATTGTTTAATTGCATGAAGAATATCCATCATTTCTTTCTCATTAATAGGTTTTTTTATATTCTTACCTTTGAATTGATGACTCTCAAATGCAATGGGTCTTCCTTCCTACATTAGTACCACTCCCAACCCAGATCCAAAAGCATCACATTCAACAGTGAATGTCTTTGAAAAGTCTAGAGTAGCCCAAATTGGAGTGGTACACATAACTATTTTTAGTTTGTCAAATGCTTTGGTGGTGGCATCATTCCAATGGAAGGAATCCTTATTTATTAATGTAGTGAGTGGATCTACTATGCTACCATAACCTTTCACAAATATTCGGTAGTAACCTGTTAGTCCTACAAACCCTCTGAGGTTTTTGAGAATTTTTGGCATGCGCCATTCCATCATAGATTTGACCTTCTGGGGATCAACTTTGACACCTTCATGGTAAACAATGTGACCTAGGTACTCTACCTCTTGTACTCCAAAATCACTTTTGGATGGCTTCACATAAAGCTGATGCTTCTCCAAAACTATCAACACCTATTTCACATGTTGCAGATGTGCTTCTCATGTTTGACTATAAATCAATATGTCATCAGAGAAAACCAACACAAACTATCTTAAAAATGCCTAAAAATAGTGTTCATCCAGCTCTAAAAATTATATGGTGCATTTGTAAGACCAAAGGGCATTACCAAAAACTCATAATGGCCCTTATGTGTTCTAAAAGCAGTTTTATGAACATCTTCATCCTTGATTATAATTTGATGGTACCCTAAGTGAAGGTCTATTTTTTTGAAATAATTAGCACCATGAAACTCATCAAGTAAATCATAATTATAGGAATAGGAAACTTATCTTTGATGGTGTACTTATTGAGTTCCCTATAATTTGTGCACATCTTCCATGTGTCATCTTTCTTTTGCACCATGACCACTGGTGATGAATATGCACTTTGGCTATGCCTGATGATCCTTGCCTCTAGCATCTCATGAAACATTTTTTTATTTAATTCTTTTGTGCATATGGATATCTATATGGTCTGATATTTGGTGGTTGACTCCCTAGAATTAGTTGAATGGCATGATCATGTTCTCTTTTTGGTGGTAGTCCTTTTGTCATGGACCCAAAAATAGATGGGTGGTCATCAAGAATCATCTGTAGATCAAGATGTGTAGATGCATCTGTGGGTTTAACTTCTATGGAACATAATCATGAAATAATTCCCTCTACCCCCTTTTTTAGTATCTTGGTCATTTGATGTGAACTAACCAATTATGGAGATTTTACCAGTAATCCACGTAGTTCAATTTTCCTACCTTTAGAATGAAAGCACATGAATAGTTCCTAGAAGTTCATATCAATGGTACACAAGGTTGTGAGCCATTAGACTCACAAAACAATGTCTATGTTACCCATGGGAATAAAAAACATAGGAAAATCTAGATTGTACTCACCCATAACAAGCTTAATACTATGGCATTTGCCTAAAAACTTAATTGTGCCACCATCTACAATCATGACTTGAAATTTTGGTGTTGGGTAGATGAAATAGTTCAATTGAGTGGCCAGCTTATGGTTGATGAAGTTATGTGTGCTTCTTGAATCAATCAACACTATCACCTTCTATTTCTTGAGGAAACCCACCACCTCAAGATTTTGTGGAGTGTTAATACCTGCAAGTGCATGACAAGAGATTGTAGGTTGGGAATTTTTAGGTACCTCCTCTATCTCTTCCTCATCATCATTGGAGGCATCATCTTCTTCTTCATCTACATTGGATCCCTTAATGTAGAATAACTTATTCTCAGTACATCTATGTCCTTTGCTCCACTTACTATCACAACCGAAACATAATACTTTTGTACGCTTCTCTTCAATTTGTTGTGGGGTCAATATGGTAGGTGGAGGAAATATTGGTGTCAACATGCTATGATATTTGAAGTGAGTGAATGGATTTTTCTTGTTGGCTATGATTTTTTCCTTAGCTTTGCATGCCATGTTAATAGAATCAAAAATATTAAGTGGATTAAACATGCATACCTCATGTTGAATGTGGTCCTTGAGTCCACCCAAAAATAGGTCATTCAAGTTCTCCTCATAAATTATCTCCACACATAAGGATAGCTTCTGAAAATGATGAATATAATCCTTGATAGAGCCAGTCTATCACAAATTTTCCAATTGGCTGAAGTAATTCTCTCTCACACTATAGCCATAGTGCAATTGAAGCTCCTCTATAAAAATTGACCAAGTGACATTAAGAGTCATCTTTTTCTTTTGAGCACACAACCATAAAAACCAAATGAATTGATCAAGTTCAAGATACAATGATGCCATGGTAACCTTCTATCTATCTGGGATCTGATGTAGATCAAAAAAATTCTCCATTTGGTTGATCCAATTGAGTGGATCTTTTCCATCAAGTTTGTTCATATCCACCTTTGGTAACAGGTTCCTCTATGGCACTGTAGTTAGATTTGAAGTAGATTGGTTGGGAGAACCACCCTAGTGGGGCTATGTAATAAAATTAGCTAGATGATTTGACTAATTATTTTTCAAAGCTATTTTGATATCTACCAAACTATCTTGTATGGATTTCATATTAGATTATATGCCTTCCACCTCACTCTGAATGCCTTACACACTATAGTCAAGCTGGCTCACTTTATGATCTATGTCAGAGAACCCTGGTATAAAGTATCTAGTACATCCCCCTTCTAACTCCATCTCTTCTTTTTTAGGACTTTTACTTAGATTTATAGCACCCTTGCCTTGGCCTTGAGTTTGTGGACCTACCATAAAAGGGCTTTACGATGTCGACCCTGATTAGCACTTTTGACCCAACTTTGATCAAGTGATTTTGGAATTATTTCATAATCAAATAAAACCATACAAATAAAAAACCCTAGCAAATTTTTTTAAGCTTTCAAAAAATTTAAATAACTCAAAAAAATTATTTGAATTGCGCACTATAGAGCAATTTTATGAAAACCCCTAAAATGGAGATATCTTTTGTAAAATAGATCCAAATGATCTAAAATTTTAATGAAAGCTTAAATTAATAGTTTTTCACCTCTAGTAAAAATATTTTAGTTAGATTCATAAATTTGTTATAGATATAGCCAAATTTAAAAAAAATCAAGGTTTCACCCACAAGATTGCCCAAATCACAGCTCTGATGCCACTTTTAATGAAATTACTTCAATAATAAAGTATAATAGCAGAAGTAGATCCAAATATGACTAAAATATATCCAAATATATGATAATTCCACTTCAAGGGGGAAACCTCCACAAACTTCAATAAGAGCAAAATTCACAATATGATGTTAAACAATTACCCACTACCTCCTATATATAGTTTATCTAGGCCATGGTTACACCATAGGCCAACCTACTAACCAAATGAATGCATAGAGAAATGTGAAATAACATCAAAGAGGGATAAGTAAGCCACAAGTTAGCTATTACTATCCTCATACATGTGATAGGTTAGGGCCATAGTAGGGGGTGTTGAATCAGTGATGCTAGATAATTCAAACTTCACTTTAAACCCTTAACAAAATAACATTATCATTTATGAAGAATACACATCATTTATAGTAATGAAAAATAAAGATAAGAAATATCACACACATAACACAAGATCTACATGGGAAACCCTATTAGAGAATAAAACCCACTAGAATTTTCAAGATGGACTATAGTCTTATTATGACAAAATCCAAATTTAGACCAACACCAACTAATCAAAGAACACCCATACCTTAATCTAGTGAGACACCCATCCCACAATGAGGAACCAACCCTATAGGAAACAAATCGCCCACTCAACTACCTTGATTTGATCTCTACCTCTGATCTAATGTCTTCTACACCTGATGATGGACTTCTCTTGATTACACTCTTTTTCACCCTTCAATCTCTCTGAAATAGCCTCTAGGGCTTACTCCCTCAATATGCCTCTTCTAGGCTTATTATGGTCTAATGACCTATGTTTTCACTTTCATCACATTGATCAAATTATCATGACTGATCCTCTTTGCTCTTCTATAAATCTACCTACCCAACTACCACCCCATTCTAGCCTCTCCTAAACCCCTAAAACCATAGTAGGAGATATCTAGAATTGGAGGATTTTAAAAATCTTCTTCATTTTATCGCCCTTTCTCTATAATTCTCTAATTCTAGATATCTTCATGGAATTAAAAATTCCATGAAAAATCCCAATCAAGAGTCCATATCCCTTTTCCATATGGGGCCTTGATGTTATTAGCATGATTAATCAAATGTCATCAAATGGTCCCAAGGTTATTATCATAGTAATAAAGTACTTAATTAAATGGGTAGAGGTGATTCCATTCACTTATAATACAAACCTCCAAATTTATAAATTCATTCTCAATCAAATCATTTGTCACTTTGACATCCTAGCCAACATCATCTTAGATAATGATAAATCAATCAAAAATTAGGAAGTTAAGGCCTCATGTCAGTGTTATCACATCAAACATCATTTTTCTTGTCTATATACTACCCCCAAGGGAACGGACAAGCTAAAGTAATAAATAATACCCTTATCAAGATCCTTAATAATATAGTTAATCAAAAAATTATAAATTAGCACTTGTAATTATATCTAACACTTTGGTCTTATTGCATAAGCATCCACACACCTACTAAGGCCACCCTATATGCCTTGGTATATGGGATAGAAATAATCTTACTAGTGGAAGTAGAGATCCCCTCCCTTTGAATCTCATTAAGGGTCATTATCACTAACCATAATTGTAGACAAGATTAGATACAATAATTTGAGTTGAGCTTCTTGATGAAAAGCATCAAAAGGCCTTTGATCACTTATGAGCATATCAAAATAGACTCAAAGGTTAATATAAAATATTCTAGAGAATTTGAAGTTGGTAACCTAATCCTAAAATAAAATTAGAATAATACAAATTTTGATAGGGATAAGAAGGGAAAATTTGAGACCAACTAGCTAGAGCTATATATAATTATAGCCAAGTTTGGATTTAGAGACTATAAATTAACCGCATTGGATGGCAAAGAGATGGATGATCCTATGAAAATCATTCATCCAAAGAATTTATACACCTAATAGACTCTACCATCCCCCATCAATGAGTACCCACTCTTGGGGTCATACCCTTGTCCACTCCATCCAATCCATCACATCTCCCTAATATTCCAATGATATAATAAAATCCATCTAATGGTAAAAAAAAATTATTTGGCACCTTAGAAAAGTACCATGATGAAAACCAATTTCTAGCATCATGGTAAAATATCCTTGACCCTAGTCTCAATAGTGGTCATCCATCATAGGTTCTTATACAATAACATGAGACAAATGCTTTAGCACAAGGTAGATGACACTACTTGTTGAGTAATGAGAATATTTATTGGGGAAGTCTTCTATAACATCTTATCCATATCTAATATATATATGTCCCCAAATTCCCATCACATTCTTATCACCATTCCCTATCCTATCACCCCATCATATTCTCTTTGACAAGCATGTCTCCTTTTAGCCTCAAGCCAAATTATGTCTTTATTTGTCTCTTATTGTCCTTAAGAGCATGGTTCACACATTCCCACTAATTTTATCATTATGGAAGGGTCAAAGAATAGGTTTTATACTTTTGTGGTTTAGCATACATTATGATATTGAATCCCAATGGGTCATCTTGACCCCCATTCATGATTACTTTCAAAATTGGTTGGAATCTTGTCCTAACATATAATAGTTTATACACTACTTACCCTATGTACATATCCCTTAATCATAAACTAGACCCAATATCCATAATCATTTCAATCACATCATTATCCATATTTATCCTTGTTAGTGTTTCTAGTTTTTAGTCTGTGGTTAACTTGTATGCTTGCTTTGAATGTATGTGGTTATTTGGTTAATCATGTACATATTAGTCATGTTTTGTTATTAATTTATATATTTCTTTTTTTTTAAAATTCTATGGGAATAAGGATGGTATTTGTGGTACCTACTGCTCTATTTGGGGAAAGCCACTCTTCAAACAGAGTTTCCCCATGCACCTATTTTGATGTTTCTTTGACTTCTCATGTCCCTAACACATGACCAAATGGTGAAATATTCAAAATGGATTAAAAATACTCTCCATGGCTTCCAAAACTATCATCTATCCCCTTGACCTCATCCTATCCCATTTATCCCCATCCCATCTATCCTATTTCTATCCCAACCAAAACCTAATCATATCCCCTCCCATCATTATCCTACCTCCATCGTGTAGGAGGATTCCTACAAAAACATATGAGATAAATTAATAAAATGAGTATTAATCTTTCATTATCACATTCATTCACATTTACCATCCCATTACATAATAAATCATATTATCCAAATAATCATTACATTATATGCATGTATCACACATAACAATCACCCCACATCACATCTATATTACATCCATATAAATAACAATGTATGTATATATATATATATATATATATATATATATATATATCTAAATTCATACTCAATTTTATCATCTAAATCATAGACATCATGAATAAATCCAATTTAATTATACATACAACCATCATTAATATCACAAATCCCATAAACATATAAATCCATCACCACATCTCATGTAACATCATCTAAAATAAAATTATACAAGTAAACTCCTCATATAAACACTAAATCAGGTATTTATCATATCACATCATGAATCTCATCTAATTTAATCACATCATATAATCACATAACATGTCCATCAATCACATCAATATAATAAAATCATCATCAATGCATACAAATAAATAACATAACATCAAAACATTTCATCATCATCATCATCATCATCATCATCATCATCATATATATATATATATATATATATATATATATATATATATATATATATATATATATATACATGTATCTTGTTTTTTTACATGGACTCCATGTGCACTATGTATTATATATATATATATATATATATATATATATATATATATATATATATATATATATATATATATATATAATACATAGTGCACATGGAGTCCATGTAAAAAAACAAGATACAATATAGGGACCCATGGGGAAATATTGATATACAACACAAAAATCCCTTATACATCTATACATCTTATAATTTAAGGTTGTGTCACTAGTGGTCATAGTGGTTCTCTGGCAAGCTGATGAATGGAATATGAAGAGATAACCCTAAAGGATGCTTCATGATGGCTTGGCTTGGTGGTATTGATACCTCATATAATATCCTATAATACTATAACTTGCAAGTCAATTGCATAATATTATTCATCATACTTGTCATCCCTCACTCGCTCATCACCTGATCAACCTCATCCTTGGCCCTCTTAGCCATCTCCACCTCCCCTATCAAGTTCTAAATCCACACCTACATCTATGTATCTCTACTCTAAATCTAGCTCTATAGCATAGTAATTTATGCCTATGATATAGTAAGCTAATCCTATAGACCTATAATCTATGACTGGTCCTATGTTAGTTACCCATCACTTTATGCCACTTATACCTAAAGGCTATGACCTATCCCTATAGTCCAATCATCTATCCATGTGACTAGGCCAACTTCCCATCTCTTTATGCTATCACAATTTGTAACTAAACCTATAGCTAGTCCCTCTCTTGAGTGCACCCATCAATCTCTACCAACCATACCTATATCTCAATCTATAATCAGGTAAGCAAGGACCTCTCACTCTCTTATAGTGGATGTTTTGAAGGCATGCCACCATCTCCACCACCACTACCCCTAGCCTAAGTATCAACCTTAATCTATGGTTTCACCTAGGATCTAACTCGTGTCTATGTCTGGGGCCCATTACATCCTTCTACCATTATCTTATCACCATCCCCTCTATCTACATCTATGGAATCATGTCCATTCTGGCCATCCTAAGCAGGTAATTACCTCATCCATTTTTGTATCACTCTCCTAACCACCCCTCACCACACCATAACCCTAGGGCGAGTCAATATTAACGGCCTCCTCTATGTCCACTAGGATTTATAAGTTTGTATTACCCCTAAATCAAGAATAGGTATATATAAATCCCAAAGCACTAGGGCAATCCCCTCATAATCATTACATAGATTAGCCCTATCTACTAGCCTCCCCCATTGAGGCCTCTCTTACTTACTTTAAGTGAATAAGTAATCTACTCTAGGTACATCCTAAATGAACCCAAACTATCATTATAATTAATCAGGTCTATATCACTCTATCACCAAGTCCTTATGAACCATCAAGTAATACTCATTTAGCATATATTAACATCATAGCCTCATCATCCTAGCTAAGCTTTAAACCTCTGTATGGAATCCAATTAATATGCTCTATATGGAGACTATCATAAACATTTTTGTAAAATTACATCTCTCTAATGTGACCTTGTTATACCCTTAGTATATTGTACCAACCAAAAACCATAGGTTGGTAAGGCTACCTCACTGCAAGTTTCCCCAATGGCCATTAGATAACAATGTGCTCCTCAATCCATATTTTTAGTAGCATAGATGTTCCCAAGCTATCTTCTCCTCTATAAGCATCAAGGTATATATCTTTGTACAAGTATACTAAAATAATAGGTCCTTAGGAAAATACTTTAAGTCCTAAACCATGTCAGCCACAACATCTCCCAAGCCTAGATGAAATAACTAGCCACTCTTGTTTAGTAGGAGAATGTCAGTGATAAGAGACATAACCACTAGTGTCAATTTATCAATAGTTCCCTCCACCAACCGCTATTCAATGTCCACATTCCTATCACATACTCCCACCTATAATTGTCGAGCTGATCATTGTATTGTCAGGGCCATTATATGTGACCTCCAATAGATTTGGACTCCTCACATCAAAAGGTGGAATATCCAATACATATCCACTAGCGTAACAATCATATCCCTTTTGACAAAATTAAATGTGTTGGTATCAAAATGCCAATGCTCCACTAGGGCTATAATCAATGCGTAGTCCATCTATATCATGAACATCATCACCACATCATGTAACCCTACCATCTAAAATAATCCAAAATTTGCCTCTATAAATAAATACATCTCATGTAGCACTATCAATCTCTAGGATCATGATGCCATCACTCCTAAGTCCTCTTACACTAGTCACAATTGATCTATCACTCTACCTACCACATGATGCTTTTTATATCTAGAATAAACCACTTTATTTACTCTCATTCCCTTCATACCCAATCTATCTATTTATTTATGCCTACCTTGACCTATCCCCACACATCCCTAATCCTTTACACCCCTGATACTCATCTATATTAGCCCCCTATTCCTTACCTTAATTAGCCTTACCCAACCATCCTAATACACCTAACCATCACCTTAATAATCTGATGCCCTAGCCTAATTTCTATCCTACTAGCATTATCTAACCATCTTAACCATATAATCCCAACTCCCTATCCTAATCACCTATATTATGTATTTATCCAAACCTCCTACCCATCTCACTACCACATCCTTTAACTATAATATCCTAGCTACCTCTAACTTGGCCCTAAACCACTTCTACATCTATCTAACTACTTATCTCATTAACCCATCATATCTACCTAACCTACCCTTCCTACCTATCTAACTAAACTTTCCAACCATCCAACCTATCTACCTTTACACTTTTTTCTTAGCCTTGGCAAAATTATAACTTGCAGGCATGACTTTAATCATAACCTTGAAAAAATTGCAAATTGTGATTTGTAATTTTACTTAATCTCATGATTAGGCAAAACCACACCTCCTTATTTAGCAGCTTTGAAAAATTACTACTCCCTAACTTGTAGTATTGCAAAATCATGACTCTATAGTCATGGTATTTCAAAATCATGACTCTAGACTCATGTTATTACAAAACTATGGATTACACTATAATGGCACAAGTCATGATGGTAATGTCACAATTAAAGGAATACCAATTAGTCATAGTATTGTCAAAGCAACTTGGATAACATCTCTTTCTACAAAAATCTATCCAAAACATAAAATCTAACTAAAAGATTCATAAAATCATAAAACTAGGGGTTAAATACTCACTGGTGGTCCAACCTCTAGCACCCTTTGGTATTCTCAAACTCTTTCACCATGATGGGAAGCTCAAGGAAGCCAATCCATGGTTTTGACCTATATCTCAAATTCATAAAAAATAAAATGCATAAATGACTCAATTTTGACTATTTTTCCTATATGACCCCTCCCCATACAACCCTAACTTCCCTTTTCTAACACAACTCACATCCAATCCTATCAAAAACTCCCATTATCCCAATTATTCATCTTTAATTATCTCTAACATTATTTAGGGCATGGATTTTCCCTATTCCTATTGTCCATTATTAATCCCCCATTAGAACTACATCATCTTGAGGTATTTTTGAACTATATAGGCAACACCTAGTCTCACTTTGTGACTTGAGATAGCCCAACCACCAGTCATCATTCATCAATGTCCCATCCCTTGACTTGTCACTTGAGAATCCAATGTCCATATAAGCTACAAATATTATGGAAAGTAGTTCCATATCATCAATCAAACATTTTTATCCCTATTATTGATTTTCAAGCCTTCCCTAACATGTGTCCTTGCTAAAAGATATATCACTAGCTTGAACCCATCTCATCTTAACCAATTTCATCTTATTAATCAAATATTTTTTCTAGAGATTGGTCATTTATCTGTAACCCATCATCACTGAGCTACTTTATTCCCTCACTAATTGGGGCCTTTTCAACTATAGCTATGTCTTGGGGCATCCCAACCCTATTTTCTCATCTTGGTGTTATCCCACCCAGGATTTATGATAGAGTGCCCATCTAGGTTGATCCTCCCTACATGATCCCTCAAGGGGAAAACATATCCTACTATCCCACTAAAACCATCTACTATATTCTTTGAAAGGCCATTAATCTTTCCCATCTTGTCCACTCACAATTCCCTTTCAAAGAGGGGCAAAATATATGCACTAATATTTACTCACCCTACTAATTCTACTAATTATACTAAATTTACTAATTTAATATTTCCTAGAAAATTTAACTAATATCATATTATCTTATGTCTAATTCATGTATCCCACAAAACTTACCCCATCCCAAAACTAATAATTCATTCATTAGACCCCTAACAAAACCTATTTACCCACTAACCTACTCCCTAAGGAACTAACCAATTTAAAAATAAAAAAATAATCTACCTACCCAACTACCACCCTATTCTAACCTCTCCTAAAGCCATAAAACCCTAATATGAGATTTATAAAATTGGAGGATTATACAAATCTCCTCCATTTTGACACCCTTTCTATAGAATTCTCTAATTCTATAGATCTCCATGGAATTAAAAATTCCACGGAAAATCCTAGCCATTGATCTTAATTTCTCAAATTTGAATTTAAGCCATTGATTTCTCCCTTCATAACTTTATAACCAATCTCACACTCTTCCTCAAAATAAATATAAATCTTAAATCCTACATGCTATCTTGTTGCCACCTAAAGACATTATCAAGCTCAATCACCCATTAGAAGCCATTATCAACATCGAACAAGCAATCTAACATCCTTCAATTTTAGCTTTACATGTCCATTGGAAAATCTTAGAGAGGAGATATAAATAGGTAAAGTGATGGTAAGAACATCATTATTGAGATGATTATCTCTTTTATCCCCTCTTATTCGTTTGTTTAGATTTTAGGTTTTTATTAATAAAAAAAAGTAATAGGAAGTCAATCTAAAATTTAGGCTACACTAATATTGATTATTATAATTGAGCTATGAAAAAAGGTTTTAATAAATACCCAAATCATGATTAGAAATTGAAGAAACATTTTCAAACTCTATTTCACCATTTTATAAAAATATCTTGAATGAAGTGGTGAAGATGCACACATCTATGAATATAATGACATTTCACTTGATGATAATCATAGAACTCATGTTCCCTATACTAGTTATGTGTAGTTTGGCCTTATATAAATGGATTCAAAACTAGACATATGGTAATTTTTATTATAGGTACAATTATTGAGAGGGGGGTGGTGAATCATTGATGTTAGATAATTAAAAATTCAATTCTAATCCTTTCAAACCCTTAACCAAATAACATTATAATTTATGAATCATACACATCATTTATAGTAATGAACAAAAAAGATAAGCAAGATCACACACATAACACAAGATATACATGGAAAACCCTTTTGGGGAATAAAAACCACTGAAACCTACAAGATGGATTATAGTCCTATAATGATAAGATCCAAATTTAGACCAACACCAACTGATCAAGGATTACCCATCCCTTAATTTAGTGAGACACCCATCCCACAAGGAGGAACCAACCCCATAGGAAACCAATCACCCACCCAACTACCTTGACTGGATCTCTACCTATAATTTTATGTCTTCTACACCTATTTGTGTACTCTTGATTACACTCCTTACCCTTTAATCTCTCTCAAATAGCCTCAAGGGCTTACTCCCTCAATCTACCTCTTCTAGGCTTATTATGATCAAATTACTTATGTGTTCACTTTCATCACATTGATCAAATTACCATGACTTATCCTCTTTACTATTTAATGGTCCTCACTGACCTATATTTTATTTTTCAAAGGTTCTCTCCTTTGTTCAATATCAAATTTTCTCAAAACTACCTTATCTGGTCACAAACCATTACCTTAGCTTTCACTCTTTATAAAGTCTTCATGAATATCAACTTCTAGGTTATCCATAATACTTGCCTTAATACTTATTAATTCTATCGTGATAATACATAGCTCAAATTAATTTTCACAAGTCATCCATAGCATCCATAGGTCACACTTAAGTAGTTACATCTTTCAATTAGGCCTTAGTAGCCCTTATAGGTCTCATGGAGACCTATTTTCCCTCTAGCGCTATCAATCAAATTAAGAACATAATATTAATTTAAAATGCATGGATAAAATATATATGACATTTTAGACATCTTTAAATTAATACATCCACCAAAACACTCTTTTGCTAATGCATAAATTCCTTAAATAATATTATGTACATAAGAACACCATGAGTTAATAAATAGTCAACTTTGGATCTTACTAAATTTGACTATATAGGTAGTCAAGATTTATAACTAACTTTTATGGATGTTCCTTGATGTCCTCTTCAAATTTATTTTTTACACCATCAATAAATTTATCCTAGATCAAAATATATTAGCGAAATACTATAGACTAGTTTTCCCTTTGCTAATTCAAATGCCAACAGTCACGGTGTAATGCAAACATTATTGACACATGTCTTCATCTAATTTCCCCTAGAAATTATATCAAATGTACTATGTTGACCTCCTTGAAATCCATGTAAATTTAAATATTTAATACTCATTGTTGATCATTTATCTTTAATTCCATGATTAAGACACTTGTCACCCTTATGTGCCTTTTCAACATATTGCTATCAGTCCCCACTCTTATGCCACTTGGCAATCCCATACACCATTGATCTTTTAAAAAATAATCATGATTGACACACATGTCACTAGCACATGTAATCTTAGGAAACTTTGACATATTGAATTCACGTGCACCATTGTATCACAATTTGGCTGATGGATGCTCACTATTAGATCTATCTTGACTAGTTGACCCCATATTTTAATTCAGTTATACTTGATAGTCTCTGGCACATCACAATCTACAAGAGTAACTTTGGAGGTTTATAATTTGAGCTAGAAAACACTTCAAGATTCCAAATATTCATGGTACCTTCTTGGCACTATAGACAACCTATCCATTAAAACATGTGACCACTATTGACTTTCTAAGTACCTACATTAAATACACAAACTTATTGGTTCATTCATATTGCATGACATGCAGTGATGGTTTAGCTTCTCTTAAGCTATAATATGCATGTTTTTCTTTCTAAATGATAAAATGACACACCAAAACTTCACCAAGACAAATATGGATGCCTTAAAACTTTTTATTTGTACTTATAGACCTCCACATGTGCCATATCTCTCTAATATATTAAACACAAATTCTTTATCATTCATGAGCTAGTACCACATCCTCTTTCTAACATTAATGACAACCTAAGACATCAATGACCATGATCAATAATATCTTCCTTTTTCATTGATGAAAAAACACCCTTAAAATGTCTTTTTCCTCTTTTGAGCTCTTTCATTCTTATCTTTCTCCTCCTTTGACATTAATGAAAAAGGGTCTCTTCCTCAGTATGACAACTTGATCATTGACTTGAAAAAATATTTATAGAGCAAGAGAAGTTCCCCCTAACATCAATCTCCATCTCATGTTATCTATACTTTGACATATACCAATCTAAACTTGGGCTTCTCTGATCCTTGGACCTATTTATCTATAAAACTCATAAGATTTCTTTGCTCATGCATGAAGATCCAATACCTTGTCAAAAAAAATGACTTGGTTCTATCAAGTCATCATATCAATCTTATTGAATTCACAACTATAGTAGACATATTATCACTTCTATAATGATTGAAGCATCTTTGCATATGTTCCCCCTCAACTCCATGGCATACACAACTTGTTATCTATAAAACTCAAAGACATTCTTCATGATATAAAAGATATAAAAACACATTCTCCTCATCCTCCATATCAACTTTGTCTTCAATCTTTCAACATTTGATCAACTATTTTAAGCAACATAAATTGACAAGTTCTTATCTTCAGGACCAAAAACCCTTAACACACCTTGAGCAAAATAGAACAAGATCAACATACTTTTCTATACAATAGAATATCTTTGATCAAATACCTAGAAACTTCCATTCCTTGGTTGTAGACCTTACATACATAGCTTCATTCTTCACCATATTAACCAAATAGACCATCTATAAAATATTGAAAAAAAATTTACTTTAGGATCACTATCCCTAAATATATCTTCTAAGTCATTCCATCACAACACTTTGGAGAAGATTCATAAAGCTCATTGTTCCTTCTTAGCCAAACACATTTTTAAAATATTTTTCTTATCTTGTAATTTCAACCAAAGCTCAAATAGCATCTAACATGTTTCTCCTTGATATCAAATGTCTCCTTGAATCCTAGATAAAGACACCATAACCCACAATGTCTTAGAAAAATTTGAAACTAGGAGTTTCCCATAGCTCCTCATATTCCTTCTCCTCTTTGGTCATCTGAAACTGATAGTTCTTATTTTTCTTAGACTCAAGAGAAGCAAATTTCTCATCCACTACAATATTATCCTTTTATTTTAAGAATTATTTGATAATAAATATTCATGACATACCTTTTCAACTCAAAAGAGAACCTCATCACTGGGCATTGACAACTAATGTTATTTGCATAAAACATGCTCAACAAATACTAGATGTTCACGTGTATCCATACACACCTCAGAACTAGTCTCAACTAAGACCTTCATCTTCTTCTTGAGCTTGGTCTCTTCATTCCCAACAAGAGTAAATAATGAGATATTTTGATTCTCTTCAACCTCTATAACATTCTCTACTTAACAAATCACTTGGACCTATAGAATCATAATAACTCACACTTTTATATTTGGTTTCCATAAGTTAACTTGTCTTCTTCCTTGCACTCTAAGAGTCTGATTGAACTTATTATAACTTGATGGCCTTTGTAAGTATAACCTAGCAATGTGACCAATCTTCTCATAGTTGTAGCAAACCATTCTTGTTAAAGGAAATTCAACACTCCTTAATTTATTATTAAAATGTTTTTCAAAGTTGCCCACATCATGACAATTGAAGAATTCAACCTTGATCATGATATTTTATTGATTATTCCATTCATTCTTAGTAGGTCTTCTACACTTTCTGGCCTTATGATCGAATTTATTAAAAGTATAATTATAACCATTAAAATTTTCATAGCTAATGGTATTTGGTTGTCTAATTTAATTTGTACTCTTATTGACAACACACCATCTTGACCAACTCAAAGCTTCATTAGCATAAGTTACCTTCAGACCTCTTTTGAACAAATAGCCCTTACCAATGGATGAAACACTTAATTTGAACCGTCAAAAGACCTCTCTTAAGCTTAATATACCAAGTAAACCAAGTGTAGTTTCTCCCAAGAGCCTAAATGAAGTCATCATGCAAGGATTTCTCAAAGGCTTCCAGCCTTCTTTATTTGAGATGTCCTCTATATTCTTAACTTATTCCCTTTTTATTTCCTCTTTTGTAAGGGCTTTAGCATAGCTCTTTCCTTTTTCTATGCTAACCTTATCTGTGAAAGTAGTGGCCTCCTCTTTCTCTTTTTCAAATTTGAGAATAACACTAATATGTTGAATAAGATATTAGAAATTCAAAGATCAATGTCAGATAAGATAGGTGTCAAATTACAACATCTTCATTCCTTGACTACTGATTAATCTTCAAGGTCTGATTATCCCTATTCACATTAGTCTTTATATTGTCTTTAGTTACACTTTTTTTTTCTTTGTAACCAAGTTTAATTTTATCACTAGCATGATTTTGAATATTCAGAATGTTATCTAGATCACTTGAGATATTTTAAAACATTACATAAGACTTCACCTTACTAGATGTATTTTCTAACTCAGCTTTCAATGACTCATTTTTAATCACATACCTTAAACACTCATCTTCTTTATCTTTTAGGCTTATAGATAGTATTTACAACTAACAAATAAGATGTTTGAATATATCTTCATGTTCCTTGGTGTCTTCATTAATTATTTCCTCAAACACACTAAATCTCTCTTCATAGTCTTTAATTTGAGACTTCATCTTCTTGTTAATATTTTTTTCAATCTTCATTTCTTTATAAGCATTCCTCAATTCATTCTCATATCCCTCCTTGTCTTATTCATTATTTTTATCACTCCAAGTAGAATCTTTTTGATATGAACAATTTCCTTCCTCAACCATGTATAGGACTTCATCTTTAATATCAAACTTATAATCACTATCTTCACTCTCAGCTAATTAGCTACAATATTTATTGGTGTAGAGACTCTTCTTATTCTTAAAGGACTTCTTCTTGTTATCATACTTTTTGAATACTTTATTCCTCTTATTAGACCTAAATGTCTTCTTGCCTTCATCTTGGATTTCACCATGCTCATCATCATCATCATCATCATCATTATGCTTATGAGGAACTTATGATAAAAGTGTCATACTTATCCACAATTAAAACATTTAAAGGGTAGTTTACCATTATACTTACCTGAGCTAATTTTTAATTTACTTGTAAACAAAGTTATTAGTTCATCATCAGATATATCATCATACTTGACTTCCTTACCTTGATTTTTTTTCTTATTTGTATTCATTTCTATCTTTAATGTTGCTTCCCCCTTTGATATTTTGTCATCATTGACTCTCATCTCATAGGCAATAAGGATTACATGTAATTCATCCATCTTCATCTGAGTAAGATCATGAATTTCTTCTACAACAAACACTTTAGAATAAAATTTAAGGGAGAGAGACCTTAATAAAAAATTTACTATAGTAGCTTATTCAAGCTTTTCTCTAAGACTTCTGATAATGTTCACAATCCCATCAACTCTCTATAGAAAGGATGCCATAGACTATTCTTCCATCATCTTGAGACACTCAAATTGTCTTCAATGAGTTTATAACTTTTCCAACTAGACCTTTGAATCCCCTTCATAAATGATCTATAATTTATCCCATATATATTTGGTATATTTACAATGGATTACCTTGGTTAACTTAGTCTCTAAAAGACCACAAATGATGGCATTCATTTCTTTGGAATTTCTCTTGTAGAACTTCTTGTATAAAACACTAATTAGATGATTAGGGGGTGAGGAATAACCATCAAAAATAGATATCCAAATGTAAAACCCTAGTGACATGATGTAGGTATTCATCCTCAGACTCCAAAAGACACAATTATACCCATCTAAAATCAGTGCTTGCTTAGTGGAAAAGCCTCCTTGCATTTTATGACTACCTATATTATACCTTGGATCACCTTCAAGTTGTTAAACTTGTAAAGAAGGTCTAGCTCTGATACCAATTATTAGAGGTATAATAACTAAGAGGGGGTGTAAATAAATGATTCTATATAATTCAAGATTCAATTCCAATCCTTTCAAACCCTTAACCAAATAACATTATCATTATTGAAGCATACACATCATTTATAACAATGAACAAGAAAGATAAGCAAGATCACACACATAACATAAGATCTACATGGGAAACACTCTTGGGAAATAAAACCCACTATAACCTAAAATATTTAATATAGTTCTATAATGACAAGACCTAAATTTAGATGAACACCAATTGATCAAGGAACACCCATCCCTTAATTTAGTGAGACACCCATCCCATAAGGAGGAACTAACCCCCTAGGCAACTAAGCACTCACCTAGGTACCTTGATATGATATCCACCTTTGATATAATTTATTATACACCTAATGATGGAACTTTTTTTGTTTCACCCTTCTTCACCCTTCAATCTCTCTCAAACAGCCTTTAGGGCTTACTCGCTCATTTTGCCTCTTCTAGTCTTATTATGGTCCAATAACCTATGTGTTCACCTTCATCACCTTGATCAGATTATCATGACTAATCCTATTTACTATATAATGGTTCTCATTTAATTTTACCTTATTTTTCAAAGTTTATCTCCTTTCAATATCACATTTTTTCAACACTACCTTATCTGGTCACAAACCATTATCTTAGCTTTCACTCTTTATAGAGTCTTCATGAATATCAACTTCCAGGTCAGACATAATACTTTAATAAACCATTAAAAATTATATCATGCTAATACATAACTCAAATTAATTTTCATAGGTTAACCATAACATCCATGAGTCACACTTAAGTAGCTACATCTTTTAATTAGGCCTTAGTAGCCCTTATAGGTCTCATGGAGACCTATTGCCCCTTTATCACTTCATCAAGAAAACTAAGAACATAATATTAATTAAAAATGAATGGGTCCACTCCATATGACCTATAAGACATCTTAAAATTAATACATCCATTAAAACACTCTTATGCTAAAGAATAAATTGCTTAAACAATATTATATACATAAGAAAACCATGAACGAATAAATAGTCAACTTTGTATCTCAATAACTTATATTGTATAGATAGTCAAAAATTATAAGTAATGTTTATTTATATGACTTGAATTAATATTAAAATTTTATTTTTAAACAATCAATACAATCATCTTAGATCAAAATATATTATCAAAATATTGTAGACTAATTTTTCCCTCTGCTAATTTAAATACCAACGGTCACTATCTAATGCAAACATTGCATACACATGTCTTCATCTTTTGTCCCATATAAACTTTCACAAATTCAATTTGTTTATCTCCTTTATAGACTCATAACTTTAAATTTTTAACTCTCACCATTTAACATTGATCTACACATCTATGATTAAGACACTTGGCACCCTCATATGCCTTTTGAGCACATTAATATCAGACCATGCTCTTCTACTAGTTTGTAGTCTTGCATGTCATTAAACATCTAAAAAATAATAATTATTGAGACACATATCACTATCACATGAAATCTTAGTAACCTTTGACATCTTCACTTCATGTGTACCATTGGATCACAAACTAGATGATGAATGCTCATCATTAGATCTATCTTAACTAGTTGACCACATATTTTAACATAGTTAAACTTGATGTTCTTTGGAATATCATAATATATTAGAGTAAATTTTAAGGTTTATAACTTTATCTAGAAAATACTTCCAGAATCCAAATCTTTATGGTACCTTTTTGGGACTATAGACAACATCTCCATGAAAATATTTGACCACTATTGACTTTTTGAGTACCTATACTAAATGAACAAACTCTCTAGTTCATTCATGTCTTCATGATGTGAAGTGGTGGTATAGCTTATATTAAGATAGAATATGCATTTTTTTCTTTCCAAATTATCAAATGGCACACCAAAGCTTCACCAAGACATCTCTGGATGACTCATAACTTCTTCTTTGTACTTACAGACATACACATGTGCCATATCTCTCCAAGTTATTAAACATAACTTCTTTGTCATTCATGAAGTAGCACCACATGATATTTTTAACATTAATGAAAACCTAAGACATCAATGACCATTCTAAAAAATTTGAGCTATAATCAACTTATAGAACACTACTTCAATAGGTTTTCCAAGATCACTAAGAACTCTATTTTGGTATTGACCTCCTCTTGGAGGTGGTCATTATAAAGAATGTGGTTGAGTAGGTGGGATTACTTAAGTAGGTGGTGTTTTCACCATTTTCACATGTCTAAATTATGTTACCTCCTCACCTACAACATTTTTATTCCTATTGAATGGCTTAGGATTTTTAGATGTACTTGGTTGATCTTGCACCAAAGCTAACATCTATCCATTGATTTGAATTTGGTTTTCAAAATATAATATGAGTACCCTTTTATCAATGAGGGTTTACTAAATTTGTATTACTTTGGTGATAATATCTTAAAATGTGTTTGTATAATGAAATATTATATTATAAGATATGTCTAGTTGTATATTTGTGGTAAAGATTGTAGGATATTATTTATCAAGGAGTTTGTGTGAGAATCAACTATTCAATGAATTCTAATGTTACAAGTAACTATAAAAACTCCTCATCCTATTTATTTGTCACTATACAAGTTAACCATAGTCACCTTATGTTATACATTATAGGAAAGTAACACACAAAATTTTAAGATAAATTCTCAAAGTTATCAATAAATTTTTTGGGTAGATGGAGAAACCACTCCAAAAAATTCCCAACCAAACTATGAGGAAACAAGTTAAGTAAGTACACACTATTATATGAAACCTATTAAAAAATAATGAAGAAATCTCTAGATTATTATTTTGGATCACCCTTCCATTTATATTTTTCAAAATTTGGAATCTCAAAATGATGTGGGAATGGGATATGAAGATAGCTCATATCAAAATGATAAGCGAATATATCATCTATTTAAGTTATTAAAATTATTTCCTACTTGGATGGAAAAAACTACATATTTTACCTCTTGCAAGTGCTAAGAATTTAGGAAAAACTAAGAGGAATTGGGCACATGTTATTGGGTATTCATAGGTTGATTACCTTGACCTAGTTAAAGTGGTGATATTGGATATTAGAGAATTTATACCCAGTTTATTCTACCATGAATATTCACCATGTGATTGGGGTTGTATTTTCTATAACACAATTGTTATTGGTGAGGAACTTGTTTCTAAGTGTGAAACTGATTTGAAGGGAAATGTGGTTTTAATGGAGGAAGGTTTTATTGGGTATTTAATGAGACTTATTTTATATGGAAAGGAACCTACCATTAAATTATATGGATCTATTATATGAAAAAAATTGTTGTTAATTAGGTGGAATATATTGTTATCTTGAAGAGGTTTATTGTTGATTAGAAGTGATATGTAGCTGACTAAAAATAGTGCATTATTTATTAGATAATGTCTATTGGGGATTAGTTACCACTTTTAAAGGTGTAGGATTGGTTGTCACTTGTTGAAGTGGGGAATTGATCACTATTTGATGAAGTGTAGGATTGGTCACCACTTTTTGAAGTTGAGGATTGGTCACCACTTATTTAAGTAGGGGATTAATCACCATGTGTTAAAGTGAAGGGTTAATAAAAACTTGATGTCGTGAATAAGCATGTTTGCATCTTATTTCAAAGTGTTAATAACATTGGAAGAAAGGATTTTATGGTGAGTCAGAAAATGTTTTGTTGGACTTTGGATGACACTTAAGTGGATTGGAATGCATTAGTTGAGAATTATCCGCCATGTGTTGGGAAGAATCCATGAGGTAATTTAGATCAATATTAACTAATGGATTACTTTCAGAAATAGGCATGCTAAATAAGTTTGTGACTAAAGTGTTACCATAAAATAGATTATTATTGGCTTTTGAATGGGTTAACAAATTCTTTTTTGGTCTGGTTGGTGGATTTAGCTCTATGAATGTGGATTTTTGAATATCTAGAGTATTTAGATAGTTATCTAAAGTAGTCGAGACTTAATTAACTTACTATATTTGATAGGTAATGAATAGTCTTTTTGAAGGTGAGTCAATAAAATAACCTTTTAATTTTATAGATGTTAAGAAGGATCGACTAAAGTCTAGTATAAGAACTTAAATTTGGCTAAGAGTAACTAGATTATTTGATAACGTAAGGGGTGTCTCTTCATAATTTATAACCAAAGAACATTATTTTTCTACTAAAAATCTAGATAGAAATTTAGCACTAAGATATAATAGTGTGACAAGGATTTTAAATTTATTGTTAAAGAGGTGTTGTGTAAATTAGTCTTGTCCATAGTTAGAACTAGATAGTGTGAACATAGGATTACAATAAGGGGATGTTAGTATAGTGTTAGTGTGTGAAATAAAAATAAAAAATAACATACTAATAGCTAACACCTTAATCCTATATCAAAAGGAGATCTTAGTGAACAAAACTAAATGAAAAAACAAAACTAGAATGCAAAATACAAATGATCTTTCACCTTCTTTGGATGCTCCAATTGGCCTATTGAAGTGACTTTCTCAGCTTGTGCTCAATGAGTCTTCATCAAAGGAAACTTGGATATCTCATTTTCTCCTTGAAACCTTTGGCTTCTGATAACTTTATCTTAGCTCAATAATTGGGCATGATAACACTTCCTTGGATGCTCTAAAGGTCTTATTGAAGTGGCTTTATTGGATTGTGCTTAATGAGTCTTCATCAAAGGAGGCTTAGCTATCTCCTTTTCTCCTTGGCACCTTTGGATTATGATAACTTTGGCTTGACTCAATAATTGGGCATGATAAAACTACATAAATGAATTGCGAAAGATTTTTAACATTATAAATTTACACCAAAAGATATTTTGAGGTCATTTGAGCATGATAACTTTGCACCAAGATATCTTAAAATTATGGTTGTGAGGCATTCTATTTATAGATTTTTGTAAATGATCATAATGAACCTAAACCATCCATCTCAAGATGAATATGTGTCTAATAATCCATTCATTTTTGGGGGATAAAATCAATAAATTCCCTCATAACTATTTGGGATAGAGAGGCATTAAAGAGGGATGGGAGGGCTTAATAAGATATTTGTTGTATTTATGGCCTAGGGATGCCTTCCCAAAAAATGATGTCACTTGATGATGTAAAAACTCATAATCAATTTTCAAAATTAAATATTATCCATGGAATTCTTAATTAGGCTTATGACTCAAATTAATTAGCCGTAAACATGATTTATCAATTTTGGTGCAAATCTTGGCAATTGTTGTACAAATTGGTCAAAATGTCATATTATTGGATCAAAATTTGATTGGATTAGAATTAGGATGTGATGTTATATTTATAAAATCTTTTATCCAATTTATGATGTTTTCAACACAAAATAACAAAGGTAGGTGTCTCATGCAATAAATTTGGTATAAAAGAGCAATCTAAAGCACCCAGGTGTGAAATCATCATTTTTAGTCAAAATGATCTGATAAAAGTTAGTTGTTTCATAAAAATAATTACCCAATTTAGGGATACATTGGCCAAAATTGACACTTGTATATGATAGGTTCAAATCATTTATCATGTTTTAGTGTTTTTAGGCTAAATTATGCATTTTGGTAAAAATTGGTTTGAATCTTGGTTAGAGGTTATTGGTGGCTAGTTTTAGGTGTCTATAGATAACACATTTGATAAGTATTTCTAGTTTTGTCCATGTTCATCATTATATGGTATACTTGGGAGGTATTATTTTTTATTATGGGTAAAGTGGATTATTTCTGAAAGGGACTCTACTCTTTTATAAAAGAGCCACAAATAAGGTCTCATGGAATAGATAAACAAACAAGTCTAAAAACTAGAACAAAAATCCAATAAATGACAAGATCAAAATAGCATCATAAAAAAATCATATTAGGATCAAAAAAGCCCAATAAAAAAATACTACTAAATAGGACATAACACTAAACATTTTACCCTTCACGGGATTTGAGAGGATGATGGAGGTATTATTGATGTGCCCCAGTTTCAATATTAGATGGCATGTTGGTGAGGTACTATTTTTCTTGTCATTAGTCAGTATTAGATGGTATATTTGTGATTTTTTGTTGATTTACACCTTAATTTACATAAGGTTAATGTCTGTATGAATTGTAAATTACATCCTCATCAAAAGAGTGGTTATAAAGAGTTCCACTATGAGTATACTTTAACATGTTTGGGTTTACGATCTTGGTCTTGGAATAAGTTTTGAATATTTGAAACTTATTTGGATTCAAAATGTGGTTTTTATCCAAATAGGATGAAGATTTTGAAATTAACTAGACATGGTTGCATCAAGGTGAACATCAAATAGGGAATGGTTTAATCAAAGGTGTCTCAATGTAAGTGGTCTAATAAGAAAGTGAATCAAAATCATTTTTAAAAGGTGCACATAAATATAGGTATATTAAATAATTGCAAGTGGGTATGATTTAAAAAATATAAAAGTGTGAAATTTTTGGATCTTTAAATTTTTTTAACCTTTTGTTTGATTTTCAATGTTTTATCTTTGAATTTGAACTTGAGTTGGACTTTGGTGTTATATATTCAACTCATTTTGACTAGGAATTATACTTAGAATTTGGATTATGTTTAAAATAAAATGAATAGATTATTTACAATGGTTTAATAATAAATTGGACTATAGTGTGGAATTAGAATTGTACTATGAATTTGAATTTGACTAGATTAAAATGGAAAACCTAACAGTGTGGTCTAGATAACAAGGGTGTGTATTTAGACAAGGTTTTGACAAGACATATAGAAATAGTAATTTTTATCTCAAAATATGGATAGAGTAATGCCTTTTTATGTAGGTGGATGTAAATTCATGTCTTGAAATTGGTTTGACTCAATAAATTTGGATGTACTAGTTTTTAATGGGTTTGCCAAACAAAATGGGTTTAGAGATAATAATAATGTAATAAATAGTCAAGCATCACAAGTCTTATTTGTAATAACTGACACAAGATTATATAAACACTAATCCTTTAATATAATTATATTTGAGAGGATTAAAGATTTAAGGATTAACTAAATAATTAAATTAAATTATGGTGGTATGTTAATCCCAACCTTCTCTCAAATGTTAGTACATGTGAGGCAATATTTTGGAGTTATTACCTTTGCACCCTTGCATCAGTGAAAAATTTATAGTAAAAGAGGTTCCTATGAAGCAATCCAAAATTACATTATTCATGAGAGGATCTAGCCCCTTCATGACCATACTATCCATCAAGGCTCAATGATCACATTCATGGATTTTTATATTAATTAAAGTTTTACTTGGCTTACTAGATGGTCCCTAAAGGGAAAATATATATCGAATAAGAGATATAAGCATTAGGGTATTCATAAGGGATACATCCCCTCCTAAAGAGACCACATATTACTTGATGGTGATTTATAATGGATTAGTATTAGTATTTAACATATTTATTTCATGAAACCCTTTATGGGAATTTTGCTAGGCCTTAATGATACTTACCAAGAATTTATATCCCCCATCAGATGTATGGGGATGGTACAAGAATTAGTGGATGAAATCTTATACATCATTCCCTAAAGACTCATGAGAAGGAAATGACACCCCAATCATGTAGCCTAAAATTAAAATAAAATGTATTGCCTTTCTTATTCATCAAAACTCCACTAAGGGCAAGTGATGATAATAACAGGCACATCTATCATAATAAAACAAGTGGTCACCTTCACATTTATGGGTCACCCTACCAAGGGGAGAGCATATATGTGAAGTAACTACACAAGGACATAAGCAAAAAGAAAATAAAACAAGTGTGAGAAAGGAAATTACTTAGAAACAAACAAATTTTAAACCCAAATTGAAATTGTGCATTCTTTTTAAGCCCAAATTGAAATGTTTACAAGAGAAAAAGTATTTTGTTTTTACGTCTAAAATCCACTCTTTTATCCAAGGTCATACAACAAAAGTGGTCATAATTTTCCAATGCAATTTTATATTAGAAAAGGAAGTTTCAAGTGAGTTTTTTTAAGTCTTAGATTTTTTCAACACAAGGTGAAATCGATATTTATCAAGATGAAATTATCGATTCCTATAGACACATACCAAAGAAAATAAATTGGTGAAACCATAAATTAGTAGGGAAACCCCACTAAAACATTGGTTAAAATTGTCAATACATAGGGTTAAACTATTGATTACTAAAAAACATAGAGAAATAGTGAAATGGATAAAATACAAGGCAATACAACTAAAAATTATGGTAAAACCACTAAAAAAAGGAATGGATATAGAAAAGTTACCAGGCACAAAATCATTAATTTTAAGTGTGTTTTTGTTTTATGATTTTTGGGAAACTAGGGTCCAGTTCCTAAATAATAAAAGGTCTAGAATAAAGGGAATTATCAATAAAATGTAGTAAAATATAGGTTTTTATCAAAATTAATTACATCAATTACATATGGAGAGAAATAAACTTATCTATAAAATAGTCTAAAATAGATTATTTAGGGGTTGAAATTTGCTACACAGGACTGGGATAGTGTCAAAAATCTAGATTTAGTTTTAATTTTGTGAAAGCACAGGAATGTTAGAATAAGACACCTTGGTGTTTGATGTTATAGTCCTTTTCTACTACTATTATCTTAAAGGTCTAAATTTTTTGGGTTTTGTGTACTATCTTAGTGTGAGGCTGTGTATGAAAATTTGTAGGCTAAATGTCAACATAGCTTGTTGTAGGTCTATTTCAATATCTAAACCCTAAGTTTATCTACATACACAAAAAATAAATATATCAAAAGCATAAGGGGAAAAAATTACATTAGGGGAAGTATGATCACATGATCTAAAACACATATTTATTGATCGCTACCTACATTAACCCTCAATGTTATGGTCTTAGATCAAATGTAGTTCTCCCTTAGGGAATGTGCATAATCAACATGCATGGTATATGCAATAATAAGTTTTTCCTAGGCCCTTCCTTGATTAATCATGCAAGTATAAGTGTGATGCAAAATGTTGAGCTATCCTATTGACTAATTTTTATTATGTAATGTGTCAAAGTAGTAAGAGCTAGATATAAAATGCCTTATGTAGTCATTTATATAAGTAACTCTTCATTTTGAATTTGAGAGTTTTATTCATATTTGGATGACATTAGAAAAGTCAAAGATCAAGTTAAAAAAGAGGATGGGACTCATTAAGTGACGGAAAATAATTATTGGAGCTCAAAATGACCTTGGATAAGAGCATTGGAAATGGGCACCCTAGGGTCCAACACTATAGTCTAATCCCAACACTGTTATCCTATCAAGACCTAAGGGGATAGAAGAAGCATGGGAAATCTAACTTGGCTAAGGTGGAATGAGGTTTTGGAATTCTATGAATGACTGGTAATAAGCAAGACCAAGATAAGTAAAATGAGAGATGTGGCTAAATGTGAATGAGGCTCATATTCTCCATTTAGAGTGTCCTATGAAAGGAATATGAAAAGACATGATATGTGTGGTTTCTTGAATAATTTAGGGTCTATACATTTTCCACCTTTTATTCTAGTGATGCAATGAAATGAAGTACTAGAGTAAAAGAAAAAAAATAAATGCATACCTAAACTTACCTATATAGAGATGAATATGAAGCAAAGGATCCAACTCACTTCCTAGCTAGAGAAGTGGATGGAGACCCAAATAGTGCCTAGAGAAAGAAGGAATCCCTAAAATGGACACCCCTTATACTAAATCTAGAAGTAGAATCCATGTAATATGGAGAAGGATGGAAATGCTTGCCCCTTGTGTTGAATCTAACTGGAATGAGAAATGATCAGATGCCCAAAACCAATGTCTACCCTATTTCCCACAAAAAGTCATGTAATCTAAGATGTGTGTATAATTTTTATATACTATGAAGATCAAAATATATCATGCCCCCACTCTGAATATCTAAAATAGAATTGAGAAATGCTCAGAGGCCCAAAACTAATGTATGTCCTCTATCATACATAAACTCATGTAGTCTAAGTTTAGATAGTATAATGGACCAACCATTATAGACAACTATGAAATATAGCCTAGTGACAACTTGGGTATAGTTGGGTGTAATATGAAACTCTAGTAAATGTGAAAAAATATAATGGCATGTCTTTCCATTCTAATCTATATAATCCAAGATGATGAAGACTATGAACATCTATCCATGCTCCTAAATCTGGTATGTGAGTGATGTGTATGTATACTTTGGTAATCTATATAACCACATGTGATATGACCTATCATTTCATGAACCATGTGCAAAATTTGAGATCAAAAAATTGTGCTATGTAATAATCCTATAATATGTTATCTAGTCATATAACTATGTCATACTATATGAAGTTGTATGTGTGAGATGTGTAGTAATATACATGCCCCCAAACCTAGTATCTAAGTCTAAATCTATACCAAAGTCACTTTGAATCCATATAATTTGAAAAAATATATCTATATAGTCTATGTATTTTTGATCTGAAGGTATATCCTTCTGAATGTCTTGAGTAATTCTAAGTGACCCATGTAATTTGAATCACTGTATATTTTGACCAATCTAAGCTGAATATGATAATCTAAATATTGGAGGTGTTAAAACCATGCTCAATGACCTATATTGTTTAAATCACTATATATTTCAATTGATCTAAGCTAAATCTGATAATCTAACTATTGGAGGTGTAAGAACCATGGCGTATCCACTTATGAGAGTGGATGGGTATGTTGGGTAAGTGTAGGAATAGGAATACTTTGGAATGATGCCCCCCTTTTGGTGATAGGGATGAGATCTCATGATACAAGAGTTTGAGCAAAAAGTGATGACTAGTGGGGTACGAATAGATGTGAGGTTGGTATTTATTTGAATTGATTGAGAAGTTATTATATTGATTATATGGAGTTATTTGAAATTGGAACAAGTTTTTTATTAGTGATGATCAAGGTGTATATTTGGGTATGATAAAAATGTAGAGATGTGCATTTATTAGTAGGTAAATGATTTATTAAGAGATCAAGGATTATGTTATGTCAAAGGTATCACTTTTATGATTATGTGTAATAAAATGGTTTACAAAATAGAGTTATGAGGTTGAATTTATAGGCAAAATGGTATTTTGCTTTGGATGAAAAAGCTGCTTGATATAGGAAAATTGGATTGATTCTTGGTTCATTTGTATATTGAATATTTTGAGATTTAGAGTTTTGGAGTGAGAGATATGTTGAAAAGATGAGAACCTATCATGACCTAGTTTGATTAGTTGGTTTCCCATGTAGAGGCTAGCAGTGATGTTACCCTGGTAAGTAACTAAATTTTTTTGCCTATTTGGAACCTTATTTTTGCTATTTTTGAGCTATTTTAAGGGTCTTAGGAAACTTTTCACTAGTTACAGCACTCATGTCCAAGAGTTAGTGCTCCTATCCTAGGTTTAATGTTGTTTTCTAGGTTTTATCACTCATATCTAGCATTGTTGTCCTTTCTATAGCACTATTGTCCACTAGGACTAGTTTCATGAGATTCTAATTTATTACTTATTGTTGTTTAGCTTGGCTATTTAGTTTATCATGTTTGACTGATATATATGTTGTTTCTAGTATTTTATATGACAAAGTATATATTATAGAGTTTTGTAGAGGCCAAGTGATGTAGACACTGAGGTTTCTACCTTTGTCTACTGATGAGAGAGTTGTGATGGATAGAGCAGGGTTGGATCATGTATGTGAACTAGGCACTGTGCAATAGGATAGGTATCTAATTACTACCTCATGTGAGAGATTTAATTTAGACACATGTACTTTTTAGATTCTTATAAGGGATATTACTATGACTCTAGAGGATGTATATCACATTTTTCATTTACCAATTAGTGGATGGTGTGTGACTTTGCAAGATGATAGGGGTGCTTATGTTATTGATCATGTGCACTTATATTTTGTTGGTGTGACCTCAAGCATACATCAAAGAGGTATTTATAATGTTTTACTACCATCAGTTATAGTATAGTCTAGTGTTTTTCATCTATCTAAGTGGTTGTCCATGTTGTTGCCTTCATTTATTTTTATGGATAGGAGTGGGGTATCAATTTCATATAGGATGCATATGATCATTCATAGTGTGGAGGTGTATGGTACTATGTTTTCATGAGGTAGGACTATGATTTCCAACTTATACAAGGATATTTATAGGTTTACTTAGGAGGATTTCAATGGTGGTGTGAGTAAAACTACTTTATTACATTGTTGGGATTATGAGCATATAACAGTTATTTGATTGATTAGATTACTTAGGGTAGAGTGGACACATATATAACCATTTGGGGAGTGGTGGATGATTATATTGGCTATATAATATCCTAGGATATATCATTATAGATGATTATTAGATAGATTTGGGGCTCATTATATCACATGGAGGCCCTATAGAGGATTTCCTAGGTGGGCTAAGGATGGAGTGCAATTACAGTATATGAGGGTCAGTAGTTGGTTACATGATCACTAGGCTAGAGTGTATGATAAATTTTAGTATGAGCATAGGACTAGATTATTTTGGTTACCATAGGATTTTCCCCTAGTAGCATGGGTGTGGGTGAGGAGTACATGGGTACCAATGAGGGTAGAAGCTTATGCAAGGCCTACTAAGGCTGAGTTAGCACCATTACCTTTGGATATATGAGACATAGTTATATATATTTTTGATTTAGGTGATGTTAGATATACAAATAAATATGCCACATGGTGGGCTAGGCATTGGTGGGTTCCATTGTATCCTTCTAATGGAGGGGATGTTCTTGAGTATAAGGATCACATATTGATATAGATGATGAGGGGTAAGTAACATTTTTATTTGTATTATGTATAAGTTTGTGCTTGTTTAGTTTGATTTGAAATTGTGTATCTAATGTAGTGTTGTAGTTTTTGTGAAAGTGGAGTGGAAGGTGTGTAGGATGAAGTGCAAGTTAGGGTATGAAGTGGAGATGATGGGTTTTGGGAGACCATAATTGAGTCAACACTTTGAGAGCTTACATGACATGTACCTGATGATGTTTTGGAGGAGGGTGTGATAAAGAGAGATATAGTTACAACTGGTGTTTATTCTTATTTGTTTGATAGAGATTCTATAATGACATCTATATATGTTAGAGTAGTGGGAGATAGAGATGAACTAAGGGATGATTTAGATAAGCATATGATACCTCCACCTAATTATGGATTGGTGAGTATGAGGATTATGGATGAGTATATGGAGCTTTAGAGGTGGTATGTAGACTTGTGTGAGGAGCATGGTCAATTTCTATAGATAAATAGTCATCATAAGAGGCACTTAGGAGCTTGAGGAGGTGTGGGGTCATTAACTAGCATAGTGGATTATGGGACAAGTATTGGTGGAGAGAGTGAGACTAAAAGTGAGGGAACTATACCCATTCATGATTGATTATACCTTGATGTGATGTATATGTTTTAAGAACACACACACACACACACACACACACACACACACATATACTAGTTTAATTTTGACTCAAGCATATTGTGCTATGGATTTTGGACTATATTAGTGTATTTATTGCAAATGGTTGATTAGAAATAGTAGATTTGATATTCATGTTAAGGTTACATATGTTTTGGTAAAATGTTATTTGGGATATGTGATTTTGATTGTTTCTGATAAGTGTGATGTTATATTTTGATTTTGAATTATATATAAGTAAAAATTTGTTATTTTGTAATTTGTAAATGGATTAGATAAAGCAAGTTGGTTTAATATTGGTAAAATGGGATATTGGTAAGGTCTAGATTTGGACAATTTAGTTTGGCTATGGATGGATATTTGGAACTATGAATGTTAGTTTTTAGTAAGAGGGGATGTAAGAGAGTGTTATACGCCTAATTCCATGAGAGTGGCTCAAGAAAACAAAGGCTGGTCCTTTGGCTCCATCATTACCATGCTAAGTGAAGCTATGAATTGATATCGATATGAATGTGTGTCGTATATCTATCTAAACCTTGATGAAAAATTGAACAAGTGCCCATACTACTAATGATATGTAGGAATATGCTCTATATCAGATAGTATTTGTGGTTCACTAACTGTAGCTCTATGTGGAGACTCTACAAAATGTAACTTCACTGGATGTGCAACTAAAACTATGTGCTTTGGTGAAGGCTCATCTATCCACGATAATAGTGGATTTCTACATGAAAAACACCATGTGGCCGCTATTAATATGCATATAACTAAGCAAAAGATAGAGATAGAGATAAAACCTATGATGGGGGCTTATCTAATCTTAATCATATCAATTTGATATGTGATATAGGTCCCTAAAAATTTGGACATAGTGAATATCTCTCTAGAGCAATACTCTATGATGTGGGTTCATTTAATATTAACTATAACATGTTGCTACATGAGATAGGACCCTCAAAATCCATCCATAGTGAATATCTCTTTGGAGAAATACTTTGCTATGATGCTCATGACTGTGCTAGATATCTATATGGTACTACACTATGTACTCCTTAGACTACACTATTATATATAGGTTGATCTCATTATACTAGTTTCCAAACCTTATGAATAGGTGGAATAGGTGATCTCATATGAAGCTTTATTTTAGAACCCACATTAATCTCATGATGAATGATTGGTGATTCCTATAAAGGAATATCCTTGGATGACTTAGTCATGGATGAATGAGGACTATGGTTCCATGATGGAGGAGATTTTGGTGCCCCTTGTGTAAATGTTATGATGTCATTATCAACACATATTAATTCAATCTTTAAGTCCATGACAATCATTATATCTAGGTCTATGGATATAATGATAGCTAAAAAAGGGTTGATGTGGCTATTTATGTAAGAGTTGTGGATCTCATAGATGAGTAGAAGGTAATGTGATTAACCTCCTATTAAGTATTGTTAATAATATAACACATGAGCTATCCTGCTTTGAATCAAACTATAGTGGTTCCTTGTTATTTTCATTTGTAGTGCATATTGTAGGTTGTACTCTGGAAACTGGCTCTCTATTCTTAACTAGTTGATTTTTTGGTTGTGGTCTCCTATCTTTTTTAGGACATGGTGTATGTTGTGTGTTAGGAGCTATCGATGTAGGTAATACTATGAAATCAAGAGTAATCTGATCCACTGAATCTTCTTTAATCAATCCCAATTTATTTTTCAAAGTTAGAACTATATAATAGAAGTGCCTAAAAGAGGACTCTATGTGATATAATAGATGTTTGAGGAGAGGTTGACAAATACCCTTAATAAATATATTCTAAATCTCTAAATATGTTGGTTTATAGATCAATCTTAACATGTACATCTTGATTTTTAAGATATATTCACTAACTAGCTCTAAATTATTTTGACATATTGTAGCAAGTTTCTCATATGTAACACAGGGGCCTACGTTTTCTATGTAATGTTTGAGAAATGCCTCCTCTAAGTCATCATATGTGTGTAAGGAGCCAATGAAAATTAGATGAAATAACTAATTATGTGCTTACCCCACTAATGTCTACTAGAATAATTTCAATAAAATCAAAGGACTCACATGAGATGGCAAAGCCTTGTAAAAGGCTTGAAGGTGTATGAATGGATCTCTAGTTCCATCGAAGTGAAGCAATGATGGTATCTATAAATGCTTAGGTAATGAAGCTTTTTTGAATTTTTTAAGAAGAGGGTTACCATGTAAATCATTATCATCTATCCAATACTTATAAGCCTTATTTTCCAAGTTAAGGAGATGTACTTGATGTTGTCATTCACCTATTTTATGCATCAAATAAATAACCTCCTGAGATGGTATATTAGAATATTGAAGTGGTTCATTTAATCATTGAATTTGATCATTATTTTTATCCATGGGGATGCTAAATTTATAAATTGGATCATAAAGAGGGGTTGTTCTCACTTGAACCTTGGGAGTAATGGTAACTTAGATCTTACTAGAGGGATGTGGGCTACCATTATCTTAAGGTGAAAAGTGAGAATTGGATTTTACTATAGTGAGGGGCAGCTTGGAAGATTCATTTTTATCTTTATGCTTTAGTGAATCACATTCTAATTGATTAGAATATGTGATTTTATCATTAACATATGCATTATTTGAAATAGAATCATGCATATAATTAGAAACAACATTTGGTATTGAATTATGTTTGAAAGGAGTGAGAGAAGAGTTAGAAACATGAGATGCATTTTATTCTTCACTATGTTCAAAATAATCATCACTATTCAATACATTATCATAGATGAAATATTGTTCAATGTCACTCTCATTTTCATATTCATTTACATGTTCACTATCATACTCATTATCACTTCCATTGTCACTAGGGAGAGGTGTATGACAAGAATTTAATTCTTTTCTAATATGCAATAAATTATCATGTGAATGTGCATCTATGTTATCCATGGATGGAGTGTATGCATTATTTTCATTTGAAATATGAGAAGTAAGATTAAGGGAGTTATCATTTAGACATTTTTTTGATAAATTAGATTTAGAAACATGAGATTGAAATTTTGAACTATGCATTGGCAATTTGCTTCTATTATTTTTTTATTTTTTTATTTTGAGCATATAAGTAGCAAAAGAGAGAGAAAGATTAGGTTCACATAGAATAAAATTATCACCAATAAGAGGTTCAATTGGAAGTACATTAATAATTTATTCATTTTGTGCATTATGCCTAGGAGAATCAGGTGAAAAGTATGTCTCTCATTTATCAAAATTATTTTCTTTAGGAGGAATAAAAGAGATAAGTTTGAGAGAAGAAGATGCCTCTACTTTTTCTTCACTATCAATTTCACAGGTATCATCATATTCCTCATTATGACAATAGTAATTATCTTCATTGTAAATGAAATAATTTTCCACATTTTTAGCTAATGTGTAGTTTTGGAAATTTGTCCATTCATTGTCATAATTATGAGAAAAAATTAGAAATTGATCTATGGGATGAGAGGGAAGAAGTGCCTTAGTTGCCATTTTATTTTTTTCACTAAAGATAATATGTAAAAGTAATATTAAGAAAATAAATGCAAAAAATTATTACTAACATAGAAATTTTGAAAGTATTTTTGAAAATTTAAATAATTTGCAAAAATTTCAAAATATTTTTGTAAAAATTGCAAGGAAGGCTTGGGGTTTTAGGACCTAGTTTGAAAATCTAGGGTTTTGGGCTAGGTTTTTAGAATTTTTGAAAATTATGGTAGTAATTTAAATTCTAAAAATAATTTTAAATAGGATAAATGCAAAAAAATTATACAAAAATCAGAAATTTAAAATTTAATTTTTACACAAAATAACTACTAATATAGGAATTTTGAAAATATTTTTGACAATCCAAATAATTTGCAAAAATTCTAGAATTTTTTTCTAAATTAAGGAAGGCTTAGGGTTTGAGGACCTAGTTTGAAAATATAAGGTTTTGTGCTAGGGTTTTTAAATTTTTGAAAATTATGACAATAATTTAAATTATAAAAATAAATTTTTAACAGGATTAATGCATGAAAATTTATACAAAAATAAAAAATTTGAAATGAAATTTGTTCAAAAATTTTGAAGTAAAAACCCTAAGGGTGCCTAGGATTTTATATTTGTTCAAATTAAGTCGGGTTCACCAAATTTTTTATTTTTTGGGAAACTAGGGTTTAGTTCCTAAACAATAAAGGGTATAGAATAAATGGAAATATCGATCAGATATATTAAAATATAGTGTTTTTTATCAAAATTAATTACATCAATTATATATGGAGAGAAATAAACTTATCTATAAAAATAGGTTGAAACAAATGATATAGGGGTTGAAATCTACTACACAAGATTGTGACAGTGTCACAAATCTAAATCTAACTTTCATTTTGTGAAAGGACAGGAGCACCAAAATAAGACACCTGGGTGTCCAACACTATATTTCTTTTCTACCACTAATGTCTTGAAGGTATAATATTTTTGGGTTTTATTCATTATCTTAGTGTGAGCCTATGTATGAAATTTTAAAGGGTAAATGTCAACAAAGCTCACTATAGGTCCATTTTAATATATAAACCTTAAGTCTATCTACACACATGAGACAACAAATACATCAAAATAATAAGGGGAAAAGCATGGTTAGGGGAAGTATGATCACATGATCTAGAACCCCTATTGTCTTGATTACTACCTACATTAATCCTTAATACTAGGGTCTTAAATCAAATGTAGTTCTCCCTTAGGGAACATGCATAATAAATGCATATAGTAGATACAAGAATGAACTTTCATCTAATCCCTTCCTTGATCAAGCATGAAATTCTAAGTGTGATGTAGAATGTTGAGCTATACTATTGACTGATTTTTATTATGTAATGTGCTAAAGTAGTAAATTCTTGATATAAAATACCATGTGTATTAATTTATGTAGGAGAATATTCATTTCAAATTTGGGAGCTTTATTTAAATTAGGTTGACATTGGAAAACTTAATGTTGAAGCTAAGAAAGGGTCTAGGACTCATTAAGTAAGCAAAAGTAATCATTGGAGCTAAATATAACCTTAGACACGAGCATTGGAAATGAACACCCTAGGGTCAAACACTCCTATCCTACATTTTCGACACATAGGGGATGGAAGAAGCGTGGGAAATATGACCTGGCTAAGGTTGAATGAGGTTCCATATGTCTATGAATGATTGGTAATAAGTAAAAAGTTGACTCAAATATGAAACAAGACCAAGATGAGTAAACTGAGAGATATGGATAAATGTGAATGGAGCTCATATTCTCTAGTGGGAGTCTCCTATGAGAGGACTATGAAAAGACATGATATGTGTGGTTTATAAAAAATTTTAGGGTGTATATAGTTTTCATCAAAAATTAAGTCAAAACCACTTATTTCTTGAGTTAAATAACTAGTTATTATGACCTATAGAGTGACAAAAAATCATAAGCTAAAAGGTGAAACCATCAGTTTTAAATGAAAACAATTGATTTTAGGGGGAAAACCATTAATAGACAAGGTGATATCACTTATTCCACCTAGGAAAAATTTTTACCAACTGATAAGGAAAATGAGATTAATTAATCTAAATATTAAGTTAATCTCTATAATTAGAATAATGAAGAGGCCTTGTAAGAGTTTATGGGGTGCATAGGGTCCTACTAGGCATGCCATTATGTAAAATAAGAATCCAAATGGGGTTAGTTCATTTCTAGTGAATAAAATTAAAAAAATTGCATGAACAGAACAATCTAAGCCTATCCATTAAGATTGAACAAGGTTAAATAAGAGGTGAATCAAGTATAAAATCACACAAACACATTATAATTTCCTTTGAAACTCTTTTGTTTGCCAATTCAAAGAGGCTTGTGCTCACCTTGTATACTAGAGGTATTTGTAAATGTAAAATCCATGTGTGGGTAGAATTTAAAATTGCATACACTTGATTTGGATTGAAAATTTCATAAATAAATGTGAATCTCTATTATAATTTTTGGCATATTAAGTTTACTTCAATAGAGCTTATTTATAATGGCCAAAATCCCTTATATTTATATAATTTTGGTTTGAATGTGAGCCATTGATATAAGATCAAGATTAATGGTGAAGAGGGAGTTATCAAACTCATCATTGCATAATAAAGAGTGCATAATAGACTCTATTTAGGACAATTTTAGATTGTGTAAGATATTTGGAAGAAAATTGAAATCATTAATACTTTTGGAGTGTGTCATAGATAAGTGTGTAAGATTCCTTGTCCTAGGTGTAAGAGAGTGTGTAAATGGTTATGTTATAAGCCACCTTTATTACACTCCACTTCTTATTCCATTGACTCTCCAAATGATGTCACTAATGTGAGATAATATTGTAATGTTTTAGGAAATTTAATAATTCCAAATCCATGGAATTTTAAATTAGAATAAGTTTTAGGCTAATTAATCAAGGTGATTAATTGACAATTAAAGAATTGGATATTTACAATGTTCATTTGTGCAATTAAATTTTCATTTAATTTTCCCAAAATATCACTTGTAAATGGTTAGGTTTATTTAGTGTTCATTTGGTAATATTTTTATGACATTATGGTTCATTACCCAAATTAGGAGTGTTTTATTATAAATTCATATTAAATCTATAATTATGTGGGTAAATTAGAACAGTTTATGATTTTTAGTTAATTTTTCACGTGATTGTAGAATCTCATTTTAATTGTAATTTAGACATAAAAAGTGGTTAAAATTAAGTGTCTACACCTATAATGATTACACATACCTTACTAGTTACTCATTTCTTACATAATGATACATGATATGCCATTATATTGTGATATGACATTGATATGTATGGATGGTGATGACTAGTTCCTTATTCTATTTTTCATTGATTATTTTACTCTTTTACACAATAGGTTAATTTATGCAAGGAACTTTGCCTTGATTGATTTGACATCATTGATGTCCCTTATTTGTGAAATTTGTATGTCCTATTGCATGTGGTCTTTGTCAATACCCTATCATAAAATAATTAGAAATTAGTAATGGTTAAGGAGAATGGTACTATTTGAACTATTATATTTGTTATATTTCAAACATAAATGCATTATTAAGTTAATATATAATGTGTAAATTACCTATTGTAAAATTTATAATTAGATTCACTAAGATTTGAATGAAACCCTAATACCACTAGTGTATTCTCATGTCAAGGTGAATGTGTAATAATGATTGGTTGTGATGTAGGAAATTACATGGTCAAGTAGACTATTCTAGAAATATCACTCCATCTAAAGGAGACTACATGAACATTAATTTCCATTTTTAGTACATAAGGTTAACTATAATACTTTTTGGTTGCTTTAGTATTTAATGCATGTTAAACTTATTTTTGGAAAATTAGATTAAAAAGAGTAATGGTTCACTCAAGCATATGTAAAATCACATCTAAAACTACAAAAAATGCAATGTACTATTCAAATGAAATTATTGGAACTCATATGACATAATATTTCTCAATAACTATAGTTGGGCTTGGAATCTTTAATTAGGGTGGATGTTTCCTATATTTTTTTATCAAATACATTTTAACCCTAATCTAAACATATACATCATGATCAAACCTTATAGTCAGTTATATCTTATATTTCATGATTTTTATCTATAGGGTTCAATGTGTTTCATAGGGATAAAATGATCAGTCCTGAGACAAGGCATATAACCATTGAGTTTATTGTTATAAATATTTGTTAATCACTTAACATACTAAGTTAGTAAAATCTACCTATGTTTTCCATAATAATGTGGAATTAATCATATACATGTGTTTCATTATTTTTTTGAAATTAAATATGCATGTACATGGCTTATCATTGTAAAAAGGGTATCATAACCCTAAATGCTCAAAATTTTGTAGGTTGATTTTTGAGGCCTTGACATTTGTTATTCGATCTAGGTTTCAACCCTATAGATGTTTGGTAAAATAAAATATGTTATATTAATTAGTGAATCATAATGAGATTTCTTTTATTTAAGTATAAATTTTATGTGGTTTTGGAGGGGACACTTAACCTCTCTTGATTTGAGACTATAAGGTGTTAAGGGCCAAACATTTATGTTTAAGATATACATATTAAGGTATGCATATATAAGTCTATACCGTAGTTTAGGGTAAATTTCATATAGGTAAAACTCTATATAATGGCATTGTGTGGTTTAATCTCCATTTGTGGTGAATGATCTTGCATAAATAAGAAAAAATACAATGTAGATTGTCAATATTGTTATTTTATTTGACATTGTGTTGTTATTTATAATTATTTTTGGGTTTAAAAAGGGTTAAAACCTATTTATTGCATCTATGATATTCTATGATCTTTTATTTCTACTAGCTACTCGGTGACTATAATAGATTTATTACTTGGTGTATTAGATTATATAATTTAGCTAATCCCTATACGAGTATTTACTTAAGCTCCTCAATGATATAATATGATTTTTTATATATTTATAATTACTTTGCAAAAATTGGATGTTATTTCCTTTTGTAATAAAACTAAATTTATAACCCATATTGACAGTAAGGATTTATCTTACCTTTCAAGTCTGAGCTATTTAACATTATTAATGTTGTTGTTTTAGCCGTGGCTAGGTGTGACTAGATTAATTACCAATTTTAATGTAATATACATTATATTTGAGAGAATATTAGTTTGATATTTAGGTCATTTATCATATACTTTTCTACTTTAATATTAATTATATTTAAAAGGTAGACCTATATTAAGTCATATGAAAATATTATTGATCAAATTTTGACTCTACTATGTTGGTTTTTAGCTATAGTAATATTGGTAATTATGCTTTATATTTCAATGTATGATGGTATAAACTCATGAAGATTGTTAAGATTTCATTTTTTGATTTTATACAATGTGATTAATATGTGTTTAATGGGTTGTTATAAATTATCTATGCATTTATTATAATAATTTGAGTGGTTTATATTCATTACTAATCTCGTCAATGTCTGAGAAGTCACATAGTGAATGTTTAGTAGGTAAAAATTAGATATAATGTTTTAGCTTAGTTAATGAAAGGTTATCATTCTTAGTTCAAATGATTTTAGAAATTGAATTCCATTTTGGGTGTACACAACTATTTAAAAATAAAGTTTATAATGAAATAGAAATCTAAGTCAAACCTTAGCATGACTATAACATACATTCAAGGTACATAATAATGACTATATGATTGATGTTGGTATTGAGGAAAGGTTCGTATCATAATTTCCTAGTTAAAGTGATGGACCATGGATAGATGCACTTAAATTAAAGTGTATAGAAGAATTATCACTCTTCAAAGGCCACTTCTGATCTAATTTAATTATTAGTAACATGATTTATATGTATATTAAATATTATTTTAGTTTTACACTCACCTCTAGTAATGATTCTTAATAAAAGAATAAGGTATTATGATATAAGCTCAGCCTTATATTATAAACTCTAGAAGGATTTATTTAAACCAATTTTTATTATGCTAGTTACTTTTGGAGCTTGTTTTTCCTAGTTAGTGATCTAAAATTATTAGAATGATTACTTAGAAGGTCATTAACATCACCAGCTTATGATGACTTATATCATTTAAATATTTTAGTATAGGGTGATGATTTGTTTTATAAAACCTACATTGCTCATGAAATGCATTTCCCTAAAATCTAAACTATGTTTGACATGATTAATTTTTGCTTCTCTATTGTTGATGATGTCTTAATTGTGAAGTAACTTTTGACTATGCCAATGATTCTTAAGATAATAAAGTAATTTATAATCATCTTGACTTGGTGATGTAAACTTGTAGTAATGAATGAAAAATTTCTATGGTTTAATCTATATTATTATATGGTAAGAATTAATTGTTTATTAGTGAATATGCTATACATTTTACTACCTTAATGATAAAATAAAATTTATGACTAGGTTTAGTATTTAAATAAAAAGGTATCTTGTTATCTTATATATATCATTTATTCTAAAGTTATTTTAGTTGGATAACTATAAAATAGAAATTAATAAAGATGGATACATTATTGGTCAATTCCCTTAGGTTCTTTCTTTTTTGTTAGTCATGTGTTGACATTTCTCTTCAGCATGGCTATGTCAATTTGTTGATTATTTTCCTTGTTACATTATATTGATAATTTTACTTATTTGATTGGTGAATATATAAATATGATTTATTTTTACAATTATTTTTTTATGCACATGAGAAGTTAATTTAGGACTATAATACAAGGTTTTTATGTATGTTTATATTACTTGACTTAAATAATTCTACACATTAAAAGTAATTGATCATTTAGTATTGAGTATAAAAACTACCTATAGTTAATGAGATATAGTTACTTGATATCAAATATTGTACCACTCATGGTTAATCTATCGTGTTGAAATTGACTATTTGATTTCCTAAACTTTTGAATGCAAACTTGATTATGACACCATGTTGATATCTGCATTCTCATTTTATAATTGTGTGATAATACATATAAACTAGGTACTTGATTAGGTTAAAGGATATTTATATGCATTGAAAATTAAATTGATTATAATATCAAGTATTGCATTGAGTTAATTGTATTATAAATCGAATAGGTCAAGTTATCTTGACCTATTCATGTGGTGATACTCTTGACAAATAAATCTAAACACTATGTGTGGCTATAACATGAGAAATATGATAAACTATTTGTTATTTTCTTATATAGTTGTAAGTCATAGGGGAATTTATTAGAGTATATAGTATTATGTGAAGGAATCATGAACTAATATGACTACCATAGTAGGCTTATAGCCTCTCTAGCCATATTTTTTGTTTTTAATAATTTTTTAAAGGAAAGAATCATGTCTTCATATTTGACTAAAAGATAGTTTAGTACACAAGTTTTATCATTTAATATTGCTAAGGAATTTGAAGTGTAAATAGAAGAATTATGTGTTAATTTATCATATATTTATCATGTTGCATTTGATTTTTATTGAGTATCATTAATTTAATATAACACATGAAATAGATAGTATAAAAGGAAATGTTGATTATGTTCTTCAACTATGTCTAAAATCATGCAAGTTTTAAGAGTGAACAAATAGGGGATACCCTATTAAAGGAAAACATAATTTAGTTATTTAATGTCCTAAAAATTACGTAATATGATTATGGTGTGAGTGTAATTATATTTGTAAATAGAAACTTATTAGGAAAATTTAGTATTGAACGTGCATACATGGTTAAGGACTCTTAGGAGTGGCTATGAAGTAAGAGTATGGGATGCCTCTTCTAAAGAGACTAAATTTTAAATGGTTATTTTTCAAAGGCAATGACTTGATTTAGTCATGATTAAGATGTTTTGTATGGTAAAGTAACTAGTTACTCACTCAAGTTATCAATTAATGAATCTTACCATTCATTATTTTTAAATTTATCTTAATGTATCTCTGAGTAGCTATATGGAAAATTTGTGGTAAGACACTCATTATATTTGGGACTAATGGTAAAATGGGTTAAAAGATAATTAAGTTCCATTATTCTAACTATGAGATGGAGAGATAAATTGAGGTGAAAATAGATGTAAGATCAATGTTATTATAAGTACCATATTATAAATAATTAAAAATTAGTAGTGATTAAGGATTATGGTAATCTATGAATTGTTCTATTTGTCATATTTCAAACCTCAATGCATTGTTAGGGTAATATATGGCACGTAAATTGGCTCTTTCATATTTTATAATTCAATTCACTAGGATGTGAATGAAACCATATTGGCATTGGGATATTCTTGTGGAAAGGTGAATGTGTGACAATGATTGGTTGTAGTCTAGGAAATTACTTGGTCAGGTAGACTATTTTGGAAAGCTCACTCTATCTAAAGGATACTAAACTTACATTAATTACCACTTATAATCATAAGGTCAAGTATAGTAATTGGATACTACGCTAGTTATTATACATTAACTTAAAATTATTTTTGAATAGTTAGATATTATAAAGTAATGGTTCACTCAAGAACATGTGAAATCACCTCTAAAAATACATAAAAAGGTAGTGCACTATTTAGATAAAATTTATAGAACTCAACTAACATAATTATATATCAATGAATATGATTAGGATTAGAATCCTTGATTAGGGTATATACTTCCCCTATTTATGTAAATTTATTATTAAGCCCCTAGCCTATTAGTAAAGTATTACCACCAACATGACATCCACCTTGGTGTGATAGGATAATTTTATCAAGTGGTTAGCCTATGGGTTTTTGTAGCTAGTAGGAGGTTGTGACATAAATCTTGCACTAATTTTCTAGTGGCTAACCATCTTATAAATTTTAAAGGCATCATCAAAGATTTTAAGGGATATGGTAGTTGTAGTATAGAGTTTACAGAGGCATGGAGCTAGTAGTTATGATGATAGAGTTCTAGCTTAACACTTAGTGTACAATGTCTACCCTAAAAAAGATGTTCCTAAAGGCTTATATAAGAATCTCAAGCTAGATGAGGGAGAATATATGGACTATAACAAAGCTCTGGTGGAATGAATTTACTCTACAACCATTTTTCCAACTACTAATAAGGCTTAGAAATAGCATGGATGCCACTATGGCTCTAATTGTATATTCCCAAGATTATTTACAAGCTTCTATATTGTTAACATTATGTTTTGATTATAACTCTACTTATGTAATTTGAAATAATGACAGTAGTTTTGCATTATAGTTTGCTATATGCTTGGTTTTCATGTCTTGCTATATTATTAATGTGATGTGAATATTTTTGATATCATATTTTGATTGAATTATGTTAATTAATATTCATGAATTTTATTGGTTCATATATCTAATGTAGTATTTTTACTTTTCATGACATCACCATCATTTTTCATAAAGGATGAGTGTAGATCATGCACCCATACTCAATCCTTATTTCAACTAGATCTATTTAGTATATTGAGTAGAAGTAGTCTTATAACCCTTAAAGTTCCTATATGACATTGAGATTAATCCAAGAAAGGCCTATGTCTATAGATCTACCTTAAGTTTTCATTAAAATGTTTAAGTCCCCCTTTAGTGAAGCCTCGTGCCATGGGACAACTAGCCTAATCTAGTCCCTAATTCCTTTTTAGTTATGATTTGGGTGAGTGCATAAGGCCTATACCTTATGTGGATTGATGTCAGTGTAGTTGAGTGTTTAAATATTGATCACATGAGGAACATCCCATGTGTTGTGCCTGGTCATAATAAACCAAGACCCTAGATAATTTTCTACAACATTTTGGTTCTGTTCCTAAGACCCATGTTTAATTTTGTTGCTAAAATGGTGTAACATAATGATTTATAAAATTTATCTCAAAAATATCAAGTGTTAGCTATAATAGGTGGAAAATAGCTTTGTGATAAACCATCCAACCTATAAAGGGCAAAAACTAAGAAAATGGGTTCAGGACAACCTATATGATGGTTTTTATAAGGTCTTTTCTATGAGTTACTTGAGCATGTGTATAGGTGGTTGGATGCATATTAAACCCATAAAATAATAATTTATGAATGGCACTATGAATGGACAAAGGAGTGCCTATAGAGGATTAAGACCTTGGATGTTACTTGGACTAGAGTGGTGTATAAATGGTGTTAAGGATCCATAAATAGATATGTACTTGAGTTTGTAGCCTCAACATATTCATGCCCTGAGGAAGTAGAGTACTAGTTTTTACATGACCCTAGAGGCATATTTATAAAAGAGTTTAGTGCAAAGATAAAAAAGATAATGGTGGATTAAGGTTTTGAAACTTTAGGGATGGAAGGCTAAAATACTTATGCATATGAGCTACATAAAGGGGGAGAAGGGGATGTGTAGGTGATTCATAATGGAAGGGGATGAGAAAATTGACACCCAAGAGCTTAGAAGATAGACCTATAATAAGAGACAACACTGACTGATGGATGATATGGAACCTAAAGTGCTGAGAGGACCCATAGTAAATGGGAAGGTCATGGGGAAGGATCTCTTGAAATATAGTAATGTAAAGAAGAGAGATATAATGAAGTGATGAACCAAGATCAACATTTTATAGGCATGGAATTTGTTGAGTTCTTACAATATTTAGTGACTAAATATATGCTTGACACACCTACCCCCTTTGAACCTATGGTGTATGCTCATGCAATAGATCCCCCACTTGAAGACAATACATAAGTCATTCTTGGCCCTACTAATGCCTTTAATCTTAGAGGTTTTATAGATTTAGATTGTAACTTCATGATTAAACAAATTATTCTATATGATAACATGAGTGAAACTACCTCTAGACTAGTAAGTGCTAGCTCACCATAATAAGACTTAAATGAAAGTGTACCAAATCAATCAATATCACCAATACAAGGTGGGTAATATTCTATAAGAAGTGGTTTGATTCCACAAGTAACATATCACTAACAACATCAAATACACTAATAGTAATGATGGGACTAATGATTACCTCCATGTCTAGAGGCATTAGAGGACGGCCACTAAGATAGGTGTTGGGGGGATAGGTTCTTCAAGTACCAACTTCCCCCCCACAATAGATATACTACAAGATGTCTATGTACCTCCTAGAGTATCACAACATGGAAAATACTCCATAACATGTGCTAAAGTGTGAACTATAATATCATGCCTATAGCATAACCAATTAAGAGTGTAAGATTACTAATTTTACAACCATTTTACTTGATTGTGCCCATATGTTGAACATTGTCATTGATTAAGGGAGAGATTATTGAGCATTGTCTTTGAGTGTTTAACTATGATATTTAATGTTGTCATTGATGTCAAAGGTTATTATGAAGATGCATGGTTATGTCATAGATTTTAATCTAATATCATTAATATCAAAGGTTTTGTGAAAATTATTGGTCAAGTAACTCTTGAGGTATGTGTATGATGAGTTTTGATTATTAGCATAGTGAATATTGTTGTTGTAATGAAAGAATATTGTTTGAAGAATGTTTAGATGTTTACCTGATTATAATCATTAAGAAACAACATGAGTGAATATAGGTTAGTATAGAAAATGTAAAGCATATTTTAATTCTTTATCTAGACCTTATTATAAGGTATTTTTAGGTGTCATGATGATATGAGTGAGTTGTAAATAAGTTGTGTGCTCTGAAGATTTATGTAGGTGGTTCTAAAGATGCTCAAATTGAAATATGATGATGATAATGATCTAAAAAACACTTTAAAATGTTTAATCATGAGATATATTTTTTGGGGTTTTATATTAGGTGTTAAGGACCTAAAAAATGATTAGAAATTCATCTCTAAATATTTGTATATGTAGCTCTGAAAATGGTATGAAGATCTTAATCAAGCTCCAAATATCTTTAAGTAGCTCAACAAATGTTATATTGAAGTTATGAAGAATAATGAGTATATGAGGTTACTTGAGCATACACAAGAGACATTTTAACACAATAATGCTCTAAGGTGAAGTCTATAGGGTGGTTATAAGGTCAAATTTAAGGACTAATAAGACTTGTAGGACAATGATTAGAAAGCAAGAAGAGAGATAGTGACCAAATGAGGTAAGCAAATCAGTTTTCATGACATGGGTGAGTAGGTGAACATTGACAAGGTGATTCAAATTATTTTTAATATGTATATGAAGTTTTAGGTCTTGGTTTGCAAGAAAAGGATTGAAAAATATTTCAAGGTTTCTTAATTGCATAGAATAAAGAGTTGTCTACCCAAAAAGGTTTTATCAGTGTTTATTGGCTTGCATAAAATATACATGAGATATTAAGATGTTAATGTTAGTTGAGAAATGGTTCTAGCTCAAATTTATAAGCATTGGTTTCTAAAAAGTGGAGCTAAGTTTTATAAATGAGCGTTAAGATTGGTAGATGGTCTAAACCCTCATAAAACCTTAATAGTGACATGATGTTAAGATATTGTTCTAAATATTTTGTAATGGTTTTATATGATTAAAAAAATTATTATAGGTTTAACTCAACTCTCCTAGTCACCTCCATGTATGATTGGTTTCTCAGGTGAGTGAGTAAACCCTATAGGAAATTATTTATCTTTCAAAAATTTATTGTAGAAGATAGAGTTAAACGAGTCAAAGTGACTGTGGATGAAGATAAAAGTGTGATTATTTTATTTGTTGTTCATTAATATTTATATATAGGTTCAAAATATCAGATGTGTAAATTTGGTGATCCAAGTTGGCCAGTCACTAATAGATCTAGTGATATAAAGAGAAAAGAAATCAGATAGAACTGAGAAAATGTTTCTTGATGTGTTTTCATGTAAGAGTGATGTATTGAAATGCATGATAATGTTTTTTGGGCCTTGAATGTTCTATCCATTCTTTTAAAAATCTTAGAATTTAGTATAATAGGTTGAAACATTGAAGCCAAAATGGCTTATCTAGATGAGTAGAGTTAATGAGAGAGAAGGTCAGTAGATTGGTCTGTAAGACTAATAGTTTTCATTCGAGATCATGATCTAATTAGTTGATCTTGATTTGAATATGTTATAATATTATATTCATGCATTGAAATCACTTTAATATATTCAATCATATGTAAGATGTTCATTTTTCCTTGACTATGTTCTGGAGTGAGTTGGGAGTTCTAAGTGAACATCTTGTAGAGACGTGTTTCAACTTATTTACCCTGAGTTGAAGCATTAGTAAATATTGTGATGACCCTAAGGTCATGATGGTTATTAATATTTAATTGTTTTCCATGATTTTTTTTCAAAATTTAGTATATGTCTCAATTATTTAAGATAGATTTTCTATATATGCACGAGCCTTTTATAAATAGTGATTTGAAGAGGGGTTCAAGTGGTAGTTGGACCTAAAAGGCATCATAGACCTAAATTGAAGTTGGATAAGGGATATTAAAGTGTATTATGATTTTTTCCTACCATATGAGTTTTTTGGATATGCTTCAAGAAATATAAGAGGGTAACATGTTGTTAAGAAGGCCTATTAGGTCTTCATAAGCCTAAAAGAGGAGTAAGGGATGATTGATGTATGGCTAAACTATTGTATTAATTGATTCATAATTAAAGAATGTTATTTTAATATTAAAAGACCTATTCATGGTTGAACTAAGTTATTTTAATGTGTATCAAAACTATAAGGATATGATCAAGTGACTTGTATAAAAGCAAGGCCTATTTAGTGTGCACTTAGAGAGAATGCTTAGAGGATGCTAAGTGTGGGAGAGAATAAGAGGATAAGTGAATGATATAGATCATTTGTGAGAAAAAGGAAGTTATAAAAACAATCATAAAAGTATTATGAATATCTAACATAAATTTTACATATGAGGATCAAGGTTAAAAGACCTAATCAAGCCATAAAGAGGGCTAGTTGAGTAAAGATGGTTGAAGGTTAGTTTAAAAGGGACTGAAGTAAGTGAAGAGATAAAATATTATATCATCATATATTATATAATAATTTTTTTTATTGTGATAAAATAATTAGATGGTTGAGTTGGTGTTGAGCCATCTAGGGGTTTGGTGCCTCATTGCAAATGGGTGCTTGTTAAAGCCTAGTTGAGTTGGTGTTGAGCTAGTTGGGGTTGATGTTCCATGTGAAGTTGGTGCTTCATTAAATATTGATTTTTTTATTATATTACTATAGTCAATTTTATTCATCAATGGGATTTTTTCCTTAGAGTTTTTTTTATGTATATTGTATGTTCATGTGTTTCATTCTCTTATGATTTGATGTTTATGCTTGTCTAGATGTACATGATTACTAGAATGATTCATTCAAGGTTAAATATAATTAAATGAAAAGTTTCGAAGACTCATTTACCCCCCTCTTATTCATATTATTTCCAATAATTAGTATCATATCAGGTCCTTTGGAATAGGCTTAACATCCTAAATGAGATCCTAAAAAGTAAGGATGACTAGTCAATAAGCTCAAGGTGGTTTATCTACCAGTAAGGCACTATTATCCAATGGATATAACTATGCCTTTTGGATGTTAGAATGAAGACATATCTAATGTCAAAAGGACATGATATTTGGTAGTAATTTATGGATGGGTATGTTGCACCTCTAATTCCACCAACAAATACAATAGGTAAGAAGGTTAGTGAAAAAAACTCTAAATCAATGAATGCCATTTTATGTGTCCAATCAAAGGTAGAGATAGTAAAAGTAAATCATTGTGCTTTAGCCAAAAATATATGGGATAAATTTAAGACCATCTATGAAGGAGACACCAAGGTGAATATGGCCAAGTTTTAGACCCAAAGAAGATAGTTTGAAATCATAAAGATGAATGAAGATGAAACTATTGCATCCTACCTATTAAGGGTTGTTTAAGTTGTCAATATCATAAGAGGACTGGGAGAAGAAGTGAAAGAGTATATTGTTTTCCAAAAGGTGTTGAGATCACTCACTCATAATTTTAACTCTAAGGTGTCTATTATAAAAGAGATGCAAGATCTAAATAATCTAGAGATGGATGTGCTTCATGTCATCTTAACTACCTATGAGATGAGAATAAATGAAGGAAGACCTCTCAAGAAGGAAGTGAATTTTAAGGCTGAAAAGAAGTTAAAGGCCAAAGTCAAAGATGAAGTATGTTAATATATTGATGATGATGAACTCATAGCTATGTTTTCTAGGAAGTTGAGGTTTGGCTTAGGAAAGTACAAGGGTAAGTTACCCTTTAAATGTTTTAGTTGTGGTAAGATTGGTCACTTTGCAACCAAGTGTCCTAATAAGGTTATATCTGAGCACAATGAAGAACATGATGAATATTATGGAGATAATAAAAAGACATATAAATTGGAAAATAGAAAGAGAGAGTTAAATAAGAATGAAAGAAAGGGCCATTCAATAATAATAAGAATTTCTACACCAAATAAGATAGTTTATTAGATGTAAGTGATTCAAACACATCTGACAGTGATGATTACAAGAATGAATCTAAATATGATAGTAATGAAGCTTTATTCATAGGCATATAATTATACAATGAAGGTTGTTAAAATGGGAAAGGTATTATGATTTATGCAAAATTAGATAACTAAGTATACTATCATATTAAACAAGCTAAAGTGGATCTTGAAGCAGAGCTTATGAGTTCCTTATAAGAGTTGAAGCATGTAAATAATAAAGACAAGAAACTAAAGTCATTAACTTAGGACTATGAGGATCATATTGGATTGTTTGAGGAAAGACTTAGAAACACTTTCAAGGCGTATGAAGAGATCATCCAACAAGTTGAAACATAGATAGAGATTTTGGCATCAAGACTAAAGGTTAAAGAGGAATATTGTAGTATATATGAAATTAAAATATAATATTTGAAGTTTGAGTTGGATCAAACATCTATAAAGATGAATATATTTGTGATATTTTAAAAGAGAACTGAGGATCTAGATGATATTTTAAGCAGTCATAAGTCTATAAGTGATAAGATAGTTCTCAGATTCAAAGAAGATCAAAATAAGGCACCTCAAGTTGAAAACAAGACTATTGAAGATAAGAAGTTCAACATGAAAATACCTGTTAGATAGATCAATGCTACAAGGTATGCTAGTTATTTTAATGGTTATTATTTTACATATAGTCAATTTGGTCATAGAGAAAGAGAATGTAAAATACCCTCCAAGAATAAGTTGTCATGGAATCATGAAAGAAGAAGCAATTGGTCAAAGGGAGATCACAATCATCATTAGTCAAATGATATGTATAAGGTGATTTGTTATAGTTATCATAATATATGACACATTTCAATATTATATCCTAACAAAGTTAGAATATCATCAAGTCAAATTAGGAAGTTTGAAGCTCCTAGAATTCAAGAAAGAAGTCAAATAAATGTATAGAAACCAAAGACAGTAAAGATAAGTCATGATCAGTCTACAATCTCAAGTGGACTACTTGCTAAGATAGAATATACCTTAGGTTGTAAATAAAGTAATGAATATTAATAATACTTATTACCTACATGTGTTAACAAGGCATTAAAAGAAAATAAGAAGGATGACAAGGTTGATGATGAGATCAAACATATAGTACCAGTCAAGTCCAGAAGAATGTTGAAGAATATGTCTTATGAAGAGATGAAGATATAGGAATATCCTAAGTTAATATTATTTTAGTGCCTTATGAAAAGGGGGTGGCTCCATTAAGCTTCATGGAGAAATTATCATATTAGAAAAATCATGAGGGTGCAATCAAGGAAAGTTTCTTTTGATAAGATTCTAGGTTGTATGTGTTGTAAGAAAGGAGATGAAGATGTATTTTATCCATTCCTATGTTAATAGCTCTATGGTTTGAAGTGTAGGTGGAATAACGAGAGATCTAAGTCTTTTATTAGGCATCTAAAGTCAAAGTATATAAAATTTGTATATAAGAGGTAAGCTTCTAAGATTTATTTGTTATAATTAATTGACCTAGATATGTAGATATAAAAGGGGATTCCTAATTTTTACATTTAGTATCTAGTATGGCATATCCTTGTGTGTGGTGAAGCATTTAATCTTATTCATCCATGTCAAGAAAGGTATGTGATCTTGAGTTCATAGTTATTATAAAATAAGATATGCTTGGTATAAGGGGGATTTTTGTAGCTCTATTTTCTTTGTAAAGAAAGTGATTGCTTTTTGATATGTATGGAGATAAGGATAGATTGTGTCTAAGATACTTAATATAATCTATTTGTTGAGATTTTGATGAATCAATTGGGAAAGTGACCTATTTAAGAATTTTTTGAGAATGGTTATCATAAATGGTTTCCATAAGTTTTTAAAATTGTGTGTCATCTAATGTCTTTGAGGGATAATTTCATCTCATAGGGAGAAGAGTATGATTTCAGTAGTTGTATATGTTTACTACTACCAAAATTATGGTGGATGTTTAGTTTGAGGGGGAGCTATTCAAATTGTTGATCGAGCCTAATCTATATTATAGTGAGTTTGTAATCTAAGTTAATTTTAATGAAATGATAGTTGTGGAAGACCTTTGTCATTAATGTCAAAGGGGAAGATAGATAAAAAAGAAAGAAAATGGAGAAAGATGAGAAAGATTAGAAAAGATGAGAAAAGGGGAAAGATAAGAAAGGGTAAAAAAGCAAAAGGAAAGAACTAGGTCTAATAGATGATTGTCATAAAAATTGGTTTTTAGAGTTTTATAAGTGTGTTTACCATCAATGATAAATGAGTATTTTTTTAACATTATTATTGATTAAGGTAGAGATTGTTGAGCATTGTATTTGAGTGTTGAGCTTTGATATTTAATGTTGTCATTGATGTTAAATGTTCTTATGAAGATGAATGATTATTTCACTGATGTCAATATAATATCATTGATATCAAAGGTTATTGTGAAAGTTATTGGTTAATTAAGTCTTGAGGTATGTATATGATGAGTTCTAATTATCAACATATTGAGTATTATTGTTATGATGAAAGAATACCACTTGAAGAATGTTCTAATGTTTGCCTAAGTGAAATCATTGAGAAGCAACATGAGTGAGTATAGGTCAGTATATAAAATGTAAATAATATTTTAATTATTTGTTTAGACCTTGTGATTAGGTATTTATAGGTGAAATGATGATATGAGTGAGTTGTGAAGAAGAAGTTGTGTGCTCTGAATATCTTTGTAAATAGTTCTAAAGATGATTTGATTGAGCTACAAAGATGAGAATGATCCAAAGAACACTTAAAAATGTTTAAGCATGAGAGATATTGTTTTATGTTGTACATGATGCGTTGATGACCTTTAAAATTATTGTAAGATCAACTCTAAAAATTTGTATATGCAGCTCTCTAAACATGCTACAAAGATCCCAATCAAGATCTAAAGATCTGTAAGAAGATCTAAAGAAGTTGTGTTGAATTTTTGAATAATAATGAGTGTATTAGGTTGATTGAGAATACGCAATAGGAATTGTAACATAGGAGATTTCTAAGGTAAAGTTTATAGGGTGGTTATAAGGTTAGATTCAAAGACTAATAAGACTTGTAAGGCAAGGATTAGAAAACAAGAAGAGATATGGTGATCAGTTGAGGTATCAATAATAGTTTCCATGACATGGGTGATAAAGTTAACATTGAAAAAGGTGATTCAAGTTTTTTTTAGTATGTGCATGAATTTTTAGGTTTTGGTTTGTAATAAAAGGCTTTAAAAGTATTTCAAGGTTTTTCAAGTGCACAAAATGAAGAGTTGTCTACCCAAGAATGTTTTCTCAGTGATCATTGGCACATGAAGCATATAAACAATATCCTAAATTGTACATCATATTTTAGGAAGTGTTATAGATCAAAATTTAAATTATTGGTTCATGGAAAGAGGAGCTAATTTTATGAATCATTATTAAGATTAAAAGATAGTTTAAACCCTCATAAAACCCTAATAGTGACCTGATGTTGAATATATTATTTTAAATAGTTTAGAATGATTTTATATTATTATAAAAGTTATTTGAGGTTGAATTAAACTATACCAAGGATAACCAAGTGTGATCAATTTATTAGGTGAGTGAGCAGACCCTATAGGAAAGTACTTATCTTTTAAAAATTTATTGTATTCCACAGAGTTGACCAATTCAAAGTGATTAAGTGGTTAAAGATTAAAGTGTGAGACTTGTAGTTATTTTTCATGAATATTTATGGATAGGTTAAAAATATTATATTTCCAAATTTGGTGATCCAAGTTGGTCAGTCACTCATAGACCTAGTGGTGCAGACAGTAAAAAAATCAAACATAAGTGAGGAAATGTTTCTTGAAGTGTTTTCATGTAAGAATGATGGATTAAAATGCATGATGATATTTTTTGGGTCTTGAATTATCTATCAATTATTTTTATAATCTTTTAATTTAGTGTAATAGGTTGAAACATTGAATCCAAAATGGCTTATCTAGATAAGTAGAGTTTGTGAGAGAGAAGGTTAATAGATTGGTCTATAAGACTAATAATTTTCATTAGAGATCATGATCTAATTAGTTGAAGATGGTATAAGGATGTTATAAGATTATAATCAAGAATTTAAATCCATTTAATATATTCAATCATATGTCATATGTTCATGTTTCCTTGACTATGTTTTCGAGTCAGTTGGGAGTTTTGAGTGAACATCTTGTAGAGAAGTGTTTGAACCTATTTACCCTGAGTTGAAGCATCAGATGAAGATTGTGATGACCCTTAAGAGGGATAATAATATATTATTTTTTCCATGTTTTTATTTAAAAATTGAGTATATGCCTCTTTTTTTAAGATAAAGTTTCTATATATGCACAGGCTTTTTATAAATAATGAATTGAAGAGGGGTTCAAGTGATAGTTAGACCTAAAACTTATTTTATACCTAAAGTGAAGTTGTATAAGTGATATTAGAGTTTATTGTGATGTTTTTATATCATTTTAGGTGTTTTTATATGCTTTAAGAAATATCAAAGGGTAACTATTGTTTAAAAGGCCTTTTAGGTCTCCACACACCTAAAAGAGGAGTAAGGGTTAATTGATGTATTAATGACCTATTATATTTATTGATTCATGATTAAGGAATGATATTTTAATATAAAAATTCCTATTCATAGATGACCTAAGTTATTTGAATGTGTATCTGACATAGAAGGATATGATCAAGTGACTTTTATAAAAGCAAGGTAGTTTAGGCCTATTTAGTGTGCACTTAGAGAGAATGCTTAGAGGATGTTAAGTGTGGGAGAGTAGAAGAGGATAAGTGAATGATATAGATCATTTATGAGTATAATGAAGTAATTTATACCATAAAAAAGTGTTATTAATATATAACATAGTTTTTTCATATGAGGATCAAGGTTAGAAGACCTAATCAAGCCATGAAGAAGGCTAATTGAGTGAAAAAGGTTGAAGGTCAGTTTGAGAGGGATTGAAGTAAGTGAAGAGATAAAGGAGTATATAATCATATATTGTATAATAAATAAGTGTTTTTGAGGGTGATCAAATAATTAGGTAGATGATTTTGTGCTTAGTCATCTAGGGGGTTGGTGTTTCTTTTCAAGTGGGTGTTTGTTAAGCCTTAGCTGAGTTGGTGGTGAGCTAGCTGAGGTTGGTGATCTATGTGAACTTGGATATTAAATAAAGATGTATGTTTTTATTATATGACTATATTTTATTTTATTCATTAGTGTATTTTATTCCCCTAGAGGGTTTCCCACATATATGTTGTCTTTGTATGTTTCATGTTCTTATGATTTGATATTTATGCTTTCTAAGATGTACATGCTTATTAAAATGATTCATGCATGGTTAATTAGAATTTAGTGAAAATTTTAGAAGACTTATTCACCCCCTCTTAGTCATATTATTTATAACACCATACTTGGTACAAAAAAATTGATCCCAACCAAGGCATAGTTGACTATGATACCCTAAAGTATATATTCTTGAAGGAATTTAACATATTAGAGTTTGAATAATAGAGCATCACAAAATTAAAATAGATTACCCAAGGAATATTAAAGAGTGTGAACTTGTATGATGCAAGGTTCAAAACTCTCCTATCAAATCTCTCATATGATATTTACCCTTCCCAACATGCACAATGGTTCATTGAGGGGTTGCTCATATCATTTTGAAGAGCACTTTCCATGAAGACTTTTATAGACCATCAAGAAGAGCTTGAATCCATGTTAAGATTTGAGGTAGTTGGAATTGTAGACATGAAAATTAGTCCATGTATGGAGGTAAAAATTACATATATGGCCTCCAATCTCTAAAAGCTTACCACTAGATATTTTTATGATTCTCAAAGTGGACTATGGTGCACAAACTAAAAATTAGAAGGCCATAATAGAACTAACTACCCTTGAAATAATGTTTACACTATGTTTCTAAGATATGAAGTCTATTAAGATGTGCATGACATATGAAATTTTTCTTTGTTAAAACTTGCCAGCCAAGTCAACACAATTATATATTATCATTTATGCAATACCTACACATATACCACTATTGATTACTAGGTGATTGATGAAATGCATGAAAACATGGAAAGAGGTGCCTAATAGGCTATAGTAGTAGTCGATGGATAAGCTAACCAAGGGAATGATGGCTACAAGCAATAGAATACAAGCTTTGGGATGCAATGAGGTGTTAAAGGGTGAGGTAGAGGATGTGGTTGTGGAAGGTTACCACTATGCTCATGTTATAAGTGTGGATCAATATATTATTAATATAATGACTACCCTATGTAACCCACATGTGGGTACTATCAAATGAACCATAAGGTCAAATAATTACTTGACCTTTATAATAAGTTAACCCAAACCAAGCTTAGTCTAGACAAGGGCATAATAATGATCAGACATGAGTATAAATTATAAAAATAGACCCCAAAGGCACAACATACACATAGAGATAGTCAAGTTACAAAAAACTACTTAATGTGGATTCACCACTTAGCCTCTAGTTATGCCAGTACTTAAATTATTCCTCAAGTCTAGGGATAAGGGTTGAAATGAGCACATAATGTGGCCTAAACCAAAACTATGTTTTACCCAATCATAACATGTCATAAATATGTATTATGATAGGCTATGATCATAATCCAAAACTTGTAATGGGATCTCCAGTTAGCATGAGACCTAGAGGCATATGCTACAACCTCTCAAAAGAAGCATGATAACCAAGAATCTAATATAATAATTAACTGAGATCCTACGATTCTTTTAGATAGAAGGAATGGTGCCCCTATTAAAGAACTTGCTCCTAGAACATGTAGATTAAAATTAATTTAAGGTCATCAAGCCATGCATGGAGAGGGTGTGATAAGTTCAACATACACAAAATGTTACATATGGACAAGAACTCCTCGTAGATGCCACTATTGATTTATGGTTTGTCTATAATGTTTTGTAGATACAGATGCCAAGAACAAAATCTTGACCAATAATTACTAGGAAAAAATGGTCAAAATAACCTTGATATCTTCCCTTCATGTACTCTTCATGGCCAATAAGACTTAGGCATAGTCTATTATAATTTTTAATAATATATTTGTATATATCATGGGAATCAAATTTTTCATTAACTTTGAAGTCATAGACTTAGCAGAGTTGGAAAATTACCTAATGTTTCTAAGAAGGCCATGGTCTTATGAAAACAATGTAGATATACACTTTAAAAGTTGCTACATGAAATTTTATAATGAAAAGGAGAGGGTGTTTATACATCTCTCAAATGACCAAGGACGCCCCTATGTTGAGAGCATAGACATTGAGGATGAGATCAACCATATATATAACATTAGGACATAAAGAACCAAGAATTTAAACCCAAATTATCAAGAAATCCTATATTGGGAAGATGGAAAATTAGCCTCAAACACCATAGACGTTGCTTGAAACTAATGGGTCAAGGAAGCATATGAGGCCATTGGTCGATGGTATCACTTAGTGTGCATAAAGGCACCAAAATTAGTAAAGACATGTTGGATACAGATTGATCTCACTCCTAAAATATGGGTCCCTTATGCCAAGAAAAGAGGAAAAAGATTATTTCACCTTAGTAACGTAAAACTTGCTACAGTCTTAAGATATGAAAGAAGTAATCATATGGAGGACTATATTAGTGAAGAGTGTTTCACCTTAGTAACATAAAACTTACTATAGTCTTAAGATATGAAAGAAGTAATCATATGGAGGACTATATCAATGACATTGAGTCATGCATCCCAAAGGAGGTTGATCTAATGAGTGCACTAGTGCACACACTAAATAACATTATAGGTTGTTAGTGGGTAGCATAAAATCCTAGCTTGCCAACTTGGTAAGATGTGAAGGAAACCATTTGCACTATATTTGGAAAAAGAAATGAGGACTTGGATATTTTAGGCTACTCTAGAGACTCTGACTCCATAGAGATTGTACATCTTTTCAAATAAACATGGACTATCTATGGTGAAAATGCCACAAAACATCTATAAGTGTACACTTTATAATGAACCTTAAATATTTAGGTATGGGTGTGGTATGTAGTTAATAAGACGTGTCATGAAATAGCAGACTAGGATTCTCTGAAGGAGTGGTTTGTTCATACATTATCCTTTTCTTCACAAAATCTCAAATTGATGGAGCCATTATAACTAGTTTAAAGGTTAGTGTTTGAGGACATTACTATATTGGAGGAGCACCTAAAGGACATGTTTGGTGAAAAGGGTTAACACTCCCATCCTTTTTTGAATATTAAAATATGAATAGTGACTCTAGTGATGAATATGATGATGCATGGAAGGTGCACAATTAGAAGTATTTGATAGGTAAAAGGAAATTAGTGTGCTAAGTTGAGGATAACACCCTAGAGGAAAAAGACCCTACCTATATTTGGGTAGAAACAATTGAGGGTGGCATACAAGTCAAGGATTCACACCAAGAGAAGAATGAACCCTACCAAGCACCATTAAAAACTACTAAGGTAGATATTAGTTTAGAGGGGGAACCCAAAATTGTCACTCTAGACACCTATTGGTTTAAAACAAAATTAGCATGTATTATTATTCTCCTAAAGGAATTCAAAGACCTATTCCCAAAAATCTACAAATATATGAAAGGTGCACACTCATCCCTTAGAAATATGAGTATCAAACTAGTTGATGGTGCAAGACCCATCAAGAAGTGACCTTATAAGATGAATCCAAATCTTCATGCCAAGGTCAAGACTTAGATTGATGACATGGTAGTCATATGATTTATCTACTCAGTGAAAGAATTAAAATGGGTTAGCCCCATAGTTATCAGAATAAAAAATGATGGGTGAAGACACATTTATGTTGACTATAGACTATTGAATACTGCCTGCATCACTAACCCATTCCAAACTCTATTTACTAATGAAGTATTAAATGAATTCATAGGCTATGAGATATACACATTTACTAATGGATTATTAGGATACCTTCAAGTCCAAATTAAGGAGGGGGATAATCTTTAAGCCACCTTTATGACCGAATGGGGTTATTTTGCATATAACATGATGCCTTTTGGGTTGAAGAATATGCCAACAATTTTCTCCCATGTGGTGATCACCATGTTAATAATAAATACAAAATTTGATGTGAAATAATTTCATAGAATCATAATAATAGATATAAACAAAGATGTAGAAAGAATAGAAATAAAATGCACAATAATAAGACTAGATATAATGTGGTTCACCTAATGTGGGCTACATCTACCAAGAAACACTTACTCATATTTTATTACAAGCCATAAAGCTATCTTCTCATAATTACAATACATAAATATTGTTTAGAGTTAAGCTCAACAAACCCTCTTGAATTCACACTTGAATTCACACAATCTATCTTACTTATCAAAACCTTTTTCTCATAATGTATTACCTATGAAATATACATCAATACATAATTCATCAACAAAGTAGTATTACAAAATAATGGGTACCAAAACCATGGGCTAAATCAATCCAAAATGGTTTCCCATTAAAAGGGGTCCAATTTTTTTTTTGGGGCTACCACCCTTAAACCCCCATTTTTTGAGGGATACCACCCATAAACCCCCACTTGGGGGGGTTATCGACTCTAAACCCCCACTTTTTGGGGGCTACCATCCTTGAACTCTGGTGAGAAAAACATATAGAGTGTATAGTACATTTAAAATGTACAATATTTGAAAATACATTGTAATTTAGAAATAGGATCTAAAACACAACAATCTCCCTCTTAGAGATTGATTTCCTCTAAGCAGGCTTCTCAACCCTTCACTATCAACTATGAAGGCTAACCAAAATTGAACATAGCTTCAGTTTCTCCCTTTTGACCACCTTGGTCATCATGTTTGTAGGAGTATAACTAGTATGGATCTTCTCTAGCTTCAAATTCTCTTCCTCCAAAGCTATCTTAATGAAATGGTACCTTAAATATATATGTTTCATCCTAGAGTGTAAATCAGAGTTCTTTGCTAGATGTATAACACTCTAACTATCATTATATAGCTTCCCTTCTTATTTCTTATGTCCCAACTCTTTAACCAATTATTGTAACCAAATCATTTCTTTGATTGTGTCTGTGATAGCAACATACTTAGCCTCTATCTTTGACAAATCCACAAGTTTTTGTAGTCATGAAATCCAACTCACTATTGTGTCACATATAGTAAATACATATCCTATCATACTACTCATGATGTCTAAATCTCCAACCATGTTTGAATCTGCATAACTACACAAAGTGGTGTGAAATTCATCATAGTTTAAAACTATCCCCATGGTCCCTCTTAAATACTAAAGGATATTCTTCACTACCTTCCAATGTTCTCTACCTAGATCACTCATGTACTTACTTATTAGTCCCACTACATGGGAAATATCTAGCCTAGTGCACACCATGGCATACATCAAGCTACCAATAGTTAATGAGTATGGTACACGTGATATCTAAATTCTCTCCTCTTTTGTCTTGGGACACTACTCCTTTGATAACATTAAATGACCTACCAAAGGAGTCCCAATCGGTTTACCATCCTACATACTAAAGCTCCCTAAGACATTTTGATGTACTCTTCTTAGGATAAATTTAGCTTTTGTTATTCCCTATCTTTAGTTATTCTCATACCAAGGATTTATTTAATTGCTCCCAAATCCTTTATAGCAAAGGAATTACTAAGTTGTTCTTTGAGTACCTATATTTATTTCATGTTCTTACCTACAACCAACATATCATCCACATAAAAATAAAGGATAATGTAATCATGATCATCAAATTTATTGATATATACATAATGGTCTGAAAGACACCTAAAATATTCCTATTTCATCATAAAACTATCAAATTTCATGTACCATTGTCATGGAGCTTGTTTCATGCCATACAAGCTCTTTTTCAATTTACACGCCATGTTCTTCTTTCCTATGACCTCATATCCTTATGTCTGCTACATATACAAGTCCTCCTTCAAATCACCATGAAGGAACATAGTATTCACATCTAACTTCTCTAAGTGTAATTCTTATACTACCACTATCCCAAGAACAACCCTAATAGAATTCATCTTTACCACTAGGGAAAAATATCACTGAAATCAATTCCCTTCTTCTGTGTAAATCCCTTTATCACCAACTAGGCCTTGTACCTCTTCTTTCTTCCATCATATTATTTAACTCTATACACCCACTTTTTTTGCAATACTCTCTTACCTTCTGGTGGGGTTACCAAATCCCAAGTCTGATTTTCCATGAGACTAATGCTTCTCATCTATAGCTTGCTCCCACTTCTTATTGACATCTACCAATATTGATTCTTCAAATCACTCTAGATCTCCATTGTTAGTGAGTAATAAATAATTAATATATGGAGAAAAATGTTTAGATTCCCTTCTTACCCTAGAAGACCTTCTCACCATAGGAGTTTGGGGTTCTTATGGAGTAAGTGCCTAAACTATTTGGTTGGACACTTTATCATCTACAATGTCCTCTAGTTCTATGTTCTCTTTTCTATAATCCTCTTTTTGATCCTATAACTAATGTTTATACATGACTTTTTCATTAAAACAATGCCCCTCAACCTAAATATTTTCTTGTCCTTAAGACTCTAAATCTGAAAACCAAAGTCATCCTCACCATAACCAATAAAGGTGTATTTTTTAGACTTAGCCTCTAAATTGGTCCTATCATCCTTATCAATATGAAAAAAGGCTTCATAAAAAAATATTATAAGAAATGAATAATCAATCTTCTTACTAGACTAAGATTCCTTAGGTATGCCTCCATGCAAAGCAGATGGACCTCTATTTATTAGATATATAGCTATGTGTATTGCTTCTACCCAAAATTAAAGATGTAGTCCTAAATTTAACTTGATGTTCCTAACATGCTCCATGATAGTCCTATGCATCCTTTCTAACAATCCATTTTTCTATAAAGTTCTTGAAACTGTCCTTTGTCTATGAATTCCATTCTTTAAAAAATAATAAAAAAATGCATTTCTATAATATTCCCCACCATTATCTGACCTGAGACATTTTAACTTGAGACCTATTTCATTCTCAACAAAGGCTTTCCATATTTCAAATGTGTTAAACACATCATATTTTATCTTGATTCCATACACCTAAACTTTCCTAGTTATATCATCAATAAATGTAACATAATAAGATGACCCACCAATAAAAGATACCTGAGCTGATCCCCATACATCTAAATAAACTAGATCCAACTTATTCTCCTTCCTCATCGGTCTAACCTTGAGAAACTTTACCCTTTTCTATTTTCCATACACATAGTCTTCAAAAAAATCTAAATCAGATCCTTTCAATCTAGGAAATTGATCCTTCAAAATTTACATACCCTTTTGGCTCATGTGACCAAGCCTATTATGCCATAAAATTTCATCTACATCTACAAAAACTAAATTACAATAATAAACATTACTTGATAAATATAGGGTACCAACCTTGTTACCTCTTGCTACCATAAGAGTACCCTTGGTTACCTTCTAAGAATCTATTGTAAATGTCACCATACAACCTTCACTACCTAGTTGTCCTACAGATACCAAATTTTATCTCAACTTAGGCACATGCCTGACATCCTTTATTAACCAAGTTTTCCCATTCTGTACATTAATCTAAACACTTATTTCTCCTAATATGCTGCAAGGCTCATCATCAAGGTAAACATGTCTGAAATCCCCTTGAACATAATCAATAAAATAATGTTTATATGGTGTAACATGAAAAGAATCCCCTGAATCTAAAACCCAAGACTCAACAATATTGTCAATGAAGATAATTAATGCATCCTAACAAATAGTACCTATTTCCAAATTCACCTCCTTGGTGTGTTCTTGATTTTTTTTCTTAATCTAAAGAGACCAACAATCCTTTTTCGCATGCCCAATCTTTCTATAGTGCCAACATACCATCCTAACCCTTGATTTTGACCTTTTAGAACCATTTGATTTCCCATGATTTCCTTTTCCTCTAAACTTTTTTATCCCTCTACTATCCACTACCAAAGCATCACCTAAAATTAAAGTCTCCCTAGAGTTTTTTTGATCACATTTCCTTGCTAAGGATTACTCCTATGACATCCTCAAACTTCAACTTGGCATTATTAGAGACCGAGTTACTCATAGCCATTACTAGGCTATTCTAACTCTCTAGTAAGGAACACAAAATAAACAAAGCCATAAATTCATCATCAAAATATATTTTTACAAAGTTAAACAAACTCATAATCATATTGAATTCATTTAGATGATTAACAACTAAATCATTTTTAGACATGTTTATATTAAATAACTTTTTCATTAAAAATATTTTATTAGAAGTAGAGGGTTTCTCATATAACTTCCCTAATGCATTCATGAGACATTTTATGGTCTTATCTTATGATATATTAAATGCAACTAAAAATTCAAGGCATAACATAATAGCCCCAAGTACTTTCATATTAAGTATCTCCCAAGCCTCATCTATCATACTTGATGGTTACTTTACTTTTCCTCCTAGTGGAGCATGGAGGTCCTTTTGATAGAGGTAATCCTCCATCTGCATCTTCCATAGACCAAAGTTATATCCATTAAACTTTTCAACCTTTGATCTATCATCATCAACCAATGTTTCTACTTGAAATAATAACCCTTCCTATGATTCAATACTTCAACAAATACAACCTACAACTTTATTATCAGTTGTTAAGAATAAATATAGAAATCGATGTAGAATAATTTCACTAAATCACAATAATAGATATAAATAGAGATGTAAAAGGAAGAAAAATAATATTAATAATAATAAGACCATATATAATTTGGTTTACCCAATTTGGGATATATCCACCAAGAAACAATTGCTTAAATTTTATTATAAGCCATGAGATTACAAACCACTTTCAGATCAGTCTTCTCACAATTACAATGTGCAAATATTATTTGGAGTTGTGCTCAACAAACCCTCCTAAATTCACATCTAATTTCACACACTCTATTCTTACTTCTCAAACCCTTATTCTCATATTGTATTACCTACAAAATATCCATCAATACATAATACATCAACAAAACAGTATTACAAAATAATGGGTACCAAAACCATGGGTGAAATCAACCCAAAATGGTTTCCCATTAAAAGGGGTCCATAAATTTTTTTGAGAGATACCACCCCCAAACCCCCATTTGTCAAGGGCTACCACCCATAAACCCTAATGATAAAATCATATAGAGTGTACAATACATTTAAAATATACATTATTTAAAAATTTATTGTAATTTAGAAATAGGCTCCACAACACAACACATCTCATTCAAAGACTTCATTAACAAGTTTCTTCAAGTATACTTAGATGATTAGAAATTATATGGGTTAGTGAAGGATCACTATGACAATTTATGCCTAATATTTTAAAGGTTAAAACAATTAAAAATCTATCTAAACCTCAAGAAGTGTGTTTTTTCAATGCAATTTGACACATTAATCAGACACATAGTCTACAAGGATGGTCTGATCATTGATCCCACCAAGATTTCAATCATTCTTCAACTTCAAACATCGTCAATGCAAAAACATGTTTTTGCCTTTCTTTGACATTATGGGTACTACATAAATTTCATAAAGAACTATGCCAAAATTATGGTGTTTCTAGAATAACTCTTGTGGAAGGATGGCCCATTCTATTAGGGAAAAACATAGGTATATGATTTAGATACCCTAAATCTCAAATTAACAAGTGCATTGATATTGTAATTTCCCAACTAGGCAAATCCATTCCATGTCTACATCAATGCCTTTGATACCACAATTGACACCATTCTCATACAAATAGGTAATGGTAAAATGGATCATCCTATTTCTTTTGCAATCATAAAATTAACTAGGTCATAATAAAATTACACCACAAATAAGAATGAGGTGCTTACCATGGTCTACACCCTATAGAATTTTTGATAATATTTGTTGATGTCCCCCTTCATCTTCTTCATCTATCACAAGTAAATTATGTACATAGTGAACAATCCCATTTTGCATGGGTGCATTTGTCAATGGATCATTTTGTTTCAAGAATTCCAATTCAATGTGGTAATGAAGCCCAACAAATAATACTTAAGCCCAAACCATCTATCCTACATCAACTTTGGAGATGCGATAACACCAATTGAAGATGATATGCCTGATGCACAACTTTATAATATCAAATACATCCTAGAAGACTTGGTGGGGATCACCACATTTATGACCTTTAGATTTGTGCCTCAAAACCATGACAACTAAAGAGAAGAATCAACTCATGTTTCATGTTACCCCTTTTTAACTCATTGGAGGGGAATTATATAAGTTGAGCCATGATGAAACCATGTACCAATGTATCATGGAGAATAAATGATACTTAGTATAATAAGGGGCACATGAGTGTATTATTGGAGTCCATTTTTCTAGAGATGCCATGCCATAAAAAGTATTATAATTAGGCTTATGATGGCCAATTCTATTTCAAGATACAAAAAAGTACACCAAAACATGTGACATCTTCTAGTGCACTAGAAAACAAAACATCTTATATGAGATGCCCCTTATCCCCATCCTTACCTAGGTGCCACTTTAAAAATGGGCCATTAATTTTGTTGGGACTATTACTCCTATTGTGAGATGAATAGGTGTAATATACATTATAGTTTTTATAGATTATTTAACCAAGTGGGTTAAAGTAGTATTGACCAAAGATTGTACAACTACCATAATATCAAGATTCATTTGGTAAAGTATTATCAATAGGTATGGATGCCTACTTATCCTCATTAATGACCATGGCATAAATTTCCTTGATGAATTAGTGTAAATATTATTGTCTAAATATATGGTGGTACACTATAAAATTACACCCTACCACCCCCAAACTAATGGCGATATAGATGCATTCAATAAGATATTAAATATATGCCTCACAAAATTATGTGAATTTGTTCATAAGGATGGGATAACCATGTGTCAATAGTGTTATGGGCCTATCACATAACATACACCTACCTAAATAAAGCTACACCATTCCAACTAGTGTTTGGTGTAGAGGCCATTTTACCTATGGAGTTCCTAACCCTTATTTTGCATTGTACTTATTGGTTAATTAGATGACTAGGAGTCTTAAAGTGCACACCTATAATATATAGAGTGACTAGATGAGACATGCACCCTGATAGAGATAATAGATATAAAAGGTACACCAAAAATTATGACATGATAATCACATTAAGCATAAAGTATTTATAGAAGGTATGCTATTATTTTTATATCATTATAAATACCTCAAGCACTTAAGTAAGTTATAAATTAGGTGGATGGGACCTTATGTTATCCATAACATCTTGGAGACTAGTGTATGCAATACATGTATACTAGCTAGTGAAATAATCGCTAGGAATTTCAATAGCAACCAATTAAAACTATACCATCACTAGGATGGTGCTTGCACCATCTAACATTGGATTTCTAGTCAAAAGTTTATCACTTTATCTTGTGACTTTAATAAAATTTGGTGCAATCCAAATCTTTTCTTTATGTTTTATTTCTTGTGTTGTATGAATAAATGTGGCACTTTTAGGCCCATAGGATAAATTTTATAGTGTTTACACCCACATAAATCCAATTGAGTGAGTTGATCCCCATCACTTTTTATTAACCTCAGGATAAACACTTAAGTTAATGGGCACATGTGAAGTTTTCTAGGTTTAGAAAACTATATGTATGAATTGACAAGAAAAGGTGCACAAGGTATTTGTGCACAAGAGCTCAAGAGAAGATAATGAGACATTAGAGGACTAGTGAAAGGATTTGTATGGGGTAGGGGAGGATGAAGTAATAGATAATAAAAAAAATAGAAATCAATCAAGAAAGATAACCATGCTTGAAAGGAAGAACAACAATAAGAAAATATGGAACCTAAAAGGTTGAATCATGTGCATGTGAAGTACTATGCTAGGTAACCATAAGTATGGTGAATGGCATGCTAGGATAAAAAAAGTAAAATAAAATGACCATATTGATAGTTGAAACCCACCCAACAGTCAGTGGTAAGTGATCATTTGAATCACCTATCATTTCATCAAAGAAACCATTATCAAAGTTAATGATATGGTGGAAAAATAACAAAGATCCATAATAAATGAGTAGTTGGCAATGCATTTTAGTTAATTTCATGGGTTGTGTAGATATAAATAATCTAAAAACTACCATCCATCATTGTGGTAGTTGATAACATTGTATAAAATGGTGGATAGTAGAGGAAGGAAGGTTACTATCATTTTGAAGAGATTAGAATAGGGCTAAGAGCCAAAGCCATTAAGACTAGAAGACACTACTAGAGAGAACAAGTTCCCCCAATATCCCCCCAAGTAAGAGAAAAATACCAAAAATAAGATTATGTTTCACCTTGAGGAGAAAGAGAAGCAAGAGGAGGGAAGTTGGTAGAGAAACAGGGAGCAAGATTTCACCAAAATGACTAGGCTACCATTAATGCTCAATAGCCAAACATGCATTCACATTTCCCATAACTATGAAGTATGCCAAACATAATTTTAGTCTTTGATAGAATAAACCAACTACACTTAAATAATATTAGTTTTAGGATGGGAAATAAATGGCTAATCATAGTTCCATGACAAACAAAAAAAGATGCAAAAAAGCATAGGAAATGAGGGAAGCAACCACCATGAAACTAGAGGCATAGATGGTGGAAGGAGTGAGAATCATATAGATAGATTTAGTTACAAGTGAAAATATAACATATAGAGATATGTAATACCCCTAGATTTCATGGCGAGGGAGAAGTGGGTATCCTTTGCATATATGTACAAGCTTAAGGATTGCAACCACAAGATAGAAAGTAACCTATAAGATTTAAATAAGGATTAGATGATATATAGTAAGAAGAAGTCCATGATAGGTGTCATTCTCTTTGATGTATCCATAAAAAATAAATTTCAAACCATGAGCACCATATAGCTATTCAAACTATCGATATTTAGTAAGATGGAAAACTCGGTGAATTTCCTCCTCTCATGAGTATATGATGACCAATTTTACTTTGTTGGATAGTGCATGAAGATTTTTTCAAACCTTATTATTAAAATCATAGGGATAACTATCCAAGGAGAAAACATAATAGAGATGATGTAGGATGAGATATAGTTAGAAAGGGTTAAAAATCTCCTAAGTTACTATAATCCAAGGTTTACATTACCCATAAAAGACATCTAAGACCCTAGCACAAGGGTAATAATGCACCTTGTTAGCTCTAAACTTTTCCCTCGCACTTGGTAGTCTAATATTAGTAAGACCTTATGTATTTCCCACCACATAGTGTAAGGAGTAAGGTTAAACATCTCTAATTTCATTGTAGAGTAGGTAGCTAAGAATACATAAGAGTGATACCAATCATGTGAGACATTTTGATGGGGGTACATGATAATCCTAATAGTGATGGAGGAGATAAGTGTGTGTTTTAGAAAAATTTCACTTATATTCTTGAGAAGGAAGAGAAAATAAACTTGAGAAGGGTATGTTAGAAAAAATTGATATGTTGTGTGCAGATTGATATAGATGAGTGTAGATAATCCTCTTTATCTTGGGAGGAAAGACCTAGAGATAAGAAAACACTCAAAGAAATGGTTTAATAAGTTAGATAGTTGGGTGGATTGCCTAGAGAGCTAGATCCAACAAACATGAGATTCCTTGGAGGATATCAATCCACACTTTTAAACAATTAAGTTTTAAAAGATAAAGTACTAGAATAAATAATAGAAGATATTAAAACTAAGTACAAGAAGTTAATAAAATAATAGATGAAATTAACTAATTATAGAAATAAACAAATTGATATTAATGCCAAATAGGTTGGGTATGGTTTAGAAAATAGGTTAAGGCTCTATGATCAGTTAGAGGTTATATGTGTTGGATTTGGTTAAGGTCTAGTGGGTGAAAATAACTTGTTATTATTTTGTCACACAATGACCATTAGCAATTGGGGTGACCATCAAAGTTAGGTTAAATGTCAGTAGTTAGAACATACCATCAGTGGTTAGCGTAACCATCAGTGGTTACTATGGGTTGGTTATGGGTCAAGAAAGGGCTATTTTGATGTGGTCACATAATGGAATTATGAGAGATGGGTTTAGGCTAGTTTGATTTCAAATTATAAATAAAGTAATTGATTATTAAAGATAGATACTTAGCTTACTTGTTATTAATTTGATGAATGGTTGAGATAGTTGGCTCATAAATGCATTGATTGAGTCTGGGTTAATTTTGGTAGAGTAATGGTACTTGGTTATTGGTTGATGGATGGCAGCACTTCATCTCTCTATCACACTTTCTGCTTTTCTAGATCTTTGGAAGAATACCTAAAAAAGGAACTCTAATGCAAGAGGCTTTGACTTTGGATGCAAATGATTGATTGATTTTGGATACTGATTCACCCCCCTTTCCTCTCTTCTTATAGGGAAGAAGGAGAGGTGAAATAATACATTAAAAAGAGGTTAAATAAGCAATTAAAATTTATCTTTTTCATGTATTAGTTTTCACATAAATTAGATGATCCAAATATAAAAAATAAATCTAGAGTTGATTAAAGTTTGACTATTTAGGTGGTGGAAACTTGACCATCAATGGTCAAGCCTAATGATCAATGATTAGGGTGACTATCAGTGATCAAGGGTCAAAGGATAAGTTGGGTAAAAAGGTGGGTTTTTTAATGGGTCATTGACTTGGGTTTATGGTCCCAAGGGGTACAGATGGTCCTTAATGGGTCTTGAGGTGGTTTAAGGGTATTCGAACATCTATAACCATTGTGTGCATTTTTCTAGTGTCTAAATTCTTCTCTTTTTGTTAATAAATTTGTACCATCAAGTGGAAAATAAAAAATAGAGTGAGTCAAAGGTTTTCATTACCTTAAGCATGGGAGGAAGTGTTCCCCCTCAAACTAGGAGTCAATGAGGTTAAATAGAATTGAGTGCAAGTTTGATAAGTGATTAAGATGATGTTGAGTTGGTGGTTTATATGTTGGGAAATGAAGCACAAACATACATAAAAATTATGACTAAGTGTAATAGTCAAGATCATGCATTAACAAAATTATCATGGTTGGTAAAATAAGGTCAGTACTAAAGGAACAAGTGATAAGTAGACCACATGATTGTATGTGATGGTTGGAATACACTTGTAAACTCAAGTATCCAAGACAAGTTTTATTGTATTCATGGGTATCCAAGGTAGGAAGCACTCTCATGAAGACACAAATGGGTTGAGTGTGCACAAAGTAGTGCAAGTTAAAAATTTTCAACTTGGAAATTTAATCAATATGGTCAAAAGGACCAAAGTAAAGATATCTCAAAACATGTGAGAGTTAGTCCAAAAGGCCCAGTGGTGACGTAATGAGGTTGGTGACCATGTTTGTTAGAGAAGGTAATATTTTATGGTGGGCACTTGATTTGGTTTTGAGTAAAAAAAGTTGTAAAAAAAGTTATTGTTTGGAGGTGAAAATCCAAAATTTTGATCGCCAACAGTTAGGGGTGACACTCAAGGTTGACCATTGGTAGTCACCCTGACCATTGGTAGTCACCTTGAATATTGGTAGTTAGACATCAACCTTAAAAGGGTAGACACACAAAGTGTCATTGTGGATCTTATTTTCTCATTTAAGTGAATTAAATTTGGTATTTTGATTTTTAACATTTTATGAGATAATTTTCAAAATGTTTACTAGTGGTTGAGTGGGTGAGGTTGATTATGTGTGTTAGAGGTCAGAGTAATGAGGATGCAGGGTTCCTCCTTGATGGTAGTCAAGGAACAAGTTAGGTACCATGTTAAATTGTATGGTAGATTTATTTTGTTAAATGCAATTGTATTTGAATTTTTGTTTGTGGTAAATTATTTTGTTTGTGGTACAATTTACCAAAGTTTAGGTTTTGGTAGTGTGGTGGTTAAATTTGAGGTTGAATTTGAAACTATTGAGGGTAGGGTAGTGTGGGTAGGATAGAATAAGTATATGTAGAAGTTTTTTGTGTGACTATGGTTATTAGGTGGGTTAAAAGGGGAGGTAGGGTTTAGAGGTTCTATCTATGGTCACCCACAGTGGTTGTTAGTGGTTACCACAAACCATTGATGATCAATAAGTGACTGTCAAGGGTTGCCTAACAATCAGTGATTGACTATAAAAGTAGTTGACCATCAGTGGTAGAGTTATTTTGTTTATATTTTTTGAAAGTTAAGGGTAAGTGTTTTTTATGCTAGATGGTGGATAAGTAATGGGTGATAGGGTTAGGTGTTAATTGTTAGTTTTGAATGTTAAGGTCATTTGTCAATGCAAATATATTAGTGGTAGTAGGTTTTAGTTAATAGTTAAGGTAGAGAGGTGGGATGTCCTAAGTAAATGGCATAAGGGGGATAGTCAAGAAATAGTTAATAGTAAGGGTTAAGGGTAATAAGTCATGGTTAAGGGTTATTGTTTGTGTAATGGTTAAATGACATAGTTTGATAGGTAATGGTTTAAGGGTAAGGCTAGGTGTGTGAGATAAAAAGGTAGATTGTGATAGGTTAAGGTAAGTGATGTAGATAAGTGGTAGGAATAGTTTATAGTAGGCAAATGTTTACAAGTTGAATTGATTGGAATAAAGAGGTAGATGTAATAAGTATAGTTCATAAAGAAGGTAGAATTTTAGTCTATGAAATAAGATTTACTAATCAAATTTTATAAGAATGGAAGAGGATCCAAATGTGAGACTAGGTGCCTTTGATCTTTGATGAGATTCACTAGGGTATGACTAATACTGATTGGGCCCATATAAAGGAGGTGGGTCTCAGTGGTATGATGCATTACTAGCATGTGTCACAAGATGTGGTGATGATAGTGGTACTCATTAAGAGATGGGATCTTACCAGTAACACCTTTTTACTTTCAACAGGCAATATGACTATCCTATCTAAGGATATATGTAGGATCATATAGTTGCCCATATGAGTGGAGATAATCTATCATATAGAGAGAGATGAGTGAGATGATTTCATGGAGATAGTATATGTGGATGACCTTGATTTTTTTAGGTGTCATGCAAGAGGATTCAACTATACACTATTATACCATAGGACTATAGACAATAGGTGGTTGATGACCATGATGATGATAGTGATGACATGCTACACATTACCTGATTTGAGTAGTGAGAGGTTCCCTTATTTATTTTTATGGCTATTAGTGGAGATTTTTTTGGGTCACATAGTGTTTACATGGGCACCTATGTTGTTGGTTCAAATTTATAGGGAGTTGTGTGGATTTTGAGCCCATAATAGGTATGGTATCAATGTGGGGTTTCTTATACATTGTTGGGTATATGATCACACCTAGGTGTTATGATTGATGGGGATGTTATGGGATGGGTATGCTTAGATGGGTTTTTGAGTAAGATTTATGAGGTGGAAAGATGGTGTTTTCCTCTTAGGACTAGGTGAAGGGGTTTATGATATATACTAGTTCAGGGGCTTACTGGATTCCTTAGTTATTGGAAATGTGATTTGGAGACCATATATCAGGTTTTTAGGATGGGTGCACTATGCCTGACACACACTATCCTTGTAGAGTTATTAATGGATATATTAAAGGAATGATGGTGATATAAAGATGATACATTTTGACAAGGTATGATGATAGTTCAATTTGGTATAAGGTATCCCTAGGGTATTCCTAAAGTACAAGAGGGAAGATACAGAGATACTACTACCCACTCCATATCTAGTACATATATTCCTTGACCATTATGAGCTACCAGTGAGGTTAGAGATAGATGATATGTAGGCATTGTGGATGGTTACCCTACATGGTACTAGGAACTATATATTACACCTAACATTGATGGTGATGATAGTGGTTAATAGAAGATGGATGTTGACCCAATTGGTGGAAGTGGTCAGTAGGCATAGGTACAAGGGGTTGCCCTAGATATGTAGGTAGTAATGGTCAAATGGACTAAGTATGAGAAACATTAGCCATAACATAGGCTTTTATGATAACATTAAGGGCATCATTGATAGTAGTGTAGGGTTAGTTGGCTACTATCATAGGTGAGAGACATCAGACTAGAGCTATGCTAGCTCTAGTGACATAGGATAGAGATTCTCTCCAATAGGTAGGAGATAGAGTACCAACAACAGGGAATTAGTAGGGACTATCTCGATGCAAATATATGTAGTGACTAGGGAGGATATATGTTATTATGAGGCCATAATGTTTAGGAATTATATACACAAGACTCAATGGGGTAAGTATAGGACTAGGATTGTAGGTGTTGCAAATATAATGACACCAGGTTAGTGGGCTACATCTACAAGTGGCTAGGTTGGTATAAGAGGACAAGCTCTAGGGGGTAGAGGTGTACCAGGAGGTAGTGGTGCCTCAAGTTCTTAGTTTTTTAAGAGACATTATACTTATTATGTATATTATTTTTGATTTTTTGATACCAACCTATGAGTTGATGCAGTGAGATGTATGTATATTTTGAGAGATACATGTACATGATTGTACACATGATGATGATTATGATTATAGACTTATGATTTATAGATATGATCCTCACTTATGGTTTTTGGTTCATAGTTTTTGTTATTTTTGATTATAATGTGATGTTATATCAATTATGGTTATGCTCAAAATGATGTTGATGTGGACCTACCTAGCTAGGCATGTGATAATATGTCCTTTTAATTTATGTCTATGATAATGTTTGGTTATGGATTTGATGTTATCCCATGTGATTATGAGGAGAATTTAATGCTTGTTGATGACTAAGATGATGTTTATGACATTTAAGATTATGGTTCTTGATTATGTTTTGTATGGATCATGATTTAATATCATGTTTTGAGATTATCATGTTTATGATATTGATATGTTTATGGTGTTCAGTCTAAAATTTAATGAGTATATGATTCCTTATTTAGATTTAGATGTGTGGTGAAGAATGGTTTATTATTATTTGTTCATGGATTTTATGATGTTATTGTTGTGTGTTATGTGACGTGGTTTTTATTATGGTCATGTTGTTTAAAGTGAAGAAAATAAAGTAAGTTGAATAACAAAACCAGATGTGAGAAAGAGAAGATAATCAAAAGACAAAAATCTTAGTGAATATATCAACTAGTGTGAGAGGATAAGAAAAGGGAATGATTCTTATTCTTTGAAAAGGACTAAAAGAAACCAATGTTAGATTGGCTTAAGGAACATATTCCCTTCGGATGCTTTGCATGAGTTTCATGAGTTGGTTAAAAAGGTGTCTTGATCACATTATGTCAAGTGAGCTCCAAAAATCCATTACTTGTAGTGGATAAAGGTAAGATGGATGAAAATTGAACCATCTTATGAGACTAGCATGCATCTTTTAGAGGTTACCAAAGAGTTAGTATAAAAAATTCCATGTCAAATAAGGTGTAGACTTATTGATGTGGGAAGTATACTCATGAAATCTGATTACAACTTTCAAAACTATTTTGCTTTTTTTTATGTTTGATAATGGAATTTTCGCTATTTTTTTATTATTTGGGTGAGTTGGAAAGTTGATCAATGTGGGAGGCTTCCAATAAATTGTTATGCCTTAAAAATGGTTTATTTAGCCATCCTTCAAGAGAGTGGCCTAAGTTTGTGTGCTTTGTTTAATGCTTTTGGTAGCTATCCTTCAAGGGAGTAGTCTACCTTAGTTTGAGCAATCTTGATATGTTTTTGGTAGTTATCCTTTAAGGGAGTAGTCTATGAATTTGTCTTTGCTTATGATTTTGTTTTTGATTTTTCTTGACATAGACTTACTTACATAGGCTTAAATGTTCTCCTTTTATGAAGACAAAACTAAAATCACAAGAATATTGAGTAGGTGTAAAATAGATTTAGGTGATAATGACCATAGTAATATATCCTATAAAAGGGGTATAAAGTACCATGAGAACCATGCCATAGGTAGAGCCATGGTACCCATCATTTAAGATTAGGATATGATTGTGATGGATAATCACATGATTCAATTTTAATTAGTTTCCCCTAAAATAGGGAGTGAACATGGTTTCAAATCAAGGGATGAGCTTAAGTTAGACAAAAGGTGAGTTTGATCCTTTTTAATAAAAGAAAGGATGTATATGCAAAGCGTTAAGGGGCTTAGGATCTTGGTTTCCCTCAAGAGAGGATAATTGATAAGCTCCTAATCTGTACTTATGCATTATGATATATGGTCCAAGATAATTGAAAGAAAACTTTCCATAATTTCTTTTCTCTATATTGGTGACATGTCTATTTTATTTAAGTATGAGGTCTATGATATTGAATTCTTGCACTTTAAAGTCTTTTTTATAAAAATGTTTGATGTGTTCTTGATAGACATGAAGATGAGTGAGAGTGGCTAAATAATGCTCATCAAGTAGCTCAAGTTGGGCTAAATGTTCTTGACAATAATTTTTCTTAGAGAGGAGATCTTGTAGGGATATTGAAGAGAAGGAATTTGGACTTTGAGAGGTAAGACAACATCTACTCTAAACACTAGAGAAAAAGGAGTACCACCCATAGGGGTTTGAATATTAGTAAGATAGGCCCATAAGGCATAGGGGATGTATAAATTCCAATCCCAACTAGATGCATTAACCATTTTAGTTTGCATGTTATTGAGAGCTTTATTGGAGGCTTGTACCTATCAATTTGCTTGAGCACAATAGGGTGAAGAACAACTTAACTTGATATTGAATGCATCATAAAGAACTTGGACTTGTTTATTTTTCAGAGATTTTCCATTATCAATGATGATTTTTTGAGGAACACTAAAATGATAGATGATGTGATGGTTGATAAAGTCAATAATCTTATAGGCTTTCATCGAGATAAGAGGAATAGCCTCTACCCACTTAGTAAAGTAATTCGTCACAATGATGATAGAATGATGTCACTATGAATAATGGTGGTTAATTTCACCAATAAGGTTTAGACCCCATTGTGAAAAGGGCCAAAAATATGTGAATATGCAAAGACTATGGCTAGGTGCATGATGAAAATTAGCATGTTGTTGACACTTAACACACTTTTTCACATAGTCACAATAATCTTGGTTAAGTGTAGGCCAATAATAGCCAAGGTCAAGGATGCATTTAATGATTTCTATACCACTAAAGTGCCTCCCATGGATCCCCTTAGCATTTCCTTGATAGCATGATAGGCTTCATGACTATGCAAGTAGTGAAAGAAGAGACCATCAAAGCCACATTTATAAATAATTTCCCCTAGAATGTTATAACATGAGGTATTTTGGATAAATTAACTTTTAGCATTCCTAGAAAGACTGGAAGGAATGATGAGAAGGTTAATATAATTAAAGTTCTATTCATACCAAAGGTTGGGTTAGGCCTTCTCCACATTAAATATGGTGGGAGAGTCTAGTTTGTCATAAGAGGGCTAGGTAAGTATATGGATAATGATAGATGGCTTAGATTTTGAGGGTACATATGGAATTTGATAAGTGAGGGAAGCCATCATATTGACAAACTTATTTATAAATCATAGAATGGTTTGGATATAATAGTATTCAAATGATGTTAAGAGTATGTTAGATAATTGTTTATACTATTAAAAAACATCATTATTACATTGGTAAGAGTCATTTATTTGATTAAGCATGAGTTGAGAGTCACAAAATAAGTTGATTTTTTGGATTCCCAAGGATAACTTAGTTTGAAGGCCTATTACTAGGGCTTTTTACTTAACCATATTATTGGTACATTCAAAATATATCTTGAAAGATAAAGGAAGAGGCTCACCATGAAGGGGAATAAGGATAATCTTGACTCCCCCACTATGTTGGCATTTTGATCCATCAAATAACATGGTCACTTGATAGGTCAAGTCTACCTAAGAGAGGGCCATGATGGACTCATCAAGAAACTCAAGAGGAGGAGGTTAATTTCCTACTAAGGGTGCATTAACTAATTGGTTGGCAATGAATTATCCTTTAATTAAATTATTTTAAAGAAAATCAAGGTCAAAATTAGCTAAAATCATCAACCACTTGGCTAGACATTGGTTTTGGTATGGTTTAGAGTGTATATACTTGAATGGGTCAGTATTGGTTATGATATAGGTCTTGTGGCTAAGAAGGTAGTGGTGAAGTTTGGTGGCCATGAAGACCAATTCTAGGCAAAGCTTCTTTTTAGGGGTGTGTCAAGTTTTATACTCTAAAAACATGCAATTGATGTAGTAGATTGATTTCTCTTTATGTTGTTCATCTTGATGAGCAAGCATTTCCCCTAAGGAATGGTTAGTGGCAGAGATATAAAGGTAAAATAGTTGATCATCTTTGGGAGGGATGGGAATAGGAGGAGAAAAAAGGTATTGTTTAAGTGAAGTAAAGGATTTTTGATAGTTATTGTTCCACTTAAAAGATACATCCTTTTTTATAAGGTGGTTTTAGGGTTGGCATTGGTCTGAGAGCTAATAGATAGAGTGTTGAATGGATTGGAGCTTACCCTGCAAGATAAAAATTTGTTTGAGGTGGGTAGAGATAGAGGTATAATCCACTAAGAGGGGGTGAGTTAGTGGTTATCAATATTTACTCCAATCCTTTTTTATATTTCAAACATCTTAAACAATCTTATCTACATGTATAAGAAGCAAAAGATAGATATAGTAATGAGTAAACAGTCATGAGAGATCAAATAATCAAGACATTAGATATACAGTGGTAAACCCTCATGGGGTAGAAAACCCACTCTCAAGCTTGCAAAAACAATGGAGTAATATCCTACAAATATTGAGAAAAAAAAATATCCTTTTATGAAGTACCAACTCCACAAGGAACACCAACCCCTTAGGTGACAAGCAATAACTTGTCTTGATGATGGGCACCAACACACCACTAATATGAACTATCAATCTAAGATAAATACTTTAGATCTGATATCTTCTACACCTAATCATGAACTTATCTTTACATAATATCCTTAAATATACATCTCACATAGGCATATAAATCCTCTTCTTCTTCACTTACTCAAACACTTACACTCACTCCACAAGTCTATCTCTCAAGTCTCCAAATGCCTTGTATATATACATGAATCATTCATGTACTCATATAGGTCATCCAAGACCCATACCATACCTTGATTCAATTTTAATAAAACCCTTCACACACTTAGGAAATATTAATTCATTAAAAAAATTCATCCACAAGAATCATATGAACACTCCACTAAGTCCCAAATGGTCCCAAATAGGTCTCAAGAAGATCTTTTCATTTTTTTTTATTATGCACAAATGAGCCATATGACCACTTAAAAAAATATATATGTATACTCCACAAGAACCATGTAACAATACCAAACCATCACATGCATTATTGACCACCTCTGTCATGCCAAAACCTATCATATTTTGTCAATATGCACCAAAACCCCATAGGTGAGGGTACCTCCAAATTGTGATTAGTGTTTGATTAGCAAAATAATTAACCAAACCTTTAAAATAACTAAAGAAAATTCTCATGATGTATAAAAAACTTTCCAGTAGTTATAACATCATGAAACATCCATTTGATATCAATACCAATTGAAAACCTTCACTAAACACCTTTACACAAGGAAGTCAAACACATAGTTAACTTTATTCAACCATATCTAAATATGTATGAATATTCAAGACCTAAAATTGAATTTTATGGATCCCCCTTAGAGTCCTCTACCACTTTGGATTTCACTTCATCCTAAAATTTTATCTCCATCAAAAGTTATATCAAGAAAACCAAACTCTAGTCATCCTTAGCAAATTCAAAATTTGAACTCCAAGGGTCATGAGAAAAACATGAAAATTTGACTAAGTGTTGGAATGTGAAAATATTCTTAAGAGGTCAACTTTGACCGAACACAAATTTTTCACCTTAGTACCTAAAAACCTTAAACTAAGAACATAGTAACTAGTCATAAAACTCTACAACCCCATATGACCAAATTTTTTTTAATCCTTCATACCTGAAAATGATGATGTCACCAGTTTTCCTACTCAACCATTTGAGACACCTAAGGAATGATTAAAAAATCAACTCAAAAAGTTACCAAATGAGCTCTTTTCACCTCCAAAGGTACTCTAATCACACAAGATACCTCATAAGACTTCTAAGGCATCAACACATTATCCACAACCTTAATCAACCTATCAAACCAAATCAACCACCCTTTTGACCAAGCATAAATGACAAATCTCACTAGGTCTTTGCCTTTGCTAGCACACCAAGATGAATAAACCAAATTCCATGTTTTTTCCACAAGCTCTCCAATATTACTATTCCTCTCATGGGACCCATCAATCATTTATAAATAGGATAAAACATTATAAAATCCCTCTTTGACCCTTTACAAGGCCTCACAAATGCATCTAAGCCAACTAGGCCAATGGCCAAACTGCCTTGCAAACCACTAGCCACCTCTTGAAAGCCACCTATCTAACCTTTCAATATCTTATACATGTCCAACATGCATATTATAATTATACTAAGCTCCATACCATGCTCCATGTCAACATACATTCATCTAAATAACCTTCATGTAAGCATCTCACTACACCAAGCACATTAGACCACCAAGCTCCATCTCATTGTACTTGCTAGACCACATTGTCATTACACATGCCTTATAGAAATCAATGACAACACCTATCATCAATATACCAATAGGTACGAGGAGGCATGTAGAGGATTGATTTAATTTTGATCATACTGACTTTGATTCCCTAAAGGGATATGATAAAGCCAAGGAAATTTCTTAACAAAACCCCAAAAATTCAATTCTTGGGGTTAAGACAGATATGGTAATGGATGAGTTTCTCAAAGATAATCTTGATAATGGCTAACTTATTCTTATGATATTTGGATTTCCAAAGAAGGTCATCAACATAGTATTTTATGATTTTTTGAATGAGGTCATGCAAGATATAGGTCATAACATGTTGGTAGGTTGCACATGCATTATTCAATCCAAAGGGCATGACCCTATAGAAGAAATTTCCTCATTGGGTGATAAAATTAGTTTTGTGTTGATCTTTAAGGGTAATTAATATTTAATTGTAACTTGAGAATATTTCTATAAGAGATAACATCTCATGGATGATTATAAGATCAACTATCTGGTTAATACTTGGTAGAGGAAAGTCATCATTTGGGAAAGTAGGGCTAAGGTGATGAAAGTACACACAAATTCAAAGTCCCCCTATGGCTTTAGTGATAGATATACCATTAGATACCTATTGGGGATAGTCAATGGGTTGAATGAAATTGATAGGTAGGAGACATTAAAGCTCTTCTTTGATGAGAAGGGCTATGTGAGGATGCATTCATCAAATTTTTTACCTAATAGGATTAGCATCATAGTTGGTGACTATGTTGTGGGTAGTGATGGAGGGTTATATTCTTGGCATGTCACTATAAGACCAAGCAAATTCTATGATAAAGCCTTATAGGAAGGAAGGGAAGTTTTGAATCTCTTCAAAATTGAGTGTTTGGCCAATTTTTACAATGCATAGGTTATCTAGAGTGACCAAGTTGATATCCTTTGTGGATTAATTCAACATGGTTAAAGTCATAAGAGGAAGATATTTATGGATAGAAGAATCTAGTGCACCAAGATAGGTGAGAATAAAATCATCATCCTAACACTAAATGTTATTAATGGTAGGAGAGTCATCTCCTATCATCTTAGGATGGGTTAGAGGAATGGTTATAATTACCCCATCATTTTGATAAGTTAGGGGTCTAAGGTTGATCATGTTAATGGAAAAAAAGGTTATGGGGATGATGTCATAATCCTCAGCTATTTATGGTGGAGTGGATGGTGAGGATCGGATTTCCTCATCAATGATGGTAATGGGAAGTGGTTTGGTTTGTTTTCTAGATGGCATGAAACTAAGGACATAATTTTTAGGAGGTTTTTGGATTTTTATTGGAATTAACTCATGTAACCCATCTTCATATCGACCTAGGTTAAATCCCTTTCAGACACACCTATAAAGGTATGTTTTGGCAAATTTTGGTTTATCTAGATAGGAAAAACTAGAGGTGATAGAAGTGTCAATGGGTTATTCAAGTCCTCCATATATTAGGTTGGTTTCATGAGTTGAGGCCCTAAAAGGAACAATGGTTCTAATATTAGGGTCATAACCAAGTTGGTGGTCAAGTTTCCCATATTCTTTGAGAGTAGGGAAAGCATCAAGGGTTAGGAGGTGATACTTCCCCAATGAAATACATTAAAAGGTTGATTCTAAAGGGTTTATCATGGGGATTTGGGTGGAAGGGATGGAAGAAATAGTGGATGCTTCATTGGTAAAATAAGATGGGTTTTCAACATTTACCAAATAAGGGTTTTTAGATGGAGGGAGGAGAATGTCATTGGGTTGGTACATCATGTTGCATGATGTGAAAGAGCTTGGCTTAGCTTGTATGGTAACAACTTGATCTTCATAATTAAATTTGATGTACTAATCTAGGATGGATGTCACACAACTAATGGAATTAATATAATGTAATTCAAACAATATGTTGTACTAGAACTCTCCTTTTACTACATAGAAGAGCTTAGGAAGCATGCAGAGTCCTAGGTGAATGAGAAGGACAACAATTCCTAGAGTTTTGGCCATGGTATCATTGAATGATTGAAGCATCATTATGGTTTTTGACATGATATTATTAGGTGATTTGAGTTGGTTGTAGGCATGGGATGATATGATGTTTATACTAACTCCTCTATCAATCATAATCAACTTGACATGAGTCTAGTTGATATAGGATGTAATGAATAGGGGAGGATATGGATCATCCAAATGGATAGAGGGTATTTCTAAATCCTTGAAGGTAACAAGGTAGTAAATGTGAAGTGATATAACAAAGGTTGCTAAAGGTTGAGGGTATTTTAGCCTCACCTCTATAGATTACAATGCTTCTATCATTACTTGTTGATGGTGGGGTGAGGTATTGATTAGTTCATACAAACTCATCTTTATCAACATTTAGTGAAGCTATTTAAAAACTACTCATTAGAGTGATTCATATAGATTAGAGTGAGAGGGTCCTAAAATGGACACTTTATGTTTGGTTGAATGTAAAGGTGTTTGGTGTTGGTTAGGTGGTTGGGTGGAGGAAGAGGGATATGCACATAGAATGGGCACCTTTATCTTCCCCTTATCCTTTGGTTAAGTTTGTGATTAGGTGACCACATAGATGGTATATATCAGGGAAGGATTTATCATAAGTTATTACTTTGGTTCATTTTCATTCTAAGGTGAGAGTGGAGGGGTAGGTAGGTGGAAGTCGATGGCTATTGGTTTTTAGATTAATGTGGGGCTTAGTAGAGGCTCCTCTGATAATAAGTCATCCTTATGATACAACTGATGGGATATCACTTACAGAGATTTTCAATTCTCCATGTCATGCCTAGGTGTCTTATGGTATGAACATATTGGTTTGTCATTTTACCAAGATTGTTTAGGACTCTATGGGTCAAATGATTTGATAGGAAGTAAGGTTAAGTAGGGTGCTTACAATAACCTCTAAAGGATGGTTGAATGGGACTCCAATAAAGGTGGCAAGGTCATGGGATTATTAGCTTTGGTGGTTGGGTTTAGAGCCATTTTAAGAGGAGTCTTAATGGTGGGAGTCTTGGTTGAAGGAGCTTATTTGGTGGATGCTTTAGGCATGGATGGCCTAGGGGTGGATGACTCAGAGGTAGAAGATGTTGGAGTAGAGAACTAAGGGATAGGTAGTTTGGTTATAAGAGGTGTGGTGAAAATGGGTGAGGATGAAATTATGAGTGATGGTGTAACCAAAAGAGGTGGTTAGCTATGAGCTTTACTTGGGGTGGCTAGTTTCCTTATTAAGATAAAGTAGTGAGGTCATAGAATAGAAGGTAGAGTGGAGAGGGGCGGTAAAGTTTTAGTTTGTGGGACCTTGGGTGGTTTTTATCTATTGGATTATTTGGTTAGGGGTATATTTTATGGGCTTGGTGAGTTTAAATCCACCTTTACTAATGGATGAATAACGTTTTGACTAGGAAATATGTCAAGATTCATGGTAGGCTTAGTTTGAATGATAATAGGTGGCTTGGTTACTTTAATTAGGATAGGTTGAGATGATTTGGTGATGGTTTGGCTGGTAGAGGAATCTAATGGTTTGGGTGTGATGGTGGTGGGTTTTCCAATAGAGGTGATACGTTGGGTTGATAATGGTGTGGTTGGGGGTTCTTGCCTGGTTGGGTAAGGAAGTCTAAGATAGTGTAAAAATGTGGTAGGATCCATCTTAGGTTTGGATAGGTATCCTAAGTTTTGGAAAAACTAAGAAAAAGTTTTGTAGATAGGTTTGATCACCTCAACATTAGTCTTAAAATATAATCCCATGGGTGGAGAAGTGAGAGTGGGTAGCTCATCCTTTGCCTTAATAAAAGGTTATAGGGCTTGGGAAGGTAATTCCTTAATGGGAAGAGTAGGTATAATTATCTCTTCCTTAGGGATGCCTTCTAAAGGGAGAGTGGATTGTCATATGATGTAAGAAAGGGTGTGGTGGGAATGGTTATCTCCTCTGGTATGTCCTCTAAAGGGGTTGGTTGCTCCACTATCTTGACAAATTAAGGATGGTAAAAAGTTACCACCTTTTTCTTAGTTTTCAAAATAAAGGTTTATGACTCCACTACCTCAACAAGTGGAGGGGATGGTAGGGTAGGTTGAATAGTGGTATCCTTATTAGTGAGTTTACTAATTACCATGTTAATAGTGTGTACTTCATGGGAGTATTTTTCTTTGTTTTCATTTTTGGTGGATGGAACGTGGTTGGGAAATGGTTTTCTAAAGATGCCAAATGATTAGTTTTTGGGTGCATTGGGGTTATCCATCATAATCTCCCCCTTATAAATGACATTTTAGATGGCATTATTGATGGTGATACACCTACTAACATTATGTCCAATGATACAGTGTAAAGCACACAATTTGTTCTCTTTATACCAAGCAGGTGTAGGATGAGAATAGTTAAATTATTATAGAAGCTTGATCAGAAGAAGTTGGATAATTTTACATTTTAATATTTTTTCAATACCAAAGCATATGACTCCACCAATAGAGTAAATTATCTTTGGTTTTTGTGGTTTGGATTCCTAGTATTTTGATTGGAGGAATTGGAATAATTATATTGGTTAATAGCAAGTGGAGGTGTGATTTTAAGGACAACCACATTTGTGATTCCCTTGTTTTTGAGTTGAGTGTTGTTTTGGTTATTAGGTTTGGAAGATGAAGTCTCACTTGATTTGAAGGAAAAGTTTTTTTTTAACTTTAATTTTCCCTCATCAATGGCTCTATTTTCTAGTTTATGGACCATGTTGAAAGCTTCATCAAAGGTCCTAAAGATATAAAATAATAAAGTAGAGGAAATGTGTTTGGAACATGCCCAAGTGAAGAGCTCAATCATCTCAGGTTGGGGTGGAGAGAAAGAGAGTTGGTTTATGAGACTTCTCTAATGGGCCATGAATTCAACAATAGATTCATTGTTAGACTATCATATGGAATATAGATCAGTGATGGAAACCTTCATTGAGATGTTTATGAAAAAGTGGAGTAAGAAGGTTTGGGATAGTTAGACAAAAGAGAAGAGGGAGTGCCTAGGAATAGAACTATACCAATATAGTGCAGGCCCTAATAGAGACATGGGGAAGGTCTGAAGGAGGAGAGCACCATCATAGGAAATCAAGTAGCATGAGGGCCTAAATGCCATCAAATTTTATTGGGGATCTTTATTTCTTTAAAATTAGAAAATTTGGGAAGCTCCCATTGAAGTGGGTAAATTCAGATGGGGATAGATGGGTGAATAGGTTCATTACAAATCTAGTCATATGATAATAGGTTCTGGTTACTAGAGATAGAAGACTCTAGGGTGGTGATTGTATCCATTATAAATTTGATGACATTAGTTTCTAGTTGTGCACCCCCATAGTTATAGGGTAGGGTTTTTGGGTTTATGTGGGCACAACATAAAGATATGTAGAACAAGGTTGAGAAGTTGGCATTTATTGGTATGTGGATGGGAGTGGTTGAAATATTTCTAGGTATAGGTAAGTAAATGTGTAATTTTGGGTGGATGATGGGGCCATATATCCTTGTGGGTTCAAGATATAGCTTAGGATAGGTATAGTAGGTATTTGTTGAGAAGTTGGTATGGGTTCAGTTGGAGGGATGGCTAGGTTTGTAGGTTAGGGATAGGTGGTGATCTTGGTGCTAATGGGTGTAAGGGTGGAAGGTATAGGAGCCACCAAAATCTAGAGTGGAGTGGAAGTAGGTGGGTTGGAAATGAGAGGGAAAGTAGAAAAACTAGTAGAAGGTACTCCCACTATAAGAGGGTAATGGGTAGCCAAAGGTTGGGTGGCTCCTATGTTAGAGGAGTTGTTAGTTACGGTAGATGGTGTTTGATTGTTAATTGGTGGGTAGATTAGTTTTGGATAGTGGTGTCAATAGTATTGTTGGTAGAATATGAAACCTAAGTAGCCTAAGGTCTGATGGAAGTGGGGGCACTGGAGGTGGTGCCAATAAGGTGGGATAGAATCCCATAGGGTGAATTGGTAGGTGTAACTAAAGTAGGGGCATGATGAGAGATGGTGTTGAGGTAATGTTGAATGGACATGGGTTTGTTATCTAAGAAGTTGATAAAATCCACATCTCCTTAGGAAACTATCCAAGGGATGATAAGACTATCAAAAGGATGGGGGGAACTATCTACATCTGAGATGTATTCCATGGATGAAAAGGAAGAGGAAGATGGATGGTTAGGATGTGGATCTTGGTTGGCTTGGTTCTTTAGTTGTTGCCAAGTCAAAACCATGTAAATGGAAAAAAGAGGAAGATATAAGCAATCTCACAACTCAAATAAAGAGAAGACAAGAAAAATTCAAGGAAAAGAAAAACACACTAAAGCACATTAATCCTAAGATTTATTTGTCTCTCTTTTGGATTATGCCTTAAGATTTAAGAACTATGTGATTGAGGGCTTGTAAGTAGGTACTAAAAAAGAAGTCTATGGTTGGTTTTAGGTTGTGTTTAGGCTCTTTAAGGGATATGTATTGGAAATAAATATGTGGGTTGATATTAGGGCCTACCCCTCACTTCACACACATTATAAACTAGGGTATCATGTGCTTATCCAAGATATACCAATTTATAGAGTTTATACTCAACCAAAAAACTGAGTTAGTTTTCTTCTTGGTGATGAAATCCAAGTAGGCTATCTAGGAAGGTGACTGCTAGGTAATGAAATCCTAGTTAGGCCTTACATCAATGTTTGATGCTTGATTAAGTGTAAGTGGTTTGGTCTTGCATGTGTGACAAGAGTGAAGATACGATTGAATTAATTTTTTTTACTTTAAAATATGTGAGCTAAAATTTCAAGCAATTAATGTATGCAATCAATTTTAATCCCAAAAAAGAAACATTTATTTCATTCTATGAGTAGAAGGATAAGAAGAATAAATCACTTAGATGTAACTATGAACTAAAGAGAAAATAAAATAAGTGAAATAAGAAGAAGAAATATAAGCAAAATCACTTAGGATTAGTTATGTTTTAGATAATTTTTTCTTATATTCTTGAGAAGGAAGAGAAAAGAAACTTGAAAAGGGTATGGTAGAAAAAACTGATATGTTATGTGTGTGTTGATCTAGATGAGTGTAGATACTCATATTTCTCTTGGGAAGAGTGACATACAGATAAGAAAGCACTGAAAGAAATGGTTTGATTAGTTATATAGTTGGGTGGATTTCCTAGAGAGATAGATCCAAGAAGCATGAGCTTCCTTGAAGGCTATCAATCCACATTTTTAAATAATCAAGTTCTGAAAGATAAATTACTTGCATAAATAACAAAAGGTACTAAAATTAATTAAAGTAAGTACTTGATAAAAGAATAGATGAAATTGACTTATTATAGCAATAAATAGATTGATATTAATGCCAAATAGGTCATGTATGGTTCAAAAAGTAGGTTAAGGCTCTGTGATCAAGCAAAGGGTCTAAGAGTTAGATTTGGTTTAGGTCTAGTGGGTGAAAATAACTTTTTATTTTGTCACATAGTGACCATTAGTGATTAGGGTGACCGTTGGTAGTCTAGGTGACCATCAGTGGTTACTATGGGTTGGGTTTGGGTTAAGAAAAGGTTGTTTTGATGTGGTCATAGAATGGAATTTTGAGAGATGGGTTTGGCTTGGGTTGATTTAAAAATAGAAATAAAGTAACTAATTATTGAAGATAGATACTTAGCTTTATGGTTGTTTATTTGATGAATGATTGAGATAGTTGGATGATAAACTAGTTGATCAAATCTAGGGTGATTTTGGTACAGTAACAATACTTGGTTGTTGGCTAATGGATAACAACACTTTAGTTATCTATTATATTTACTAGTTTATTGGATCTCTAGATGAATACCTACAAAAGGAACTCTAAAAAAAGAGGCTTTAGCTCTAGATGTGGATGATTGATCAATTTTGGATCCCAATTCATCCTCTCTTCCTCTCTTATTATAGGAAGGAAGGAGAGGTAAAATAATACATTAATAAGAGGTTTAACAAGTATTTCAAATTTATATTTTAAATTCATTGGTTCACACATGAATTAAATGAGATAAATATAAAAATGCAAGTTGGATTTAACTATAGTTTGACTATTCAAGAAATGGAAACATGACTGTTGGTGGTCAACCCTAACCATCGATGGTTAGGGTGACCATTGGTGGTTGAGGGTTAAAGGCTATGTTGGGTAAAAATGTGGGTTATTTAGTGAGTCATTGACTTGGGTTTGTAATCATAAAGGGTAAATATGGTCTTTATGGGGTCTTGAGGTGGTTTAAGTGTATTTTAAAATTTAGAACCATTATGTTTAGTTTTCTAGTGTCTAAAGTGCACTGGATGGCAATAACAACCACCTATGGGTGTTCTGACCCATCCACACCTCCCCTATGATGAATTACTAAGACTTTATCTACACACCCAACTTCTCACATAAATATAAAACTATAGTGAAAGGGTGGTTTGAAAGGTATTTAGAGGACTTTTTGAAGGACTAGAACATCCCACAAGAACCTCCCTAAAAAATGGTGGGAACGATAACCTTTTTCATGATGCAACACTTATATGTAGTATACCTATCACTCACAAATTAGAATCTATCAGGGTGGCTCTAGTTATTTTATGCATTCTAAACTAAGTACTTCATGGTGGTGATAAAGAATACCCAATGCATAATAACTTGAGATCTAGACCAAGGATATGGATCATGACATTAGAATGATGAGGTTCCAATTTGTGCACCCTAGAGATAAGGCCACAAAAGATGAGGAGGATGATATTGACAAGTCTAACATCCATCCCCTTTAAAAGGTAATAATAAATGGGAGGATGTTTAACCTCTACTATGAGATGAAGCCATAAAATAAGGTTGGATATCTTGTAGAGTATGATGATATCCCCTCTTAGTCAATAATAAAGGGAAGGATACACCAAAGCTATAGGTGAAGACACTCCAAAGAAAATGGGGTGAGAAGTTGGAAGATATCATAGAGCACATACAATTGAAAATTAACTTTGTATAACAAATTTCACCCTACTCCAAAGAAGCATGTGACATTCATGCAAGGGAGTGCTTCTTCCAATAAGTAGCCAAAGAAAAAGACTAAGGTACCTATAGAATTCCCTACCATAACCCTTGTAGATATGGAGAGAGAGGTGATCCTCACTCCCATAATAAAGGATGAGATTGGATAAGATAGAGTAGGAACCTATATCCTACAAATATGGAAAGGAGAAGAGGAGCTCAATGCTAAAAATGTGAAATAATCCCTATAAAGTAGCATGACCACTATGTTATAAGTAATAGAGGAAATGGAAATCCTCACATATAGTGCCACCTCATTAATGATCCTTCTAAGGAAAATGATGCTAACACCTATTGAGAAGGCCTCCCCTACCCTTAAATGGTTGAGGAGAAATAGCAGCTTGGAGGAAGATGGGATTGAGAGATGAAATCATTAATATAGATTTAGCACTTGAAGATAAGTTGAAGCTTAATTGGGAACAAAAAAAGGCCAAGTTAGAGAAAAAGGATCCAAAGGTTCCTACAAGTGTAGGGCCAATAGTATAAGTGATCAAACAAGAACCAAGTCACCGCACTAGAAAATAAAAAAAACTATACAAGAGGCACATTCAAGTAGTGAATGGGTGTTTGAACAAAAATAAGTCAATATTGACATCTCATAATAATAAATTTAGAAATCTTAGGAGCCCTAACATGAACAAGGCAACACTAGCACCAAAGTAATAAAATTGGAGGTAAGTATTTAAAAACCCTAGGATGAAGAAGTGATTGAGAGGGAGAAGTCTAATGAGGCAACCCCTATGGACCAAACAAGTGAGTCCTTAGAGGAAAACACTAAAGAGAGTAATGGCACTAGTGAAGAGGAAGAAGTAAAAACATATAAGGTTGTCATTAAGAAGGATGATAGAGAGCTAAACATAAGGGATATGCTTAAGAACAACTGGGGGGATGAAGACATTTAAATGTATGAAACTATGCCCCTCAAGCTGTCACTACATGGATGTGCAAATAGCTCTCATTTGTGTTAGACCATTATATGGACAATACCCAATTTTAGGCACCTAGAGTGGCTAATTTGGGCCTAGAAGATATTGAAGAAGGACAAAACTCCCTTTTTATTGACCCTCTCACCATGAACACAATCTAAACTAGGAATTCACTAATAAGGATGGACACTAAAGTTACATGTTAGAATATCATCAATGATAGCAAGGTGAGGAAATGGAAAAGGATCTTCAAAGAAGCCAAGGATGAGGCATAGTCTAATAGGTTCAAGTTGTAATAACTTTATGAGCACATGGAGGTGGTCAAACCATCTCTTCTAGTCAGCATCAATACTTAAGGCCTTTCAAAGGTTAATAAGATTTGTTTATTGGTAGAATATATGATCCTAAGACTATAGCTCAAGCTGACTTAGGAAGAAGAGAAATAATAAGAACCTAGAATCATGATGTATAAGCAGCTATTAAATAAGCTCCAAGAGGTAGAAGATCTCTTTATGAGGTTAAAATTGGGTACAAAAACAATATACACAATTTTTAAAGATTTTCTAACCAAGCCTTAATAATAGATGTGTGCCTAAAATAGGCAAAGGATGAGGAGTAGTTGATGGCTCAAGTATACTCCATAAGTATGTTAGAGCAATCGTAAATCATGGGCAACATGAATGTGCTTAGTAACCAAATCAAGGACTAAGAGTGGACCTTGGAAGAACTCTTTTACACTATATAGACTAAGGCCTATGAGCAAGGATAAATCTTAGATAGAAGTGTGGCAAAGGAAAAATATAATGTATAATCATTATATAAGGAGTTGGATAAGATATATGTACTTACACTCACTATTGCATCCTCTGAGATTGATAAGACTGCATAAGAAATCAAACTGGGTATGAGAGGATAATTTTGAAATGCAAATCTTGTGCCACCTGGCTTGTAGATAACCATATTACATATTTTAAGATCATCATTATATATTTGAATGGATGTTGTAGGTGTAACATAGAGATTGTAAATTCATGGATCTGGTGGTTATGATGATGGAGTTACAACTCAACACTCAACATGCAACTTCCACCTAAATAAAGATGCTATTAAAGGCTTATATAAGGAGATCAATTCAAAAGAGGGAGAAGAGACAAAGGACTATAGAAAATATTTATAAAAATGAATTTAATTTTCAATCATCACTCCATCTACCATTAAGGATTAGAAATAACATGGAGGCCACTATGGCTCTAATTATATATTCCCAAGCTCATCTATGAGCCTCTAGGTTGTTAACATTATGTCTTGATTATAACTCTAGTTATGCACTTTGAACAAATAATAATAGTGTTTCACTACAATGTTTTTTGTGTCTATTTTTCATGTCTTGTTTTATTATCAATTTGATGTGAAGATTTGTGATATCATACTTTGATTGAATTATGTTAATTAATGTTCATGTATTTTAATGGTTGACAACTCTAATGGAGTCTTTGCACTTTTCATGATGTCACCATAATTTTACTTAAATTATGAGTATATATCCTAAACCCATACCCAATCCTTATTTAAAATTCATCTATTTACTATATTGGGTATAATCAGTCTTATAACCTTTCAAATGACTATGTGACCCTGAGTTTAATCTAAGAAAGTCATGTGCCTATAGATCTACCTTAATTTTTAATAGAAATTATTAAGTTAATATTTAGTAAAGCCTCATTACATGGCATAAATATCCTAATGTGATCCTTAGTTCCTTCTCAGATGTACTATGGGTGAGCACATAAGGCATGTTCTTTATGTGGATTGATGTTGGTGTAGTCGAGTGTTTAAATGTTGAATGCACAAGGTGTATCCCATGCTTATTCTTGATTTTAGTAAATAAAGACCCTAAACACTTTTATACAACATTTATCAAATTTATTTTAACCCTAATCTAAACCTTTATGTCATTATCAAACTTGATAGTTAGGACTATCTTATATTTTATGAGTTTTATCTATAGGGTTCAATATGTTGCTTCAGGATGAAGTGATCAATCCTAAGTTAATAAATATAATCATCGAGGTTATTATTGGAAATCTATGTTAGTCACTTAACCTATTAAGTTGGTAAACTCTACTTATGTTTTTCACAAAAATATGGAAGTAATCATATACATGTGATTTTTTAACTTGTTGGAATTAAATATGCAAGTATGTGTCCCACCATTGGAAAAAGTGTATCATAACCCTAATTTCATGAAATTTTGTTGGTTTATTTTTGGGGTCTTAACAAAAAAGGTAATATTCCATGTATATTCATTCACTTTACTGGTACTTGAGCACATATTCTTATAAACTTGGGTGCATAAGCATGGTATTTAAACCTAAAACATAGATTAGTGAATCTCGGGTTGAAGGGGTAGATATAGCCTAGGAAAAAAGTATGGTAGACTATCTCTAAAGAAGGCCAATTAATTTCAAAACTTAAATAAACATATACTAAACTTATTATGTCAAGATATGTTAAAATAGAAAATATAGATATGATTTATATTAAAATGATAATGGAAACAATATACTTAACTAGGTTTGATGGTAATACATATCTAGATATAAAACATAAATAAAGTAGACTTGATTTAGATTTTGGATCAATCACCTAATTTTGGAAATTATACATCTATATATATATATACAATTGCATTGACCTATGATGATTTCATTGATGTTTATGTCTAACTTAGACATAGGTATATAGTATTAAATTCTTACAAAAACTAGATGTGACCACCTGGATGCATCTAGGTTCTATGTTACCTTTGCTCAAGTGAACTTATATCTAGTTCATGGAATGTCACTCCATATAAAATTTAAAAACAATAGTTATTCATCTTCATATTGGTTATGATAAAAATGGGTTAGTGGACACATGGTGTCAAGCTACTCTCAACAACCCTTTATTAATGAGCACTACCTACATAGACAATAATCCTAAGATAGCCTCAAACTTCTGTAGTTATCTCCTAATATTGTGTGTGTATCATGCAATTTGTAATAAACAAGTACAATAGTGACCTAATCTTTAACTTAGAAAATTTGGCTCATGGAATGATCCTTAGTACTTTAGGCTTGTATACGTGTTATCCATATGACTGATATGGAAATAAGATCAAATAAGGAAGATTTTATCACATGAGTGTTTGATTATATTATTTTGTTAATGTACCTTGTGATTAGGTAATAATTTTATTAATTTGTAAATTAGATGAACTTAGATCACTATACACTTGCATTAAATAGAGACACTTATGTTGACATAAGTGTCTAACTAGGACACAAATATCTAGGCAGCTAGAAAATAAGCACATGTCTAAAACTTGTAAAGATATAAGGTAAACATGTTTATAATATTATAAGCATGATAAAGGGTTTGAGTCATTATAATAACATTGGTCTAACTAAGAGATAATAAATAAGAACATAGATATAGTGTATGCAATCCTTTTAAGAATGGTAAGGTCTAAAATCCTAAGGTACATCCATTATATGTATTTACCAAGTGTACAAGCCCAAGGTACCATATAATTAAAAAATAGTGTCTACACATGGGTATATGAAAAATAGTTACATGAATAATATCATATGTTTTCACATATGTATATATTTGAGATATAGGTTCTAAAATTTAGCATATAGATTCATAACATTGTATATCAGTTGGTAGAGATTTAGGGGGAACAATACTAGTTCTTTCACATATAAAAACCATAGTTAAAAATGAATGACAATTTTTTTCCATTTAACTCCATGATAATCATATATATGATCATAATGGAGGTATGAATGTGGTTAATTCCCTTCAACCATGCATTATATCTACATTGAGTGAAAATACACAATCAAACCTTTGTACATGATGGTATAATGAATATTTCTCATTCCATTTTATTGGAGACTAATATTTGTTTGGGTTAATTTATTAATCCTATGGCAATTAGGTATTTTTAGGTTTTCTTATTATGTAAATTTATAATTCATGTATTCTATGTTTATGAGGTATCACACATATTTTGTCACTTTTTTAGAAAATATTAAAGTTTCATGCCATATGTAACTCTTTCAACACTTGTCACACACTTCCACTTCAACTTATGGGGATTAGTGACACTAGGTACACACTAAGAAGGTTGAGTAAAACTATGATGGAGTTTTTTAATAACTAATTTGGGCTCTTATTTAACCCTAAAATAGATGCAGATCTTAACTTGGGTTAGATAGGGTTAATAATATATAAATGAAAATAAAAAAGGGTGATAATAAAATATACATTATGTCAATTGAGTACTAAACTTAGATATAAACATACAATGAATTTCTTAAGTTAAGGATAAGTTAAATATAGAAAGTATAACTAAGCTATGCATGGAAATGACAAAGAATTAATATAATTATTTGAATATGATGATAACATAGTGATAAATATGGAATAGGTATAAATTAGGATGGAAGGTGATTTTTTAATAGTCATTAAATTCTATATCTAATGCTTCTAGAGCCATGGACACTAATGTTAGTTTGGGATGGTTTTATCAACACCAATTTATAGGTTCTATGTAAGTGTACTTTATAGAATACCTCATGTCAAAGGATGTGACCACCTAGATGCTTCTATTTTTCACTTTTCCTTCACTCTAGTGCATTCATTTTGTATTATGGACTATCACTCCTCATGAAATTGTAAAACCATATTTTTTTATATTCATGGTGACCTTGCAAAAAAATGTGTTAGTGGAAACATGGTGTTAACCTAAACCTAGATACCCCTCTATCATGAGTGATGTTTACATATCCAATACTTTTAATAAGACCTCAATCTAATGTAATTCTCTCTTATGTGATGGTTTATGTGTGAATCATATAATATGAGCAAAACAAGTATAATAGTGACCTATATTTTAACTTAATATTATCAGTCATAGTTTCACCCTAAGGCAGTCTAATCTAGCCTCCTTAAATTTGATGTAACATTAAAACACCTAAAGGTTGTGGGTGACCTATTAGAGAGGTGAATCTCTAGATTGAAGGGCTAGTTCCCTTGTATCCCTAAAATCATGTAAACCTCCTTGTGTAGGAAAATTTATACATGTTACTAATATAATAAATGCATATTTGAGGACCCAATATGACTCTACAACTCCATTCCATGTTTTAGTCATAATAATGAGTGGAAGTATCTTTTTTTGTCTTTATCACTCCTTAATTAGGCCTCAATTAGGCCTCCTTGTATAGAAGTTTGATTTTCTACTCTCGATCTCTCCCACACATGTGAAATAACCAAAAAACATGTGAGTCACTTTACCTAATGTGTCACCAACATCCATTCTAATTTTAAGGCCCATAGACTATGGAGAGTGTGAAAAGAAATTAATAAGGTTGAAGATAAAGTTACAACTATTGTAGAACCTTACTAAGGCTATGAGGAGGATGAAGTTCTTGTTGAAGATAATGAAGTGTCTATTTCCCAAATGAAATTCATTTCCCTTGAAAAATTACTTCAAAAATCCACCATATTTTAGACCCCAATTTTCAAGAGTTTTCCTTCCATTCCCAAGCCCATTTATGAGTCATTCACCATACCTTATACTACCTCTCAAACTCATGAACATACCCATCACCATCCCACCATCTTCCTTATTAAAGAGGAACTTGTCCTATGGGAAGAAAATGAAGAATATATTTTAGAGGAAAGTGTGGTTCAAAGATAATGTCAAGAATATAATTTAAGTGTATATTATGAATAATTCACCACTGGTAATCTAGTTGGTGAAGATAGACACTAATTAGTCTTCATAAATGAAGAAAAGAATGATCTTGATGATATTTTAGCTACATATGAAAAGGATGTTAAAATTTATACCTTGGATAATGAATAATTTGGTAAATATATTAAATTTTCACCCAAAGGAGGGCTACTCTAGCCTCCTTAAATTTGATGTAATATTGAAACACCTCATATGTTGTAGGTGACAATTCTTATAGGTGAGTCTCTAGATTAAAGGGATAAATCCCTTACACAAGACCTACCACTAACCACTAACCTACTTGTTTTCAAGGAAAAGGAATAGAATGAGATAAAAAATAATTTAATTTAGGTGATGTACAACAAAAAACTCCAAAAATTACTCGAATCGGTATTATAAAAGAACAACTAGAAATCTGATTTCAAACTTCAAGGTTTTCCTGACATAATACTTCAGTATGAAGGTAGAATGCAAGGTACTTCTCAAGGGAGATGATTAGAAGGTATAATAATAGACTATAATAACCATATTATGCACTTTAAATCATATAAATATATAAATTACACTTCATAAGACCTGATAGAAATTGGATTTTAACCATGAAAGAGATAAATAAGTGCAAGGAAAGAGAACTAATAGTTACTACTCATTAATAGGCTAATTCACACACTTATGAAATAATTTTAGAAATTAAATCTAGTTTTGATCTTTATTTCAAAGGAAAATGAAGTATTTAATTCAACGAGGCTTTTCCATACCAATGTGTGGATGCATTATGAGGCCAAAAGTGGAAGCTTACATAGAGAAATGAGGAAGATAGAGAGAGGGTGCATAGTAGAGGGAGAGAAAAAAAATTCCACATGAGTTAAAAATAGGAGGGATTTAGAAATTATTTCAACAAGTCCCTAAGGACACATGTCTATCTTATAAATATGTGCCATCATCCAAGTGGCATAGGAGTTAGAAACTTAGCTTGACACCTTGCACAACTCCTCAAAATTGACCATATTTGAATATTAGAAGTGAAAAATGGACATTTTCATCATAAATTATCCATGATATAATTTAATACATCTCATTTTACACATATCATGCATTTATAAATTTCTCTAGTCTAAAATTTTAGTGGCAATCATCTTTTATATGCCTAGGTGTCTTGAAAATCCATCTCCCATGCCTAGCCTTGTTTAAGTGGCTCAACACATGAGTTCATATTTTTCAAGGAATTAAAATAAATTATTATACTTGAATCAATCCATTTTGGATCATGGAACAACTCTAAAGACTCCAGTTTGCTCCTCAATCTGCCATTAGGCATCTTTTCCTTATTTTGAAATCCTTCTTAGATAGACCTCCAAGATGGAAAAGATAGATGTTATTGGGAAGAGAGAAATGGAAATTTAATGGCTAAAATATTGTTTTGAATTCAACCTCTTGATCTTTTCTCTCTTCATCCTTACTTATTTCAAGCTCTAAATCTTTGATTTGCTTATCTATACTCTCTTTGAATAGCTTTTTTTAAAGGTGATTAGTGGACTCATGAGGGTAAGGAACATAATAATGCTAGTATGAGACACAAGAGGATTATTGAGGAGGGGTGGGAGGAATTTTCATAGGTTTATATTCTTCCTTAACTTCAACTCCCTAATCTATGCTTGCCTCACCTTGATTACTCCATGATTTCACTACTTTATTCCATGTTAGGGTCTTTAAAGACTTCTTGGGGGGGTTTAAATAAAATAAGTATAATCTTGGTTCTCCATAATAGGATTATCCATAAAAATATCATCCTTATTTTTAAAACTCTCTTGGATTGAATTCCAAGAAGGGAAAGTTTGAGAAACATATGAAGAGCTTGTAACACTTTGATACTCACTTAGAAAATTCTCTTAGAGAATAATGGGTAGCATATATGAGGGATGAGGTGGTGTGTATTAATACAAATGGGGCTGATGGAGTTTGAAGTAATGTCCTTCATTAACTCTTATCATATCATCTACTTTTTTAATGAGACCACTTACATCCAAAATTTCACTTAAGAGACTTTGCCAATTTGTTCTCTTAATAGGTGTCCACTCTTATTTCATTAGCTGAAATGAGTATCTCACATCATGAATAAGATGAATAATATTATCTTGACTATATTCCATTTTTTTTTCTAATTACTATCATGTACCTTTCATAGCCTAAGAGATATTGCTTCAAACATGAAATAGACTAATTTGAGAAGTGACTATGTTGGCTAAGGACATATTAATCTTGATAAGGTTGATCATATGAAACATCATTTTCATGTAGATGGAGTGTATGCTAATCATAGGAATGATATGACTCATGAAAAAGTTGATAAGGATAATAGGAATGATAAGATTTATGTTGAGTTTGATAAGAAGTGCTATCTGACTAATATGCCTCGTTCACTTGCATGAAATTGAAATTTACCTCAAACTTAGCCATAAAAACTTCATCAAGAAATGAATTAAAATCACAAGTTAATTTTAAAAATTTATTAGGATATTATAACCAACTAATTATTCATGAAGTTTACATTGATGTTTTGAATGCCTCCAAACATTTATATGCAGAAGAACAACACCAATAATCCTTCCACAAATTTTGACCTTAGTCCCACTAGGTGTGCCAAAAAATTTATTAATAAAATTTTCACCCTAAGTAGGTATAATCCATCCTCCTTAAATTTTATGTAACATTAAAATATCCCAAGGTTATGGATGGCCTATTACGGAGGTGAATCTCTAGATTGAAGGGATAACTCCCTTGTGGCTCTAAAATCATGTAAACCTCCTTGTGTAGGACATTATACAAATGGTACTAAAAAAATAAAAGCATATTTTAGGATCCAATATGACTTTAAAAATCCATGCCAAGTTTCCTTAGAGTTAGTGGAAGCATCTTTTTCTACCTTTTTCTCTCCTCAATTAGGCCTCAATTAGGTTTCCTTGTTTAAAATCCTAATTTTCTACTCCATATCTCTCCCACAGATGTGAAACCACCCAAAATCATATGATTCACTTTATCTATCCTATCACCAACCTCAATTCCAAATTTTAGGCCTTGAAACACTATGGAAGTGTGAGAACCATGGAATGGTCTTGAAATCTAATCTCATTTTGAGCCTATTGAATATTTCCTTGAAAAATGAAGTTTGTTTTATCACTTAAAAGATATAATATATGTTTTTTTACACTTCAATAGTTTAAATACATCCCAAATGACCTCTCAAAATAGTATTCAAATTTCCAACTCTTCAAAACCCTATGAAACACTATTTTTTTTAGAAAATAGGGCATTTAATGTCATTTATAAAGTTACAAGTACAAATTAAGAACATGGTTGGAACCTAATTAGAGTGATAAATAATATCTAAGAGGTTTTAGAATAAAATTTTAACATTCAATTCACTTTAGAGGATCATCTCTCTCAATTTGTTATTACTAGGGTTTTAGGAGGGTTTAGAGTGGTTTTGGATCTTTGTGATTGTAGACTTAATGTTATTGATAATCATTTGACCATCAAATCACTTAGGTGTATATTAATTTATGAATTATTTCATTATTTTTTTCAATGATTCATGATTCCAACACTCACCCATATTTTTATGGAAATTAACTCTTTTATTAAGAATGATGACCTATAGGTTTAGGACCTATAGGTCTCTCTTTTTCCTAAGTTACTATTGAGACAACTTCTAGGGTCATCTACTCATATAATTTTAAAAAAACACATTATAAATTATATTTAATATACCTTAATATCTCATAAACTCTAACTAAACATTGTTTCATCTTAAACTTGAATCATGGTATATGTAGTCTTGTCCTTATATAGTCAATTTCTTATACAAGGATTATGCATATAATTAGAGTTTATAGTAATTAATGTTTTTGATAATAAAATTAATTATAACAAGATAATACAAGTGATTATGAGTCTATGTCACATGTCTCCACATTTAAATAAATTCCAAACATGAAACTTATGCCATGCATATTCACCTATAGGTCTATAGGCCTATGGGTGAAATAAGTTTGTCTAAGCCTTTGTTGGAGAGTACCTTTGTGATGTCTATTTTGAATTTTTAAAAATTTATATATTATTCTTCATTTTTTATTTATGATTTAAATACCCTCAAATAACCCTGACAAGGAAAAAATAAGACTTTTCAATCATTATTACACATGTGGTCCTATACGCATAGTTTTCAAGATAAGACCACAAATGACACTTAGACACTAGTATAGGTAATAATCAGATGATTATATAACATTTTTTGAAGGGAAAATATGGATAAAAATTTTCAAAAATATTTGGAATCATATGAACCCTATGAAAAATCTAAAGTAATGAAAAAACATGGATAGTGACTTGCACACCATGCAAAAGAGTAACTTTATTGCTTGACTAGTACATATATGTGTTATATGGTAATGAAGGATGATTTAGTATGGTTTTGTGTACCTCTAAGGATAATTTAAAATTTTTAACTTGACTATATGAATTCAAAACTACAACTATGCTTGCCAAAACTAATATAATGGGGTTTTGAGCCTCAAAAAAGCACCTTAGCTCCTTAGTAGTTGTTTATAAAGATAAGGAGATAAATAAAATGACCAATGCCAATAATAAGATCCCATAAGGTTACCTAAATTTATTCAAAATATTAAACTCCAACTTTACCTATACAACCTATAATATTCACTTGAGAATGGCCTTCATGAGCTTATGAAGAGACCAATGGGAGAGAGAAAGAGCATTATACCTTCCTAAGGCCTATGAAATCTTCTTAAGGGTGAATATAACTTGTGGATAATGAAGGGAAAATATGAAATGGTTTTCACCTATATATTATCTCAACAATTTTGTACAAGTACAAAAACTTCATTCTTAAGTGTTGAAAAGCAAGAATCTAACTTGTTTTTGACTTGATGACATATGTGGCAATTATGTAACTACTATAAAGACCTTTTAAAGAGTGATTATATGAATTATTCTCTTTGCAAGATTTTTCATACATGAACGTTAGGAAAAATTACCTTTTTCTTCATAAAACATCACCTTAAAGTCCACAAAAGAACCTTAACTTCTCCAAAACATCATGAAATGATTGTATAAGTTTATTAAGGCATGAAATGACCTTTAAGTACACATAAGTACCTATGAAATCACTTGAATAGGTTTCATCACTCTATGACATGACTATAATGATATAAAGAAAAGAGAGAGTTACCTTAATTTTTCCAAATTTACCTTAAATAATGCTAACAAGGTTTTATAAAGACAATTTGGAGACTATATAAGGTATTAAAATTCTTTGAACTAGCTTATAAAAAAATGACAATCAATTTTTCATCTATAGGGGTTGACATTTTGACCTTGGGTGTCCAAATTGGTTAACACTTAGAAAATTGCGATATTGATCTATTCATTTAGTACTTTAGACTTGTAGATGTGTTGTTCTTATTATTGATCTATAAATAGGGAAGCTTTATTAAATTAAATGCTTGATAGGGTGTTTTTGATAAGTTGTTTTGGTCTCTCTTAGTCTTTTGATAGGTGTGGAATGAATGAGGGTTGATATTGTAATTATATCAATCCCTTTGGAGAAGTAAATCACATTAAAACACTTAGTCATACCATTAGGATACATTATATTTCTAAAATATATGACTTTAGGTAATTAGACACTTGTGTCAGGTTAGGACACTAGTGTCAACACTAGAATTTGTCTTAGACATTAGTGTCTAGGGAGAAAGAAAGTAGGTACAAGTTCAAAAAATTTATGAGTGGAATATAATTATATTTTAAGAATTTTGGGAAAGATATAAGGCATAGTTCATCAACATAAGACTATTAATACTAAAATATAGGCTAAGGGGAATAAGATAGAGTAGATGAGAGACTTACAAAAGTGTGAAAAAGGTCTAAAACTAAGAGGAACAACCAAGGTATGAGTTTGAAAAGTGTAAAATATCAAGGTGTTATATAATCCATAAATATCAACTACATTTTTTGAGGTATGTTAATGTTGTTGGTGTTAAGGAATTAATGTTGTCATTAATGTCAAAGTCAAGATGGATGCCATTAATGTCAAGGTTAGAGTTCAAGCCATACATGGTTAAGTGGTATGTGATAAAGAAGTATTATGATAATAAAAAATTTGAAAGCAAACTTTTGTCTCTCTATTGAGATATAATTTTAAGGCATCATGGTAATTCTTCTAAATTTGATGACATGTCAAGGTCAAGATCAGAATATAAGGTAAGCATATTATTGAGCACTAGTATTGAGGAGTTGTATAAAGCATAGTGAAGGTTAGTGAATTATGTTAGTATAGGCATGAAAGAGTGTATAAATCTATGTAATCATGTGAAAGAGGAAAATAATACTTCATAAGAGTTCCAAGGTTACTTTTTAGGATTAGTCCTTGCATGAAAAAACCTAGTGAAAAGGAATAAGCCTGGTAGTATGTTGAGGTGAGTAGTATGAGTCTTATGATAAGAATAATGGTAGGGTGTGAGAATTTCATGATATTTTATTACATAAGGATGAGTTATTTATATCATTTAAATAGGTTTCAAGGTGTGTTAGATGTCTAAGTATGATTGATAATTCAAGGTCTAATCTATAAAAAGAGACCTAGTATGGTATAATGAGAAGTCAAATTCAATTTTAAAGGTGCCAAATATCATAATATAATTTTTATAGGTATGACAGGTTGTGTTAAGTGTTTTTACAAAGTCTTAGGTAATATTCTTAAAGGATAAATCATGAAATTTGGTTTTAATGTTTTCTATGTAAACTGAATGAGCTATAACACACCTAAGAAGAATTTTCTTATGCTCATTAGTACACACAACATTTCCATGAGATAATAATAAGTTAATTTAAGGTTGGGAATGTTTTTAGATAAAATTTATTGGTATTGGTTTTGGAGTTGATGGGAAATCCTGTATGGATTATTGCTAAGAATGGAAGACGGTCTAAACACACCTAAAACCCTCATAATGACCTGATATGAAATATAGTATTGGAAATGGATCATAATGGTTTGTTTGACATATTTTTATTATTTTAAATTATATATTACTCTCTCAAGGCTCCATGTGGCATTGGTATGTAAGAAGAGTGAGTGGAAGATATATGAAACTCATTATTTTACTAATTTTTGATGTAGCAGGTAGGGTTGACTAGGTTAACGAATGAAAATTATTGGAGGATTATGTTTAAAAAGATATTATTTTATGATAATTTAAGTTTATAATCATGTTTAAAACCTTAATTATCTTAAACTAGTCATGGAATTTCACTTGTTATTGAATATGCCTAATGAGGAATATAGCGAGAAAACTAGGCATAAGTGAGAATGAGATTAGGGATGGATCCAAATACATGGGGTTATTTTTAAATATATATATTACATATCCAATTTCAATATAAGTTTTTAAGAGGCTCATAGACAATCAAAAATTTATTCTCAAAGTGACTTGTTTAACATAGTGAAGTTTGTGTAGGGTGAAGGTATGAGATTGGTATGTAAGACCAATATTGATATTGAACATTGTAATATATATATATATATATATATATATATATATATATATATATATATATATATATATATATATATACACATTATAAGTATACTTAAGAAACATATAAACCCATTTTAATCTCATAAAAATTTTCACATAGGTGTTCTAAGCCTTGGTTTCCATGACTGTGCTTTTGGAGCTACAGGTAGTTTTCTATGTATGAGTGAGATTGATGTTATTGAGTTAGTATTCCTAATTTTGAAGAATAAAATAAATATGAATTTGTTATATATGTATAATATGTTAATTTTAAAAAATATTATTCATGATAAATGCCTATTGAGGTGTAGAAATTCAAAAGTTCTTCATTGGGTTCTTAAGTCCTGTGTGCAGTTTTGAGTGAGCATATGAAGATGATCAATTTGAGGTCTTTTGCCTTGTATTGTGAAATATAATTGAAATTATTATGACAATAAGATAATTTAGGTATTATAAATGTGATTTTTTATTTGTTTTATATGTAAAATTTGGAGTGTATGCTTCAAATTTTTAAAATAGACTTTCTGGCAATGAGAAGGCCTAATTGCGAGTAGACATAATTATGTGGTTCAAGGAATGAAATTAACTAAATGGTTTTAGGAAAATAAGGTGAGATTATAATGGGTATAATTGAATCATGTATGAATTTTTTTATTTATTTTTTAAGGCTAAATATTTTCCAATATGGTCAAGGTGAAATGTGCGGCTTGAGAAGACCTTATTGTATTAGGTCTCTATTAGGCTTAATGGTGGTTTTGGTCCTTATGGGTGGTGACCAACCTATGCATAGGGTGTTTCAATTGTGAAATGTGTCTTTTGATATATTCCAAGTGTGATACAAGTATGTAGGGGTTTTTATCCAACCAATATGGGTGAGATCAAGATTCAAGTATAAAGAGAAGGTCTAATAGGCCTAGTTTAACTAGTTAGAAAATTGAGTGAAAAATGAATGATATAGATGTTTAGAAAATAGGTAGATGGATTTAATACAATATTATAGGTGTTTTTAATATTTAATTAATATATATATATATATATATAATTATATATTATGATAAAACTCACTTGGTCTAATTCTACCAAGAAGTGGGTTAGTTGAGCGAAGAGGCCTAATAAGTTCTTTGAGAGAGATAGATGAGTTAGGAGAGAAAAAGAAGGTGGTAATATTAAATTTAGTGATAAAAAAGTTTCCAAAGGTGATTATATGTTTAATTTTTATGATTTTTTTTAATTTACCTATGGGTTTGGTGCCTTCTTGAAATTTGGTGATTGGCAAAGGACTAGTTGAGTTGATCTTGACTAGTGAGGGGTTGGTACTCGTTTTGGCGTTGGTGTCTCATTAAATATTGATTCATTGATTATAAGAATATATTAAAATATATATTTTAGGTTTTTTATTCCCCAATATGGTTTACCACATATCTCATATATTCTTATGTTATTTTCTTTCATAAATGCTTATTTATGCATTACTTAATGTATAAATGTGAATGAATGCTTCATGGATGATAAGTGAAATTGAAAGATTATTTTAAGAAAATTGATTAAAAACCCATCTCACTAGATATACTCCCAACATTTGGTATCAGATAAGGTCCTTTTAATGAGGCCTAATAACCTAAAGGAGATCTTAAGCAAGCAAAGATGGCTAGTCAAGCACAAGGTGGTTTCTCTACAAGTAAGGTTCCATTGTTTAATGGATCTAATTATGATTTTTGAAGTGTCAAGATGAGGACATATTTGATTTATCAGGGTCAATATGTTTTTCAATCAAAATTTTATTGATATTTTGTTCTTCTTATTCCTCCTATAGATGCAAAAGGTAATAAGGTTAGTGACAAGAATTCAAAAGCAATGAATGGTATTATGTGTGGCCTATCAAAGGAAGAACTTATAAAGGTGATTCACTCTATGTATAATAAATAAATTTGAGAAAAATTGAAGCCCATGCATGATGGATACTCTAAGGTCAAGTTGGCTAAGTTGTAAACCCATAGAAGATATCTTGAAACCCTAAGGATGAATGAATATGATACCATTACAGCCTACTTATTGAGGGTTGATGAAGTGGCCAACATAATAAGAGGCCTAGGTGAAGAATTGAAATAGTATACTATTATTCAAAAGGTTTTAAGATATCTAACTCCTATGTTTTATTCTAATGTGTCTATTGTTGAAGAGATTCAATATCTATACAAGTTAGATATGGATGGACTTCATGGCACCCTAATAGCCTATGAGATGAGGACAAGTGAAGGAAGATATATAAAAAAGGAAGCTGCATTCAAGGAAAAAAGAAGTCAAAATAGAATAAGACAAGGTAATAAATTCAAATACAATGATGATTCTGATATTGATGATGATGAGTTAATAGTTATGTTTTTAAGAAAATTTAAAATAGGTTTAGGTAAATAAAAGGGTAAGCTACCCTTCAAGTGCTTTAATAATGGAAAGATGAGACACTTTGATATCAAGTTCCCTCATAAGCATAATACAAAAGATTATGAAGAGAATGATGAAGGTAATGATGATGATAATAAGTCTTATAGATCTGATAAGATCAATAAAATCTTTATAAAGTATGATGATAAGAAGAATTTATTCAAGAATAAAAGAAGCTTTTACACCAAGAAAGATTTCATCTCATCAGATGAGAGTGAGAAAAGTGATTCTAAGGATGACCATGAAGGTGATGTTATTGATTTAAATTAATTACTCTTCATTGATGAGGGAGAAAGTTGTTCAAATAAAGAAGAGTCCATATGGATTAGAGGTGTTGTTGGTGATTCAAATGAAGAAAAAGATGAGGTGTACTTTGAGGATAAATTGATGGACACTCTAGAAGAATTGAAGATGATGAAGAAGAAGAATAGGGTGGTGAGGTCTCTTATCAAATACTATGAAGAATAAATAAACTTGTTTCAAGTCATACTAAGAAACAAACCCAAGTAACAAGAGGAAATAGTCAAATAGGTGGACACTCAAATTGATATTGTGACTACAAACCTAAAGGATATTGAAGAAGAATGTGTAAGGTATGTAACTAAAGTTGATTCCTTGAGAGTTGAGTTAGATTAGTCATCAAGTAAGGATGAGTCCTTTGTGAATTTTGAAAAGAGTATTAATATTATAGATAACCTATTGGGTATTAAAAAGACTACTAATGATAAAATAGGTCTTAGTTTCAATGGAGACCAAAAGAACACTAATGTGATCAAGAAGGTCAATTATCAATTAAGGAATGATAGTGCTAGAAAAATTAAGACTAATCCTATTAGGAAGCCTAATACTATAAGGGATGTTAATATTTTTAATGGTTAGTGTTATTTATGTAACCAATTTGGTCATAGAGCAAGACATTGTAGAATGCCCTCCAAGAATGAATATGTATGTAACTATGAGGAGAGTCATCAATTAAGAGATATGGGTCATAATGTGTTTCCATGAAGAGGAATAATGTGTTTTAATTGTCAAAATATTTTTCATGTTATAGAGTTTTGTATGCATGGATTCTCAAGTCAAAATAATAAAGTTGAGACCCCTAAAATGCAAAAAATAAGACAAGATAGTGAGTGTAAACCAAAGGTAGATAATATGAATGATGACTAGTCTACACATCTAAGTGGACTATTTGCCATGGTGGAGCATAGTTTAGATGTAAATTAGTGTCAATAATTCTCCCTATTAGCTCAAATTATGGATGAAAGAGTCAAGACAAGAAGACCAAATCAGAATGTTGTTCAAACAAAGACTGAAGAGGTTAGGCCAAAAGGAATATTCAATCCAAAGAGGATCATGAAGAAAGATTAGTCTAGTGAGGACATGGAGATTGAGAAATATCATAAGTTTATGTTGTTAAAGTACCCCATAAAAGAGATGACTCCATTAGGATTCATGGAGGCACTCAACTAGTGATTAGAAGCATTAAAGATGCTTAATATTAGGGGGAGTTTTATGTTCTTTGTTGACATTCAGATCTAAGGTTTAGTTAAGAGTTTTTTGGAGGTGTGATCAGAAGAGATGGGTCACAAAAAGTTTCTATGATGGCTTGATCAAACCAAGTCATAGTCATGATAGTGTATGAATATCTCATGGAGATAAGGGGAGTTAATCATGCTCTAAGAGTAGGTATGTAATCCTGATATGTGTTGAGTTTTTTTTAAAAAGATATAATGATTTTTTTTGGAGAGAAAAGGTGTGTTTTTATAGGTCCAAGGATCATATAGTTGACAATAATATGACCCTTTATCATTAATGTCAAATAGGGAGAAAGTTATAGTTTGGGAGAAAGATCAGTTTGAATAATAGCCAACTTGGGGAGATGTGAATGATCATATTTGATTAAGTGTTTTCCATTAATAACAAAGGGGGAGATTTTTGAGGTATGTTACTAATATTGGTGTTAAGGCATTGATGTTGTCATTGATGTAAAAGTCAAGATGGATGTCATTAATATCAAGGTCAAATTTGAGGCCATGCATGGTGAATTGGTATGTGATAAAGAAGTATTATGAAAAGATAAAATTTGAAGGAAACCTTTTGTTTATTTATTGAGAGATAATTTGAAGGCAACCTAGTAATTCTTCTAAGTTGATGACATGTCAAGGTTAAGATCAGGATATAATGTAAGCATACTATTGAGCACTAGTCTTGAGGAACAGTATAAATCATAGTTAATCTTGGTGAATTGTGCTAATATATGCATGAAATGGTGTATAAACTTTTGTAATAATGTGAAAGAGGCAAATAATACTTTAAAAGAGTTTTAAGGTTAGTTTTGAGGCTGATTCTTTGCATAGAGAAGCCTAGTGAAAAGGCATAGGCCTGGTAGCATGTTGAAGTGAGTAGTATGAGACTTATGATAATAATATTTTTAGTGTTTGAGCATGGTATGAGTTTTTATGACATAATTATGAGGTATTGAGAGATGTGAAAGAGGTTTAAAGGTGTGCTCAAGGTCTAAGTATGATTGGTAGTTCAAGGACTAATGTGAAAAGAGACCTAATATGATCTAATGTGAGGTGAAGTTCATTTTCAAGGTCCTATAGATAATGAAAACATTTTAATAGGTATAATAGGTTGTTTCAAGTGTGTTGACCAAATTTGAGGTCATAGTCTGAAGTATAAATCATGAAATTTGGTTTTGAGGTTTTCTATGTGTATGAAACTAGGTAGAGGGATTGAAGACCATTATATAGGTTTTTTGAATATATAAATAATTATATATATGATGAGCAAAGTCATTTTACCTAATTATACCAAAAAGTGGGCTAGTTGAACAAAGATGCCTAATAGGCTATTTGAGAGAGATAAAAGAGTGAGAAGAGCAAAAGAAGGTGGTCATCTTTAGTTGAGTAAGAAATAGGTGTCTAAATATGATTAGAGATTCAAGGTATCTTAGTTGGTGATGAGTTACCTAGGGGGTTGGTTCATCCTTTCAAGTTGGTGTTTGTTAAAAGACTAGTTAAGTTGGTATTGGACTAGTAAGGGGTTGGTTTTCCTTATGGGGTTGGTGCCTCAATAAATGTTGATTCATTTATTATAGGACTATATTATAAGATGTATTTTATAGTTTTTTATCCTCTAATAGTGTTTTTCATATATATCCTATGGTCTTATGTTGTTTTATTTCATAGATGCTTGTTTATGCATTTGTTAATGTATGTAAATGAATGCTTCATGGATGATAAGTGAAATTGAAGGAATTTTTTAAGGCAATTGATTCACCCCTTCCCACTCTCAGTATATTTAATTCCAAAAAATTTACACAACATTTAATCTAGTAATGAAATTACTAGTTTAAAGGAAATGAAAACATACTTGGGTGTGTATAACACACCTTATTCTTACATGTGCCCAACTTGAGTGATTTGATAGTGGCTGACCTACAACTAAGAGTATGTTATAATATATAATTAGTGAATTTAGTATATAATTTAAATTACTTGAAATATATTAAAATTAAAAGAGTAAGGTTTAGGATTACACCTGTGCATCGATGTAACCCCCTTACCTATTGACAAATTAATTTGAAAAATATGTGTCATTGTAAGGATATTAAACTAAATTAGTAAAAATATAGATAAATACTAAAAGTGAATATATCTAAGGATATATATATTAGAAGGTACATACCCCAAACCTTAGAGAAAATATGAGTTATCACCTTTCAGTTAAGAGTAGCTCAACCATGCAACCTAATGATACATATAACCTAGTGAGGTTGGATGATAAAATCAAGTCCAACATAAAAAATTGGAAAGATTAAGTGGTTTAATCACCTCAAATCCCAAAAATTTAAATAAATACTATAGTATATTATATCAATAAAGTTTTTAAAAGTATGATCATAGTATCAATATAAAAATGAGTTTGTGATGTGGTAACAGTCCATAAAGTTTTTTGGAATCTAAAATTGATTTGGATTTTATAATATTAGGTAAATAATTACATAAAATATGAACATTAGATATGTATCATGATGAAATTATGTATAATAATGGTACTAATATATATATATATATATATATATATATATATATATATATATATATATATATATATATATATATATATATATATATATATAATTAATTCTACCACAACTATGAATTTGAATCATACAACTGTGAGCTTTGGCCAATTTATAAAACTATGTAAGTGTGGAGAACATTCTTACAAAGCATGCCACCACTATATATTGAGAAATAAAAATAAATAAATATGTACCAATGTGGATAACATGTTCCAAAATGTACTCCCACTATAATCTAGAGATTCTTAATATTGAATAAGTGTGAAGAACGTGCTTACAAAGCATGCCCCCATTGAATCTAAAAACTATGAATGTGTGGAATCCATGCCCATATGACATGCCCACACTGAATTTGAAAACTATTTAAAGTGTGGATAACATGCCTCTATGAAATTCCCTCACTAATTGTCATGTCCCCTTTTTGGTTTACATGTTTTGAGTTCATAGTTAGCCTATTATGCGACCCTCGTAGGCTGATAGGATGGTTAGAGGGTCTTGATGGAGATTGGCTTGGCTTCGTTTAGCAAAATTTTTCTAGTCAGTTTTCGTTCAGGCTCTTTCAGACATGAATTAAGGGAGATATTAATATTTGATTGATTTAATCAAATATTAATTATTTGGTCTAATTTTAATTAATTATTAATTATTAATTATTAATTATTTGGTCTAATTTTAAGACCCTAATTATAATTTAAGAAACCCTAAGTCTAATTTAAGGAAATCTAATTTTAACAAGCACACCTTTGGAGGGTATAAGGGTTTCTCATGGGAGAGAGTTGGAATTCATGCATTGATTATTGATTTTGATATTGAAGAATTCTTCTGTGAAGACTAAGCCAAGGGTTCTAAGATTCCATTTGCATTGGAGAACATTCACTCTTCAGTGTGTGTGATTCAGAGGCTGTGAAATATCAACTGATCTATTGCCGAATTGAGAGATAGCTTCATACAGAAGTTATCATAGAGGTTTACAGATTTGAGAGGTAACTTCATATAGAGGTTATCACAGAGCTTCCAGGTATTTATTTTATTAGGTTTTTGATTCAATAAATTATACATATAGAGATCTTATGTATTAGAGCCATATATCTTCAGATCAGGGGTTGAAAATAGACAGGTTATGCTTTATTGTCAGTCGTACGAAGTTTGTATAGGTCTATACAAATCCACGTAGATACTAACCTTGGTAGATAGAGATTCCCAATGACCGACATTGGCTGACTAAAGACTGATGTCAGTAGAGAAAGACCAATAGAGACCGACATCGGTAGTATATCGACCGACGCCGATGACTGTGTGTTTGACACAGCAGGCCGAGACGTCTAGATTCAATCTCAATTTCTAGATTTGCAAAAGCCCAAGGTTTTAAGACAAAATATTTCATATTATTTTATTTGTATGATAGAGATTCAATTATGTAATCATCTAGAAGAACAAGTGATAAGATCTGTGATTTGCTATTGAGAGACTATATTATTGTTTATCTTCTGAATTTATTCTACAAATTTGTATCTTTGTTCAGAGCTTTTGTGTTTCTATATTCCTTGTTTAAAGGGGATATTACAGTGGTATCAGAGCTTTTGATGGAAAAAAGGAGCCCCTAAGTAAGGGACATTACAGTGTTATCAGAGCTAAATCCTGCCATCCTGAGGGTTTATAGATCTTATGCAACCACAAGAGTTGGGACCACACATGTATAACACATGTAGTAGAGCTTTGCTTGAAGGCACTCAAGTTTTAGGACAATAGCTGAAAGACATGGGTGATGATATTGACAGGTCCCATATTCCTCACTATCCTAGAGATCAAGATGATGTAGAGGTTTTACTTACTCTTAGAGGACTACGAGAAGGGCAAAGGTAGAATAACAAAGTATTACAGTAGTTGGCAGCAGCACTGCCGAGATTGGGTACTCTAAGGAGACATTCACCACATCATGATGATGTTAGGAGTGATGCAGGGTCATAGAGAGCCCTTAGGACTGCTTCTCATACAACTAACATGCCTACTAGGCCTACCTTTGTGAGATAGGAGGCTGAGGAGGTGATAGCAGGTGAGGAGCATGAGGAGTCATTTACAGACACACTTATGGCAGTGACTGATGAGTGGAAGTTATTACCACTTGTGGTCAGGGAGATGATTACTTTCGACTGATTCCTCACACAAAGGAAAAAACATTACCAAGGTCGACAGAATGGGAGACCAAGACCCCAGAAAAATGATTTGAAGCATGCTACGAGCAGGCTCACACTAGCGATGTTTGATGGTAGTGGTAAGGTGACAGCACAGGCGTAGGTTAGTAAGCTTGATAAATTTTGCATATTGCGATTGATGGCTGAGGAAGATGCTATCAAATATGTGACACTACATCTTGAGGGAGTAGCTCACGATTGGTGGCACCACAGGATGGTGACACTCCATCATGATCAGATCACATCTTATCAGGAGTTTGTGGATAGGTTGGTGGAGTGTTTTGATAGGAAGGACCCAGAGTCTTATTTTAGAGAGTTAGCTTAGTTTTGCTAGAGTGGGAGTCTAGAGTCTTACATTGGTGACTTTCAGAAGTTATCAGTCATGGTTCCTGACATTTCAGAGCAGTGACTTGTAGTACTTTTCATGGAGGGATTGACAGAACCATTGAGAGGTTGGATCAAAGGCTTTGATCCTCTTTCATTACAGGTAGCTATGAAGAAGGCACATAGCATGGAGATGGCAGCCCCATCTAGTAAATTTAACTCCAGAGGTACTTCTTCATCCAGGGACCATAAGTGCTCCAATGGAGATAGAGAGGGATTAGATTTTAACATAGATAAATCAGGTGCTAAAAATGATTCAAAGCCCAACCTAGTAGCACCCCCATTGGATAGAGAGGCTCTTAATGATCTACACAGGAAGAATCTTTGCTTCTACTGCAAAGGTCCATATGATATCCATCACGATTGCCCTTTGAGGCCTAAGGGCAAAGCAAATCATGTGATGTGGGCATATTATGAGGATGCACAATTAGAAGATTCTAAATAGTAAGATAGTTCTAAGGAGGTAGAGGCTTTAGAACTTAAGGCAGAGGTAGATTTAGAGCTTCATATATATGAGGCACGCCTATCCAGCATTTAATCAGATGAGTCATTTAGACTCCATGGAGTTTTGGTAGGACAGAAGGTCATCACCCTTCTTGATACAGGAGCCACCCATAATTTTGTAGATGCTAGATCTGTGGAGAAGTGTGGACTTACTACTGAAGATTTTGAGGGCATTAGAGTTAAGGTAGCTTATGGTCACACTCTTAGGTGTGAGCGTATGATTAGAGACCTCCCATTGCACTTGAACAACTATGAGTTCAAGACTGATTATTATGTGGTGAACATGGGGGATATAGATTTAGTCTTGGGTATGAAGTGGCTTCATTCATTTGAGGAAGTTACTCTTCATCTCAAGGACATGGAGGTTCACTTTGATGTTGATGGGAAGACACATATTCTTAAGGCAATATAGGGTAGCAGCTTCAAACATATGTTTTTTCATCGGATGGAGATGCCTATACAACATGACATGATAGAGTGCTCTACCGAATGCACATTAGTGCCAACATAGGAGAGATATGAGGATGAGCTTTGTCTTGAGGTGAGTTTAGTTCTAGAGTTATCACATGTGGTAGGGACTCAGCTTTCTGTTACAGTCAGGTCACAGGTAGATGATGATATGACTATTTCTAGCCTCCACGATCTAGATCTAGATATTATTTAGGTAAGGAGTTTACTTGAGTGACCTACTGATTTTCATTTATGGATTGGATGTTGGGGTGCTTATCTTAGTACTAGGGATGATGTGACACCATTAGATCAGAGTTGGGATGGACATGGCATGGAATTTGCATTGATTGATAACAGGGTAAACCATGACTACATTTGGGATCCAGGTGGATTGATGGGTGTCTCATTCAGTGATTGCTTGAGGGCAAGCAATTTTAGGTCGGGTGGATTGTCATGTCCCCTTTTTGGTTGACATTTTTTGAGTTCATGGTTAGCCTATTAGGTGACCCTCGTAGGCTGATAGGATTGTTAGAGGGTCTTGATGGAGATTGGCTTGGCTTTGTTTAGCAGATTTTTTCTAGTTGGTTTTTGTTTGGGCTCTTTCGGACATGAATTAAGGGAGATATTAATATTTGATTGATTTAATCAAATATTAATTACTTGGTCTAATTTTAATTAATTATTAATTATTAATTATTTGGTCTAATTTTAAGACCCTAATTATAATTTAGGAATTGGTCTAATTTTAAGACCCTAATTCTAATTTAAGAAACCCTAAGTCTAATTTAAGGAAATCTAATTTTAACAAGCACACCTTTGGAGAGTATAAGGGTTTCTCATGGGAGAGAGTTGGAATTCATGCATTGATTATTGATTATTGATTTTGATATTGAAGAATTCTTCTATGAAGACTGAGCCAAGGGTTCTAGGATTCCATTTGCATTGGAGAATGTTCACTCTTTAGTGTGTGTGATTCAGAGGCTGTGAAATATCAGCTGATCTATTGCCAAATTGAGAGATAGCTTCATACAAAAGTTATCATAGAGGTTTACAAATTTGAGAGGTAACTTCATACAGAGGTTGTCACAGAGCTTCTTAGGTATTTATTTTATTAGGTTTTTGACTCAATTAATTATATAGATAGAGATCTTTTATATTAGAGCCATATATCTTTAGATCAGGGGTTGAAAATAGACAGGTTGTGTTTTATTGGCAAAAGTATGAAGTCTGTATAGGTCCATACAGATCCACACAGATACTGACCTCGACAGACAGAGATTCCTAGTAATCGACATCAGCTGACTGAAGATAGACATTGGTAGAGAAGGACTGATAGAGACCGACGTCGGCAGTATATCGACTGATGTCGGTGACTGTGTGTTCGACACAGTAGGCCGAGACATCTAGATTCAAGCTCAAATTCCAGATTTACAAAAGCCCAAGGTTTTAAGATAGAATATTTCATATTATTTTATTTGTATGATAGAGATTCAATTGTGTAATCATCTAGAAGAACAAGTGATAAGATCTGTGATTTGCTATTGAGAGACTATATTATTGTTTATCTTCTGAATTTATTCTACAAAATTATATCTTTGTTCAGAGCTTTTGTGTTTCTATATTCCCTATTTGAAGGGGATATTACAGTGGTATCAGAGCTTTTGATGGAAAAAAGGATCCCCTAAGTAAGGGACATTACACTAATATGCCCCATTTGAGGTGAGGGAAAGATAGGAACTAGTAGTTACCTAACCTTAAAATCATAAAATAACTATATAATGTGTGAATAGAATTATGTAACATATATAAGGAACATGTCTAGGTAGATATATCACTAAATCTAATAAAACCAATGTGATCATATGAAGGACTAAGATGCATGATGAAAATCATGGCAATGCCTAGATAGTAATAATACAAGCTCAACATCCAAATCAAGCACACACATAAGAACACTCAAAACTAAGTCAAAAGTCAATTGTTCAATAAGACTACAAACAAAAGGCATGTTAAAAGGCCATATAATTGAAAGGACATGACTTATTTAAATATACATAAAAGAAAGAATGGCATATTCAAATAACCATACAAGAAACAATGGCATATTCAAATTTCAAATAAATCATACATAGGCATAGGGACCATAACTGAATGAGCATATTCAAATGCTCAAATAAGGAATGCAATAGAAAGGTAAGACACTCAAGTAAGTTCATAGAGTAAATCATAAGAAACTGACATAGAATGTCATATTAGACCATAGATCAAATGTGTTAGGAAAAAATGTCAATTGTATAGCATATCAAGTACCCTATGTAAGATATAATTATGGTTAACAACATGTGTAAGTACATAAGTAAGCTCAAACATGGTAATGTAGAGTGACCATCAAATCATATAACCTATGTATCAAGATCAAAGAAGTGAATGCACCAAATGTCTTCATGACATGAGTATAAAGAAGTACCAAAAAACCAAAATATGAATAGATCATGTACTTGTGTATTCTTATATCACACTCAAGTAGAAGTGTGACACACATGTATGTAGGAGTAACTTATTATGCCATCCATCAACATAAAACTAACACATAGATGTGAAAGAACCAATAGAACATGTAGGTACCAAATTTTTTTATATTTAAATGGTTTTTTTGGCATTTTAGAATGTTTTAAAAGGAAATATAATTCTATGATTCCATACAATGTATGGTCATATATATCTCCCCACTATGAACCTCATGTAATAATATTGTGACATTTGCAAGGATCATTATAGGTTAAATATATGTCACCATAATATTAGTGACGCTTTACACATGTAAAAGAGGACTTTGTGGTTATGAAATAATAGTAGGAGTAATAAGAGTAGGGGTTTTTGGAACCCATCATTGAGTGATCTATGGTTTATTTGGAATAACCATAATAGGAGAATGTGTAGGTGTTTTGGAAATCTAAACATGATTCATAGTAAATAGAGACTCTGTAGAATCTACTATCTATCTTTGATGTAATGATATCTCAAAAATTGACCACCTAATAAAGGGGATCACTCGTTACTTACTATTTATGATGAATAATCCTTATTAATATTGGTAATTAACTATTTAAGTATAAGTTTCTCTTGTTCAAGAGGATGCTCATATGGAATACCAAAAAATTTGACTACCTAATTGGCATGAATGTATTTAACACATCCATGCACTATAGAGGGTATTTCTCAAAGTGTATGGATATGAGATATCCATAATAACATATGAAAGATTCATATGGAAGGCATGAATGAAAAGGTATTAACCACACATGCAAGATCAACCTATAAAAGTAGGTCAATCTCACCAAGAACCTTCTGGGAGGTCCCATCTAATTCTCTAACTAATATAATAGAAGGATTTAAATTAAGATGAATATAACCCAAGTGCATAATTAATGTCATGGTTTAAACATTATCTCTTCAAAATTATCAATCATAACACTATGTATGGTGTTTATCAAGATGTATCTATCTAAATTTTATTTTCTTTTTCTTAGTACATAAAGAAACTAGTGAAGAAGGGTGTGTAGAAAAACCTATTACAATGGGCATGCATTAAATTTCAAACTTTATAAAAAATCCTCTTTGGCTTGGGAGGATGACCTAAAAATAATAAAACACTACCATAAAACTTATTTTTTAGAAAAGTAAAAAGGTGGATTGCCTAGCGTGAACTAGATCCTAGAAGTGTGAGCTTCCTAGGAGGCTATCAATCTACTTGCTTTAAATAATTAAGTTTAAATGAAAAAAAATGTATTTTAATTAAATTATAGGAAAAATAAAATAGAAAAATAGAAAATAACTAAAATTAATGCAAGAAGTTTTGCTAAGAAGATGATTGAACAATAAATCAACTTAATGCTAAAAACTAGTCAAGTCAAAATTATGGTTTTTGGTTTGGGTTTGTCTTGTGACAAAAGGACAAGAAAAGGTGGTTTGGTTGGGATCGGTAAATTTTTAAGTTCATATAAATAAATGATGGTAAAATAAGGTAAAGGATAAAATAGTCAAGGAGACAAAGGGGTAAATGATCAAGAAGGCAAAGAGACAAATGGTGGTTAAGAAGGCAATAGGGAAAATGGTAAAGGGGTAAATTATAGTCAAGAAGGAAAGATGGTAAAAAATATAATAAGGGTAAAGATAAATGGTTGATGTTAAAAATGTCAAGATGGTAAAAGTAGAACCAATATGGTAAATATGATAAGAAGGGAATACAACTAAGAAACTAAAGAATTGAAATGACTAAAATGAACAATATAAGTTGATGTTTATTAGAGATGACTTGAAGATGGATTGTTGAATATGGATTATTAAAGATTTGGGTAGTGTTTCATTAATTTATCTCTTATCCAAGATGGATGAGTGGCCTCCTTTAAAAATTAGATAACCTACAAGATGAATGCTTTTTACCAAAAACCAACTTAAACATGGGTGAAGGGGGGGTCATATTTATAGAATTTATTGTCAAGAAACATGATAAATAAGTGATATAGTGAATTATGGAACCATTTTTCAAGTGGGATCATAAATGAAAAAGGGGATAAGGCTGGTGGGATTCCCACCTTGTTGGTTTATCTCCCACCTTGCATATGATTCAAATTTTAAGTGGGAATCATGCACATGGGCTCAAATGAAACCAAAGGACTTTATAACAAGATAGTTTGTCCTTTACATAAGTTCCACATGAATTTTGGCACAATTCTCCATGTGGGTGCATGAGTGGTCATGAAAGACAAGGGGGTGAGATTCCCACTTAGCTAATAGGTCTCCCATTGCTAAAGAGTCCAAAATGGAGTGAAAATCATGTACATTGGCTCATATAGGTCCAAAATACATTCCACCACTCACTTACATCTTTTGGTTAATTTCCCCTTGAATTTTGGCACCATTATTGATGCATGAGGATAAAAAGACATGTTGAATGATGGTACCATAGGGAAAAATGTGACTTATTCCAAAGCAGGGTCCATTTAGTGCTTAATTATGTCATGAGGTGCCTTGGAGGAGGGTTCTAAGTGGGGTATGATGTCCCACTTCAAATCACCTCACTTCTAGGCCATATCACTTGCCATATCATCATGAATAGTGACAGTGGGTCCCATAGTAAATAATGATAGTAAATAGAATTTTTTAATAATACTTTCAAATATTAATTTTGTATAGTATTATTTGAATAGGAAAATAGTGATTTGGTTAGGTTAAGAGGGTTTGGTTAAGGGTTAATAATGTTTTATGAGGTCTTTATGGGGTCTTAAGGCATTTAATCATCAAAAACTATAAGTGTGCAATTTTTTAGTGTCTACACTTTGCCCTTTTTTATTATGTAGCTTTGAATTAACAAGTGGGAAAAGGTTAGGGTACCCTAAGTATGGGAAGATGTGTTCCCCCTAAAACTAGTATTTGATGAGGTAAAGCAAAATCATGTGTGGGTTTGATAAGTAGTTGGTGGGGAGGCATTAGCTGGTGCCACAAGGTAGTTGGGTATTCGAGATGTAAACATGTGCACAAAATGTGACTAAATGTAGTAGCCAATATCATACACAAACTAAAGTTGCCAATATTAGTTAATTTAATTTTGGGTCTAGAGGGGCATATGTCAAGGGTAACCAATATACAACATTAAACATAGTTGATTAGGTCATGACTATTAGAAAATCTAGACAGGGTCAAGGTTGGTTGCAGGTATCCAAGGTAGGGAGTGTTCCTACAAAATAACCTAAATAGTTGGGTTGTGAGAAAATGAAACATGGAAAAGTTGGTTGGTGTAGTCAAAATGGCCTAGATAGGGTCATTATAAAGATATAAAGTAGTTGGGGTCCAAATGTCCAATGTCAAGGTGGATAGGGTTGAATGGTTAGTTGGTCAGAGAGAGTGGTTGGAAAGGGTTTAGGTAGGGGGTGGCCAAGATGACTCCATATGCACTAGGTAAGTGGATGTTGCCTACATAGTTCCATAGATGTGATATCCAACAAAACTTTAGGCCAAATGTAGTTCTATAGTGGAGTTCAGATGGGTTACCCCAATGTGATATACCACATGGTTAGGTGTGCGTTGATAGTTTGGTAATAGTGAGGCATCATGGTGTAGATTGGTGAATAGTCACCATAGTAATCCCACATGAATTAAGAGGAGAAGACACAAATGGGTAAGGTAGGATAAATAAGTGGGTAACAAAAGGTTAAGCATCATAAATGTCCTATGATAGAGCTAAGCCAGAAAAGAGGTACCTTCATGAGGAGGTTATACCTTCTAAAATTGTGTGAGGTTATAACCACAATGTTGGTATCTATCACCATGAGCCAAGTTTTAAGGTTAGTAGCAAAGTGATGACCTGTAAAGAATTTATTTGATGGATAAGTATATTCTATAATTTAGAAAGTTGGTATCATGGTGAGTGATAGAGGATGGACGTTGCCTAACCCAAGAGCTACATGGGTAGGCTAGAAAAAAGGTGGCCATGTCTTTATCCTCTATCCTAGTTCTTAGAACCAATGAATTTGGGTTCCACTTAGAAGAGGCCTTGCTAGTAGGAAATTATGTGGTCTAAGATATTAGTTATATAATTGGATAAGATGGGGGAGCTTCCATAGTGGCAAGTATTTGGAAGCTATCATCACTAGTAATAGTGGTATTTTTGAAGGCATGATCATTATAGGAATCCATAGATGGAAGATAATTTATGTCAACCAAGTTAAAGATGATAATGATGAAAATGATCACTAGGCCCATAAGGATCATAAGATCACAAAAGAAGAAGAGACATCAAATTTGGATCAGATGATAAGGGAAATAAAAATACATCATGACAGTGCATAGTGACTATATCGAGATGATTATTTAGATCAAGGAATACATGTCCACATAACAAGATAATTAGGCATGACCATTTCAAGTGGGAAGATAGTTCAACAAAATCTATGACATCATATGACCCTCCTCATTGATGGAATGGATAATTAGGTCGATGAGGGATACTAGTTGGGTAGACTATTTAAAGAATCATGGTATGAACAAATACCTATCATGAATTCATTTGGTTTTTTAGGTTGTTCACAGTGCAGACAACTACCATAAGTTGAAAATGGTAAATAATGGGAGCAATGATAGAGATAATTAGCAACCCCCATGACCTAAAATAATCTATAGAGTAAATGTGTGTATCTATTAAATAATACAACATGTAATGGTGATAATGGAAGTGCTATTAAACTAACAACAAGAGGAAAGACACCCATAGCCTGAGCCTAAGCCTAAACTCTTACCTCTTCAGTAGTGAATAATGTAATACTTTCATTACATAAGGTATAGGACCTGATAACATGACCTTCAGCCTATTCAATGAGGGAACCCTCACTATTTAAGGGGATACACATTGAGGCAACAATAGGTGGTACTTATGTGATCAAAATAACTAAAGAATAGGGATGTAAAGGTTATGATGGGTGAGCATGGTGAAAGACCTAGAGTAGAATGTGATTTTTGACCTATGGGGATGGATGTGGAAGAGGAGAATAGAGTACACCCTTTAGTGGCTAATGATATGAGGAATGTTATGGATGTTAGTTTAGAGAGTAATCAAGTAAAATGATGGTTGAACACAAATCTAGAGTTACCAAATAATCAACTTAATTCATAGGTAGGAAAATAAAATATATAGGGGCCTTAGGGGAGGTGTGGATAGTCTAATAACTTTTTATGCACCATGTGATTCCTTGCACCCTTAAATAAAATATTGCATAGTTTGTTGTAAGCATGGACACAATGTGTTGGATGTCATTATTTGAATGTTATCGTGCTTAGGCTTATGTGGATACTTATGAATGTTATGGTTATGGTTATGATTGTTATGGTTATGGTTGTTATAATGTTACTCAAGGTAAAGTAGATGAAATAAGTCAATAAAAAACACTAATATTAAAGTGAAGAATATAATCGATATAAAAATGTCATAATGAAAATATCAACTAATAACATTAGGATAAGAGGGTACGATGTTTATTCTTAGACAAAGAGAAGAAACAAACCCAAAGTGGGGGTTACATAATGAACATAATCCCTATGAATGCATTTCATGAGCATGCTTTAAAGGTTAAAGAAGGTGTGTTGATTACAGTCTATGAAGTACTCAAAATGTGTAAAGGGTTTAAAAGGGGAAGAGGTGATGGATAGGGCAAAGGGAGTAGTTAGAGATGTACAAAAGGAGGACCCATGCTTAACCAATAAAGACACTAAAGGAAGAAATGGATGTCTTATAGAAATGATCCTAAAAAGATTTCATACATTAAAACAAGAGAGCTGAGGATATGAGGAAACAAACATGTATATAGATGTGTAAGTAATATGACTGGTGACCACACTCTAATGAGTGAGAAGTTGGAGTACCAATGGGAGAAAAAATGGGATACAATAAGGAATGAGGTGAAGGTGGACTAAGAGATGGATGAAGAGATATGTAAATAAAATAATGAGGTCATAGATAAAGATGAAGGTAGAGAAGAATGGAAGGAGCCAATCATGGATATGGAGGAAAAAAGAAGTCTGGGAAGAATCAAGGAATGTTATCAAGGGAGATGAAAAAAATGAAATGAAATGGAGAAAAGGGAAGAAAAATAAAAGGTGGAAGATGGGGGTTGGAGGAATGCACTAAATAATGATAGATTGGAGAATTGAAAAGGATGAATAAATAAGTGTAACAATCATGAAGGGTAAGGAGAGGATGAGAAATATGGGAGGCAATGAAAGGTTTGAAAATAATTATAAAAAAGACCAAGGAGAAAATAGTTTGGTGATGAAAATGAAACATAAAAAAATACACAAAATAAAAGGAAATAGGAGGAAAAAGGAGTGAAATGAGGACATATAAAGGATGATAAGAGAGTGAAGAATCAGGTGAAGATGTGACCAAGTAAGCATGGATGATGATAGGGAGGGAGAGGAACAATGAAGCAAAGTAGATGGCAGTGTTGGAGATGAGAATGGGATGGAAAATGGGGAAGGGGCTAAGAAAAATGAGGGGAGGTAAAGGATGGGTTGATAATAATCTAAAGAGATAAGGTATGTGTTAATTAACTTGTTAGAAGAGATTGAAAATCTAAATGGGTGATTAGAAGAGATTGGCGAGTCAATAAGTGGTGACATGGTTAAGAAAGAGGGGAACACAATGAAAGGGAATGAGATGAAAATAAGGGATGAAGATCAAGGATGATAAGAAGAAAAAGGAATAATTGAAGTAGGGATATAAAGCACAAACACTCACATATATGTGAAAGATAAGTGAGTAATAGAGATGGAAAGAGGAAAAGGGGAATGCAAAGTGAAAAAGGCTAGAATTGATAAGAAGAAAAGGGTAATTATGGAAGGATTCTCAAAGGATAAAAACCCAGTTAGAAGCTAGTTATGGAGGAAAAATTTATAAAAGGTAGGAAGAGTGGAAAATCAATAGAGAGTGGTGGCACACATAAGAAAATAATGGGATGCTATGAGAAATATAATAAATAAAAATCATGCCATATTGAAGAGATGTGAAAGAGGAAAACAAAATGAAGGTGGTTTATAAGCAGTGAAAGAGTAGTAAAAAGGTGGTAGCAAAGAAGAGAAGGAGATAAAAGTGTCCATAGGTATGCAAGGGAATAGGATGATGTGGAATTGGTAAGGAAAAGAGAGTGAGGAAAATGATATGATAGGTTACCAAGGGAAAAGGGAAAGGATGACGATGGTGAAAGAAGACAAAGGAAATAAAGGGTACAGTTGGTAAGAAGTGGAGAGAGGACACAAAACATAAAAAGTGGGTGGGGGAGTAAACCATGAAGCATGCACAATTAAAGGTCATAGGGAGGCAAGATAAGTAGAGTAGGTAGTGGCTTTATGGGAGATAAGAGGGGCCAAGGGGGAAGGTTTTCAATCCTTATGTTAAAAGAGATTGACAAGCTAGAAAAGTGGTTAAAAGAGATTGACAAGCTAAAGGGAGGGAGGTGGGGAGGAGATAGGTAGAGAAGTGGAGGAAAATATATTAGGTGAGAAGGGAAAATAATGTAAATAACCTCAATAATTGAGCACTGCCTACATAGTCCAAATAAACCTCAAGCCAATGTAGTTATCCTAGCAATGGGGGGAAAAACAAAAAAAAAGTATTAGATGATGTTAAAATACAAGGATGCTAAGAAAAATACAAAGCTTCCCTGATAGAGGATTCCTTAAGCAAGAGGGTGATGTTAGCAATGGAAATTAATTAGAAGGAAAGGGGGAGGGTAATTAGTTGTTAGTGGCCAAACATCCCTTAAAATTCAAGTAACACTTACATAGTCCATGGACAATAGGCTAATGTAGTTTAACTAGGGTTAGAGAATGTTGATCAATGGGTTTCCCCAATTTGATGGACCACATGATTTAGTTTTGTTGAAGGTTTGCAAAGAAATTTTGTACATCAAAGGCAAGTGGGGGTTGTAGAGAAAGGTATCCCTAGAAGGTGGGTTGATTGACACTAATGTTATTCTAATTTTGTTTATGGTTTTGTGGATGATAGTGGTGGAACATAATTAGGTTAAATGACCATATTAGATGTGGAAAAAGACATGAAAAATACATGACTCAATGAGGAGATAATAAGAAATGAGGTGTGATGCATGTTGTTGATGAGGACAAAGTAAAACAAAACCCAAAGTTGGATTGACTTAAGGAATATAAGCCTTTCAAATACTTTGCATTAACATTCATTGGTTGGTAAAACAAATTTCTTGATCATAGTGTGCCAAGTAAGCTCAAAATCCCTTAACTTATAGATAGTATAAAGGGAAGATGGGAAATAGGTGGTGTGAAGGATATAGGTTAATAGTATGGTAACCTTATGTGGGTAAGTTTTCCCTTTCTATAGGTGACTTAAGAATGATAATAGATAAGTCCATGTCATATGTTAGATGTAGAGTGATCAATGTGGGAAGTCTACATGTGAAAATCAATTGTAGTTTCCCTCTTATTATGTTATTTGAGAGTTGATTGTGGCTTTCAAGGTTATTTAGAATTTACTTTGATTGTGATAGTTGGTATTTTTATTTATTGATGTATATGGGAAGCTAATCGATGTGGGAATCTTCCCAAAAATTGCTCTATTTTTGACAAAGTTGACTTATCCATCCTTCAAGGGAGTGGTCTAAGTTTAGATGCTTTATTTAATGCCTTTTTATAGTTATCCTTCGAGGGAGTAGTCTACCTTTAGTGTAGGCAATTTTTATTTTGTTTTTCAGTAGTTGTCTTTCAAGTGAGTAGTCTGCAATTCTTAAGATATCAACCTAAGTAATATTTTGGTATCCAAATTATTTTTGGATGTGATGTTTTTATACATGGACAAGTTTAATTAGGTTCAAAGGCTTAAATTTTTATGAGGGAAAAACTTTGACATAAGAGGGTTAAATGATGGGTTCAAGGATGTGGTTTGAGAGACAAGGACCATGGGATTCCATTTTTTGTAGAGAAAAAAAGTATCCATGAGAACCATGCCATGGGTAGATCCATGATACCCATATTTAGGATTAACCTATGATAGTGATGGTTAATCACATGGTTATATGTTATAATCAATTGTCCTTGGAAGGAGAAGAGGAAGATGGGTGAAGGTGAAATTTTCATTAATCAAGGGATGAGCTTAAGTTAGATAAAAAGTGAGCTTAATCTTTCTTTAACAAAATAATGGACACAAATATGAAGCATTGAGAGGCTCAAGTTATGGTTTACCATCGAGAGAGGATAAAAAATAAGATCTTGATCCATACTTATGAGTTATGATGTAAGGTCCAAGCCAATTGAAAGCAAACTTACCTTGTTTACTTTTCTCCATGTTGGTCACATGTTGGTTTTCTCTTAGGAATAGATCTTTGATATTGAATTCTCACACTTTCATGTACTTTTTAAAATCATGCTTGATACATTCTTGATAGATATGAAGGTGGGTAAGGGATACTAAATGATGATGATCAAGTAGCTCAAGTTGAGCTAAATAGTGTCGATGATAATCTTCCTCAATAATAATATCTTGAAAAGATATGTGAAGAGGGAATTTGGACTTCAAGAGGTAACACTACCTCTACTCTTAAGACTATAGAGAAAGGGATAGCACATATAGAGGTTTGAATGCTAGTGTGATATGACCATAAAGTGAATGGGATGTGCAAATGCCAATCCTAACCTAAAACATTGACAACTTTAGTTAGCATTTTTTTAAAGATTTTGTTAGAGGCTTCTACCTATCCATTTGCTTATGGATTGTAAGGTGATAAAAATTTTAAGTTGATGTCAAATGCATCACCTAGACCTTGGGATTACTTTTTTGATATGATGGTTGATAAAGTCAATAATATTCTCTGATTTGGTTGAGATAAGATTAATAAATTCCACCCACTTGGTGAAATATTCAATGGCTGTGATGATGGAGCTATGCTATTATGAATCATGGGGGGTTGATTTCCACAACAAGATCAATACCTGATTATGAAAAAGACAAAATGTGTTGAGATACTTGGAGGCCATTAGCTAGAATGTGATGTAAATTAGCATGTTATTGACATTTAACACACTTTTTTACATAATCACAATATTCTTCGTTAAGGGTGGGAAAATAGTAGCCAAGGTGAAGGATACATTTAGTGACTGTTAGGCTACTTAATTATCCCCCATAGATCCCATCATGTATTTCTTTGATGGCATGGGAAGCTTCACGGATGTATAATCAAAAAATAAGGAAACCATTGAAACCACATTTTTAAAATATTCCCCCTATTATGGTGTTATGAGAGGTACTTTGAAAAAAGGTTCTTCAGGTATTCTTAGAGAGGTTGTGAGGAATGATGCCTAGGGTGAGGTAGTTAAAAGTTTGGTCATACCAAATGTCAGATGGGAATTCCTCTACATTACAAATGGTAGGGGGGTTATATTGGTTATAGGATGGTGTGGTAAAATGATGAATGGTGACAAATATTTTGGAATTATAAGGCTAATAAGGGATCTAGGAAGCAAGGCAAGCCATTGTATCTATGAATTTATTGGTAGGTTGAGGAATAGATTAGAATATGTAATGTTTGAATGATGATAAGAGTTTGTCTACTAAAAGTTTGTATTTTTATAAGACATCATTCTTACACTGATAGGATCCATTGACTTGGTTTACCATGAGATGGGAATCACCAAAGACATTGATGGTCTTAATTCTCAAGAATAGAGTAGTTCGGAGACCTATGAATAGGGATTCATACTCAACCATAATATTGGTGCATTAAAAGTCAAGTTTGAAGGAAAGAGGAAGGTGTTTTCCATCAAGAGAAAGTAGAATAACTCCAATAACCCCACCTTCTTGTCACTTTGAACCATAAAATAATATAGTCATTTGGTAGGTTATTTTCTCTTTAGAAAGAGTAGTGATGGATTCATCTAGGAATTCTAGAGGAAGTGGTTGGTGATCTATAAAATGTGCTTTAGCTAATTTTTTGGTAATGATTTGCCCTTTAATTGACTTTTACTGAAGGAATTCAAGATCAAATTCTACTAAGAGCATAATCCACTTGGCCATATGCTAGTTTTGGTATGGCTTGGAATGAATGTACTTGAGTGGGTTGGTATTGGTTATGAATAGGTATTATGGTTAAGAAGGTAGTGGCAGAGTTTGGTGTCCATGAAAGTTAGGGCTAAAAAGAGTTTCTTAGTATAGGTATATAGAGTGTCATATTCTACAATCATGTGGCTAATGTAGTATACAAATTTCTCTTTATGTTGTTCATCTCATTAAGCCAACATATCCCCTAAGGAATGCTCAGTGGTATAGATATATAGGTGAAAAGTATGGCCATCCTTAGGAGTGATGAGGATAGGTGGTGACAAAATGTACTATTTGAGCAATTTAAAGGCTTTTTAATAATCTCTATTCCATTTTAAAGAAACATCCTTCTTGAAAAGGTGATGCAAAGGTTAACACCAATCTAAAATCTATGAAATGAAATGATAAATGGATTGAATCTTTCCCTACAGGATATGGATTTGATTAATTTTGGTAGGAGGAGGCATCTCCAAGATTGCTTTGACCTTGGTAGGGTATACCTTGATTTCTTAAAGGGAGAAGATAAAGCCATGAAGCTTTTTTAAAAGGACCCTAAAAACACATTCATTAGGGTTGAGTTTGACATTGAAATGGATCAGGCATTCAATGATAATGTTGAGAACTTTTAGATGGTCTTGGAGAGATTTGAGTTTCCTAAAGAGATCATCGACATAGTCCTTTATGATGGTGTGGATGAGGTCATAAAATATGTAGGTCATGGCTCATTGGTAGGTTACACCAACATTATTTAACCTAAAAGGGATGAATTTATAGTAAAAATTTCCCCAAGGGGTGGTAAAGGTAGTTTTATGTTGATGTTTAGGAGAAATCAAGATCTGATTATAACCTAAAAACCCATCCATGAGAGATAACATCTCATGACCAGTTTTAAGATTAAGAAGTTGGTCAATACTAGGTATAAAAAAGTTATCTTTGGGGTAGGTGAGGTTAAGTTCATGAAATTCCACATAAATGCATAGACCCATAGTGGCATTGGTGATAGGTATGATATTTGAGACCCATTAGGGGTAATCAATAGGTTGAATGAATTTTATAGATAGGAGATGCTAAAGTTCTTCTTTGATGAGAAGGGATATGCATGGATACATACATTGAAGTCTTTTTTTAACAAGCTTGGTGTCGTGATGAGTGACTATGTTATGGGTGGCAATGGTGGGGTCAATTTGGGCATATAATTTTAAGACCAAGAAAATACCTTGCTATGGTCTTGGAGGAAAGAGAAGTCTTGAAGTTCTTTAGCATTCAATGATTGGTCCAATTTAACAAGATGGGGTTTGTCTATAGTGCCCAAGTTGATATCTATGATGGATTCATTCAACATGGTTAAGGATTCAGGAGGAAGGGATTTATGGATTGAAGAATTTGGGGGACTAAGGTAGGTGAGAATATAATCATTGTCTTGATATTGGATGGTGTTGATGGTAGGAGAATCATTTTAGGATGGATGAGAGGAAGGGTTTGAATTTGTCCATCCTTTTAATAGGTTAGGGGGCTTAAACTAATGGTATTGATTAAAAAAAAAGTTAGGGGGAATGATATTGAAATATTCAAGCTTAGAAGGAGGTTGGGTTGGTGAGGAGGGGATGCTTTCTTCGATGGTGTCAATAAGTTTGGGTGAATTGGTAGGTTATTTAGATGGTATAAACCCAAGGCCAAATGACTCATGAGGTTTTTGGGTTTTGATCAAAGGCACCTCATGAGGTCTTTGATCATATTGGCCTAGACCAAATCCATTCCCAGCATACCTATGAAGGTATAATTTAGAAAATACTAGTTTATCAAGGTAGGAAAAGTCAGAGGTGAATGGTTAGATGGAGGAGGTAGTGGTGGAAGCAAGAAGTGGTCGATCAAGTCCCCTATAGATGAAGTTCATTTTATGGTTGGGGAACTAAAAGTGATGATGGTTATGATGTTAGGGTCATAATAAGGGTCATGTTTAAGGTTCCCATATTATTGAGGAGTAGGGAAAACATTTAATGCTAGAAAGTGATATTCCCCTAATGAGAATCATTTGAACATATATCCCAAGGGCTCTTCTATGGGGATCTATGAAGAAGAGATGGATGATCTAGTTAACATTTCATCAATGGTTAGAAATTAGAGTGTAACTAATGAAGGTGAATTAGATTGGTGTATGAGGACATAATTGGGATGATAGGTCATGTTTCATGTTGAGAAAGGATTTGGGTTTGCTTGGATATTGATGACCTGGCCCTCATACTCAAACTTAATGTATCGATAGAGAGTAGAGAGAAAACATTCCATGGAGTGAATCCAAGGTCATCCCAATAATATGTATTATAATTCTCTTTCCACCACATATAATATTTTAGGGAGTGTGTAGGGTCCTACATGGATATGAAGGATAATGGTTCCCAAGGTAGTGGCCATAATGTCATTAAAGGATCAAAGGATTGATGTGGATTTTGACATGATATTGTTTGGTAAGCTGGTTTGGTCATAAGCATAAGAGGATATGATATTAATGCTAGATCCCCCATCAATCATCACCCTTTTGACATGGGTTTGGTTGATATAAGTGGTAATAAAGAGTTGGGGATCTAGGTCCTTGGGGTAGATGGAAGGTATATAAGAATTCTTAAAGGTGACAAGGTTAGAAGTTTGGAGGGCACAAACAAATTTAGATAGAGGTTAAGGGTCATTGAGTTGGATGTCAATAGATTAAAAATCCTCTATTAGTGTTTGGTAGTGATGGGGAGAAGTATAAATCAACTCATATAAGCTCATTTTTTTGGGCTCTAGTGAAGCTGCTTAAGGATAGCTTTCTAGATAGATATTGCATATGGGTTAGGGTGTGAAGGTTTATATTGGGGGCACCTATGATAAACACCTTAGCTTTGATTTAATATGGAGATAGTTGGTGTGGTTACTTGGGAATGTGAAGAGGGGTAATTCCAAATAATGGACATCTTAGCCTTCCCTTAATCCTTATGTTGTGATCTAGTGACCACATTGATAATATGCATAAAAGGAGGGGGTGAGGTAGTAGAGTGGTCAGACTTATCTTCATTCTTAAGTGATAGTGAAGGAGTGGGTAAGTGTTGGGTAGGTATGGTTGTTTGGTTTGGTATGGTAGACATAGGAGTTTCATCTATTAATAAGTCATCCTCATCATAAAGGTGGTGGATAAGAGTTTTGAGATCTTTGAAATTATATGTATCATAGCTAGGTATCCTATGGTATAAACAAATCAAATTATTATTGATCCATGATGGTTTGTGATATGAAGGGTTAAAGGTTTTGATGGGTGGTAAGCTCAAGGAAGAGGTTTACAATAACTATTGGAGAATGGTTAGGTAAGACTTGATTAAGGGTGGTAAAGGTTTAGCAATTTTTGTTTTAGGTGTTGAGGTAAAAGGTTGTTTGGAAGTAGGTTTGGTGATAGGTGTCTTAGGTAAGGTGGTATGCTTAGTTGATGGTTTTAGTTTAGGTAAGATGGTTGATGAGTTAGAGGTGGAGGATGGCAAGGTAGGAAACTTAGGTATTATTGGCGCAATAAAGAGAGGTTTGTTAGGAAGTAAGTGTGAAGGTGTAGCCAATAGAGGTGGTGAGTTTATGGTAAAAATAATTGGCTTCATGATCAAGGTAGATGGATGAGGACCCAAAATAGAGGGTAAGGTTGATGGAGGTAAAATTTGAGGCTTTGGGCCTTTGGGTGGTTTTACCTCTTTGGTTACTTTAGTTGTTGTTTTTGGAGGGGGTTTGGTTACTTTAATTATCTTGATGGGTTTAGGTGTTTCAGGGTCAATTAATTTGGAGGAGGTTTTGGTTGGTTTATAAGGGATAGGTTGGTTCACCAAAGAAGGTGTTAGAGGTTTTTATTTGGTTTCCTTACCTTTATCTTAGTTTTTGATGGAAGGTTTCAAAATTAGGGGTTTGGTGGGTGAAGTTATCTTTTCTTTTGAGATAACTTCCAAAGGTGGAATGGATGGTTCTATAATAGGAGAGATAAGTGTGGTAACCTATATAAAAGGTGTGGATGTGGTTACTTCCTCTATTTGGATGTCTAAAAGGGTAAGAGTTAACTCTACTATTTCAATAAGTGGAGGGGGATTGGTAGATTGGTGAATGGGTTCTTTATCAATGAGTATATCAAGAACCATGTTAATGGTATGAGTGTCAAGAGAGAATTTGACATTATTACTCTCATTTTTAGTAGGATTTTGGTTTAGAAAAGGTTGCCTAAATATATCAAGGTCTTGTTTTGGTGGTGTATTGGGGTTATAAAATCTAAGCTCCCCTTGTCAATGAGGGATTGGACAAGATGTTTTAAGGTATTGCACCTATTGATATCATGTCCTATGACTCGATGAAAGGAACAATGGTCATTTTCATTATACCAACCCAACATGGGGTGAGAAGCATCAAAATATTGGGATGGTTTAATTAGTGAAACTTGGATGATATTAGTTTTTAATAACTTTTCCAAAATAGAATCATAAGGTTCCCCAAATGGAGTTAATTTTTTCTAATTATTCTAAGTTTGGTTCCTTTGGTTTTGTTTTATAAAAATTAGAGGAGTTGGATGTTTGGTTCCTTAGGTTTTTTGGTTGGTAAATGGTGGAGGTGTGGCTTTGAGGATAATAGCATTGGTGGTTGCTTTGTTTTTGGTTTTGGGATTAGTTTGGTTATTTGGTTTGGAAGAAGAGGGCTCATTGGGTTTGTAAGTTGAGTTTTTGTTCTTTAGCTTTAAATTTCCTTCATCAATAAATTTTTTCTCTATTTTGTGAGCCATGGTAAAATATTTATTAAATATATAGAAGCTTTGGACACATAATGTGGAGGAAATATGTTTTGTACATGATCATGCAAAGAGCTCTATGGGTTTAAGGTGGGGTAAGGGGAAAAAAAGTTGGTTAATTAAGCTCCTCTAATAAGCCACAAAACTGGAAATGGACTCATCCTTGAATTTCTAGATGGATTATAGGTTGATGATTTAAACTTTCTTGGACATATTGATCGAAAAGTGATCTAAGAAGTTTTGGGCTAGTTGGTTGAAGGAGAAGATGGAATGTTTGGGTATGGCACTATACCAATCCAATGATGGTCTAGATAATTACATAAGAAAGGTATGGAGGGGAAGAGAATCATCATGGGTAATCAAGTAGCATGAATTCCTAAACACTCTTAAATGTTTTCGAGAATCTTCCTTACTATTAAGCTTGGTAAATTTTTGAAGTCCCCACTACGCTAAATAAGGCTTGATAGGGATTGAAGGGTGAATAGGATCATTGAAAATTTGATTATAAGAAAAGAGATTATGGGCTTCAGATATGGATGAATCAAGGTTAGTCATTTTGTCCATAATCATCTTCATGAAGTCTTCTTTGGGTTGAGCACCTAAAAAGTTTTAGGATGCATATTGCAGTGGTGTTGGTTGAAAAACATGTTGATAGTGGGTAGGAGGTTAAGAGGTTGACACATATTGGTATGTAGATACCAATGGTTAGGTAAAAGATACATATTAATATGTGGATGTTGATGGTTGGGTAGAGGTAGGTGGTTGACTAGTGGGCATATACACTTTTGGGTTATGGGAATAACTAAAGGTTACTTAGTGGGTAGGAGTGGTAGTTGGGTTAGTGGCTGATGGAAGGGTAGTGACCTTTGTATGAATTGGTGGTAACATGGAGGGTATGGAAATCATGAGGATTTGAAGTAAAGTAGTGTCTGATGGGTAGTGATAAAGGTATGCACTCCTATTATGGAGGGGTGATTATTAGGTGGTATAATGGTAGTGGTAGTTTGGGTTGGTTGAATTTGAGTGGTAGCCTTAAAGGGGTTATTGGTCGATGATAGGGTTTGGGCAACTAAATGTTGAGTAGTGCCCATGGTAGTGGAGGTACTCCCCATGAGGTGGAGAGGAATTTTGTAAAGTGGATCTATAGGTGGGGGTAAGGTTACGTGATTATTATTTAGGAAAGCAACAAAATTTGCATCTCTTAAGACTACCCAAATAGGACTTTCAAAGAGTGAGGGGAGTTACTAGGTTTGGAAATGTGTTCTATGGGTGACAAGGTAGAAGAGGTTGGTTGACTTGTTGGTGAGTTTTGTTCCTCAAAGTTTCTTCATTGTTGGTGAATAAGAACCATATGATAAAATAGGCAAGGAATGATATGTTCTCACACCTCAAAACAAATAATAATAAAAAAATATTCAAGGTAAATAATGCATTCACTATGAGTACATTAATTCTTAGGATTCTTTTTAATTTTTGTTTTTTCTTATTCCTTAGAAAAGTGTGAAGAGGAAATTGGCTTGAATAGGTCTTAGAAATAAATCTATGTTTGGTTTCAAGTTATGTTTAGGTCCTCAAGAGAGAATCTATATTGGATCAAGTACATGGATTGATACTTGGGGCTTGTTCCCCTCACATCACAATCCCATAGCCATTACAGGTGATTGGCTGATATACCAATTACCAAAACTTATACATAGCCAAAAAATTGAGTTAGTTATCCTCTCGATGATTAAATATAAGTATGATAAGTAGGAAAGGGTAAGGTGATCCACTAGGTGATGAAATCCTAGTCAGATCTTGTCTCAAGTGTGTTTGATGTTTGTTTTAGTACAAGTGGTTTAGTTTGTGTAACATTTTCTCACTATGGTTAATTTTCTTTTCTTAAATTAAACTATATGATCTAATTAAATAAACAAGCAAACTATATATCCAAGTTAATTTTAATCCCAAAGGAATTTTTTTCTCTTTTTTTTTGGGTCCTTTTCAATGAAACAAAAAAAATAAAATGCATATAAATGGAACATGAAAATGCAATCCTAATATTAGGATGAATTATCTTTTTTTACTTTCTCTTTTAGAAATGCAATAAAATAAAATTTAACTTTTTCTAAAAAAATGTAACTAAAACTTAATTATCTTTTTTTACTTTCTCTTTTAGAAAGAAAGAAAGCTTAATTATCTAAGAATGAAAGTAATATGATTTTGATAATGCAATTATAAATTTCATAAAACATATTATAACCCAAGAAAACTCAAGGGTCCGACTAGGCATGCCAAAATGTTTCTATCTATTTTTTTAATTTTTCTTAGTGTGTAAAGAAAGAAACTAGTGAAGAAAGGTGTGTAGAAAAACCTATTACAATGTGCACGTGATGAAGTCTAGAATTTATGAGAAGCCCTCTTTGGCTTGGGAGGATGATTTGAAAATAATAAAACACTACCACAAAAAAAAATTGTTAGACAAGTAGAAAGGTTGATTGCCTAGCGTGAGATAGATCCTAGAAGCGTGAGCTTCCTAGGAGGCTATCAATCCACTTGATTTAAATAATTAAGTTGAAATGATAAAATAAATGTATTTACATTAAATTTTATATATATATATATATATATATATATATATATATATAGATATAGATATATATATATATATATAACTTGACTAGTTTTTAGCATTAAGTTGCTTTATTGTTTAGTTAGCTTCTTAGAAAATTTTCTTGCATTAATTTTAGTTATTTGACACACACACACACACACACACACACACACACACACACACACACACACACACACACACACACACACACACACACACACACACATACACACACACACATATATATATACACACACACAGATGTGTGTGTGTGTGTGTGTGTGTGTGTGTGTGTGTGTGTGTGTGTGTGTGTGTGTGTGTGTGTGTGTGTGTGTGTGTGTGTGTGTGTGTGTGTGTGTGTGTGTGTGTGTGTGTGTGTGTGTCAAATAACTAAAATTAATGCAAGAAAATTTTCTAAGAAGCTAACTAAACAATAAAGCAACTTAATGCTAAAAACTAGTCAAGTTAAAATTATGGTTTTCAATTTGGGTTTGTCTTGTGACAAAAGGAAAAGAAAATGTGGTTTGGTTGGGATTGGTAAATGGTAAATGGTAAAATTTATATAGATAAATTATGATCAAGCAATTCAAAGTATCAAATGGTCAAGGAGATAAAGAGGTAAATGATCAAGAAGGCAAAGAGGCAAATAGTGGTCAAGAAGGAAATACGAAAACTGGTAAAGGGGTAAATGATAGAGAAGAAGTAAAGATGGTCAAAAGTTAAAGAGGTTAAAAGTAGAACCAATATGGTAAATAAGATAATAATGGAATAAGTCTAATAAACTAAAGAATTGAAATGACTAAAATGAACAATATACTTTGATGTTTGTTGGAGATAACTTGAAGATGGCTTGTTGAAGATTTGGCTGGAGTTTCATTGCTTGAGCTCTTATCCAAGATGGATGAGTGACCTCATTCAAAGAGTATATAGCCTACAAGATTAATGATTTTTACCCAAAACTAATGTAACCATGGGTGAAGGGGGAGGATCATATTTATAGTATTTATTGTCATGAAACATGCCAAAGAAGTAGAATAGTGAAGTATGATGCCATTTTTCATGTGCAATCATAAATAACAAAGAGGATAAGGGTGGTGGGATTCCTATCTTATTATTTTGTCTCTTAACTTTCACATTAGTTTAATTTTGAGTGATAATCATGCACATAGGCTCAAATGAGGCCAAAGGAATTTCTACAAAGCTAATTTTTCTTTTGACTAAGTGTGCCATGAATTTTGGAGCCATTCTTGATATGGGTACATGACTGGTCATAAAAGATAAGGGGGTTATATTCCCACTTATCCAATAGGTATCAAACTTGATAAAGAGTCTAAAATGGAGTGGAAATAATGCACATTGGTTCATATATATCCAAAATACTTTCCACCACTCACTTCTATCTTTTGGCTAAGTTCCCCATGAATTTTGGCACCATTATTCATGTATGAGGATAAAAACACATGTTTAATGATGGTACAATAGGAAAAAATTCACCATATTCCAAATGTTGGGCCCTTTAGTGCTTAATGATGTCATGAGGTACCTTGGAGGAGGGTCCCTGGTGGGGTATGATGTCCCACTTCAAGCCACCTCACTTTGAAGCCATGTCACTTACCATGTCACTTACCATATCACCTTACATGTCACTTCTCATGTAATTTACCATGTCACATGCCATGTTGCCATGTCACATACCATGTCACTTGCCATTTCATCATAAATAGTGATAATGGGTCTCATAGTGATTAGTGATAGTGAATATTATTTTTGAATAATACTTTTAAAAAGTAATTTTGAATAATACTATGTGAATAGGATAAGAGTGAGTTGGTTAGGTTAAGAGGGGTTATTTAATGGTTAATAAGTATGTATGGGATATTTAGGGGTTCCCAAGGTATTCATTCATCAAAAAATACAAGTGTGTAGACTTCTAGTGTCTACACAAGGTATGATCAAATAAATAAAGAATGAAGTTCATAGTCATCATTTTTAATCTCACTACCATAAAAAGTAATAGAGGGTCTTTGAACCATAGGATGTAGTTGCAATTTTTAATTACCAATAAAACCCTATCTATATTTCCCATAATATGATGGAGGAGAATGTGAATTTTATACCATTTGCACTTCTAGTTCCTTATTAGAATGGTCTTGTAAAAAATTGTTAAATATTTTTTATTTGTGTGATCACTAGGTTGTGACCATGATTCCTTTAGAGTATCTTAAAATGCAATATTTTGGTCATTAATAATATCTTGTATCTTGTGATTCAAGGTAAAGCATATGCTTGTATAAATCCTTGGTCCTTGATAATAATCATAATAATTATTCACATCATGTCCTTTGGGTATATGTATACTCATATCAACCTCGATAGGATGAGGGAGAGATATAAGTTGACACTCTAGTAATCATAAGAGTAATAAATCTAGGGACTTAGGTAAATGGGAGAACTATCTCCTTGGTTAATTGGATAAAAAATACAATAAGGTTGTTTTGAAACTATGTTAATCATGTTGATTGTTTCCTTTTTATGTTTAGGAGGTTTTACCTTATAAGTTTGTTTGATTGTAAATTTGGTACTAGATGTAGATAGAGTTGGTGTGTTTACTACATACTTGATCTTATTTAATGAATTAATTTTAATTTTGATATCCCATACAACATGGTATAAGTGATTGAAATATTTTAAATCCTTAAAAACAATGGACTCATGTAAATGAGAAAGAAAACTTTACTTGAATATGTCTTTCAACTTATTATCTAGCATTGTCTTGAAAATCACTTATAGCATTGTCTTGCAAATGACTAATCCATAAGATTAGTCATTTTAGCTAGCATTGTCTTATATCTCAAGACATATTAATTGATAGGTTCATTGGTTCCTTATTTGATTTTGTAAATTTGATCATAGGAAACATTTCATAAATATTAATTTAAAATTGTGCTAAAAAATAGTCTACAATAGGTTTGAATGCTTTCATGGATTAGACAGGTAAATCATAGAACCATCTCTAAGCATAGTAATTAAGGATTCTTGGAAATAATTTGTTCAAAAGTTTATGATTTTAGATTTAATCAAGGAATATTGAATAAAAGTATTAAATATATTATTAAGGATCATCCTTTCCATCATAAAATGTAAAATTAGATGTAATAATCCATTTGGTAAAGGATGCAAGGATATCTCAAGTGCAAGAGGGTTATGTAACAAATCTTTTAGATCAGTAGCATGAGGATATTTTAAAGCATTTTACTCAATTTTTTTAAGCTTTTCCTCCAATTTATTTATAACTTGAATGATTTTTTGAACTATATACCCATTATGGTTTAGATTAGTAATTTGAGTAGCTCCCAAGGGGGATGTAAACATGTTTTGAGTAGTAATAGGCGTTGAAACTAGTATTTATGTTGAAATAATTAGTAATTCCATGGTATATGTAGCAATATTAGTTTCATGAAACAAAATTTAGAATACATAAGTTATGCCTCCACTAGATGTAGATGGATTGATAGATATGGACTCAGTTATAGTACCTTCTAAAGATTCACCATCACTAGGTGAGGTAGCCATACTTTTATCTTGTTTACTTATTTCATCTCTTATAACATAAAAAAATGCATCCATTAATCTCTTGTTATTATTAAGATGAGATAAATGAATAATTATTTATCTTCCATATGTAATCATGTTTTTCACTAACATTTTCCATTGCTTCAAATATTAAAAGTTTAAAAAATTTCAACAAAGTACAATAATCAAGAAAAATTAAAAAAACTCTAACTTAGGGTTTTATGTTTCAAGATTAGGTTCACCATTTATTTAACCCTAAAATGGATTAGGATCCTAAATTGGGTTAGATATGGTTAATAATATATAAAATAAAAAACACAAGGGTGATAATCAGATCTACAATAGGCTAATTAGGTGATAAACTTAGATATAAACATACAGTAATTTTATTATGCTAAGGATAGGTTAAATATATAAAGTAAAATTAGTATATACATGAAAAATAAAAAGAATTAATATGCTTTTCTTATTTTAATGATAACATAATGATGAATATGGAACAAGTAGAAATTAGTCTAGAAGAAGATTATGTAACAGTTGTCAGATTTTGTATCTATGTGTTTTGGAGCACTAGACACTAACATTAGCCTATGATAGTTGTGTCGATGCTATTATCTGGGCTATACATAAGTGTCCTATATGCAATACCTATTGGAAAATAATGTGACCACCTAGATGATTTTGGGTTTGAATTTGCTTTCACACTCGTGCATTCAGATCTAGGTCATGGGTTGTCACTCTTCATGAATTTATATAAACCTAGTTCTTCAGATTCATGGTGATCTTGGGAAAAAATGGGTTAGTGAGAACATAGTGTCAAGTTGATTCTAAAAAATCCCCTATCAATGAGCACTACCTACATAACTAATACTTTTAAGATGTCCTCAAATTGATGTAGTTCTCCCCTATGTGTTCTTTTTGTGTGAAACATGCAACATGTGAAAATCAAGTATAATAATGTTTTATCTTGTACCTTGGAAAATTGATATCTTTATCTACTATTTCATTAGTTTATACTTGTATATGTGATGATCCTATGAATGACATGGAAATAGGGAAGCATCATTTAATTTAATGCTCAATAAATTACTTTTGATAAGTTGTCTTGGTCTCTCTTGGTCTTTTTATAGGTGTGGAATGAATGAGGGTTGATATTATATTTATATCAATCCCTTTAGATAAGTAAATTACATTAAATAACTTAGGTTAACCATTAGGATTCATTTAGTTTTAAAAATAGATAACTTTAGATCACTGGACACTTATGTTAGGCTAGGACAATAGCATTGATGTTTGCATCTTATTGATGTATGAATGTGTACCACTAAGTCAACATATAGTGTTTAAGAAACACTTCTCATTTAGGGATTTAAAGAATCCATTGCATGAGTTACATGTTGTGATAATCCTACTATCCTTGGTGGAATAGGGGTAGAATACATGAACTATTTCATAAATTTGTATTAATTGTTGGTTGGGAGCCACCATAACCCATAGTTAATCTTTGATTTTGAGGATGATATATGTTATTTAAATTTAATTGTGCTTAAAATTGGTTTTAAAGATAAACTAAGATGAATACTCATAATGAAACTGATCTAAGGTGAATTTTTAAAAATGATCAAAAGGGTAGGGCAGAAAAGAGAAGTGTTGTTGATCTTGGCTTCAAACATTATGACAAAGTTCCAATTTCATTTGAACATGCATTTAAACAATGTGTAATATTAACTAGCATAATATAAAATCCTATCACATATTAGATATACATCTAAGGAAAGTATGAAAATATGCAAATAAAAACAAGATTTACTTTTAAAAGTTTACCCCTATAACTAAATAACATTAGCCTAGATGTGAGAAAAGAAAATAAAGTGAAGCAAACCTAAGAAATTTCAACTAATCTAGAATTATCCCAAATTGGAAAATATACATGTAAATATACACATCTATAATTCACAATAACCATTCAAATATAAAGATAAGATAAAACAAATGAGAGAGAAACTATGATAGCAATTTACACAAGCAAATCTAGACAAACTTTGTATAAATCCTTACTTATATTGATTTGCTCAAAATTTAAAAATAGTTTTTAGCTCCAAAAACTCTAACTCCTTTTACAATGGTAAATACCTATTTATATAGACCCTTCAAAAGGTATGTCATTTATTCATGTCAAAATTTAAGGATAACTATCCTTTTCCAGCCTTCAGATAACCCTATAGAAATTCCAAATGACTAACCTACAGGAAATGTGTTTTACAAGTTGCACATCCATTTACAAAAGAATATTCTCTTTTCAAAAGTATATAATCTCAATTAAAAAAGAATATTCATGTATTAACTAACTTGGAGACCCTTGTGTTGTCCCAGTCTTTTACCTTCCCTATAAGATCTTCATTCTATAAAATTTTTCATTGATTAGCTGGATATCAATGATAGGTCTCATGAACAATTCTTTTTCTTGATATTTTAGGCCCTTGAGATCCCTCTCAAAACTTTCCAAAGCTTTTTTCATGCCCCTATCATCTCCTATATTTTATTTTGATGATAAAATCAGGCCCATGACCATCTTGTTATCAGCCCCTATTTTCCCTTATCCTTGATTCCTTACTTCTTGCATGAATTGAGTAGTTCTATGCTTGAACTCCTCATTAGTTATTAGATATAAGGGAGTAAGTGTGGTAGGATATTTGAGGAAGATATCAAATATGTGTAACATTTTATTTTCTTATTCTTTGAGGTCCTTAGAAATGTCCTCTAACTACTTCGACCAATTGCTCAGGGCCTTAATCTTATCAATTAATATATCCATAGCCATATTTAGATGGGCCAAGTTAACTATCTTGAATTCAAGGATTTGATTTTTATTCAAGACTTTAATCAAATAATTTACTTGGTAATTTGAAGCTTTCCATTGGCCAACTTGGTCTATAGCCATGGTGTTTTTTTATCCACTACTTCTTGCCTAGTTTTGACTGACTTTAAATAATTGAATAAATCAATCATGGTTTTATAAAATCACCTAAATATGTCTTCTTGTATTGAAAAGATGTCTTATTATTTCAAGTTCTTATTTTATGAAAATATGCCCTTGATCATTGTTTGTAATTGATTTTTCTAAGCTAGATCCATTTCAAGGACATTTTCTTCAAATATTGGGTCTTCACCAGGGTTTTATCCTCCAATTAGAGTTAATCCAACAATAGGTTCCACTTTTTGGAAAGTGAATTCCTCTCCACCAACCATGGCCTTCTTTTTAGTTACCTCTACAAATTGGTAGTGGTTATGTCAAATTTGACACCAACTGAAGACTCTATTATATTTGGAGCTAGGCTCTCCATTTGTACTCCATTTCATTCTCTTGGATAATTAATTTTTTTCTCTTCTTATTTTTTCAATGTAATTATCTATGGCTTGACTTCTTCATGCACTAGAAAATTGATTTCTTGCATCAATGCCCAAGGATTGTGCATATTAGGTACCTTTTAAAAAAAATCATAGATGAACCATTCAATAATGGTTAGAACCTAAAATAATATTTCTTCACCGAAGAGATTAATTTCACCCAAAGGATAAGTGAAAGTCACCTTGGGCTTCTTGGTTTAACTGGGACAATGGCCAATTCAACTTTTACTTTAAGGGTGTATATAGGGACTAGGTATAACACTTCCTTCCCCTTTTATTCTTTAGATTATTCCATTTCTTCATTCTTAGACTAATAGGCTAATGATATGATTTAATCATATTCAATTATTTCACTAGGGTCTAGTGATACCATATGAACCTCCTCCACTAGTGATCCTTGCTCCTTTGCTTGAGTTGAAGAAGATGAAATTCATAGGACCTTCTCTCCTCTATCTTTTTCTTAATTTTTGCTTTAGGTTTGGACTCTATCTATAACTAGGCTATTATAGATCTAGAATGTGCATCACTTAGCAAATGGTACTACCTTTGCCCTAATTGCAATTTGTCATCATTCCTATTTTTCACCCTCTACATTATAAAATTTGGTTTGATATTTTGTTTTTTCAATCTAAAGGTGACCTTAGAGAATGAATATTAATTTTAATATATGGGGTCCAAAGACTAGGTTGATGATCATAGGGTACATTTATTCCTTTGGCTTTCAGTTGTTCTTTAACCCTTCCCTTTGGATTTCACTACCTTAGTTTATAAATTTGGCTATTGAAGGAGGTCTTATGTCTAGGCCTCAATGTTATCCCATTGTGAAAAAATATTCCTTACAATGGTTAAGGGGAGGATCTAAAGTAGTCCCTTCCTCTTGATTTTGCATAAACTATCTATCCTATTGCATACTTGGTAAGCCACCTCCTACTCAACTAACTTGATTAGCACATGGATTTGTAATATAAGGGGAGTGAATTAAGTTCCTTCAACCCTAATGATTATGAAATTTAGATATAACCATATGTCTCCCATAGCCTCAATTGACTTTTGTTTAAGGGGAGGACTCTTGACATTGGATTCCTAGTTATGACCTCGATTACGGATGGAAAAGCATAGTCATAAATAAAGTGGATGTGGTCCATACATTTAAATATGTGGAGATTCAAATATTATTGGGAGACTATCTATGTCCAATTAGGTGTTCATTCCTTTAGGTTAGGGATATCTATGGTATCATTAAAGGCATCTAAGAGGTATGACATCATGTAGAATTGGTTTCTAGTTTTCTTCCTGATTGCAAAGATCTACCTACTTAAATAAGTGTTGAGCACTTCACCAAGGGGAGGGGTGATTTGTTTCTCAACCATAAAATAGAATAAGGGAACCCAAATTTTGTCCACATATGTGGTGGTTGAATTTACACATAACCTATTCATCTTAGTCATGATCATTATTATCCTAGGTCTTAAATGACCAATGGGAATGTTACCATTGAAATTTGAAAACACCTAATTTATAGAATATAAACATAAGGAAAGGATGGTGTTTAATTCATTTTCCTTGGCCCAATTTCTGATTGTGGTTTGGCTTATTTGGGGTTTAGGTAGTTTGTAATAGTTTTCAAATGTTATAGTAGAGATATAAACTATATTTTTGTGAGTGTGCTCATTGATCAACATATCCTTATCAAAATTTCCATATCTAAAAATAGGAGAGAGAATGTATATATAATGCAATACCTTGGGTTTTGCTATATAATAATGAAGACCCATCATTTGAATGGAAACTGTGTCATAGTAGAGACTTCTTACTAACACATTCTTCTCCTCTTCTCTTATGATGGGATACTAGTTATCAATTGTCCAAAATAAGCTTGACTAATTGTTCTCCTAAGTATTTAAAGATATAGCATCAAATTATGTGTCCTTGAAAAATCTTCCTTCTGCATCTGAGGTCAAATAGAGTTCTACATCCTCTTTAGAGAGATTTTTCTAGGCTACCATGGTTGTAAGTTCTTATTAAATTTCTCACTAGTGGACTTCAATTTAGATTCTAGATCAAATTATCTTGCTCAAATTATAATTCAATCGTCCTTGTCTCAATTTTAATGCTCACAAGGTCTAATTAGGGTTCTCATGCTTACTAGGGTTTTTCTAAAGGTTTATTTAGAGTTTTAATGGTGGTAACTTGTCTAAATCATATAAAATTTATGCCTTAGATTGTGGTTAGATCTTTATATTTATACCTTTTCCTTTACTTGAATCTACAAATTATCTTGAACTGACAGGTCTATCTTATGTGGCTCCATTATGTCATCTTGCTCATTAATATTTCAAAAATGACCATTGCCCTTTGAAAATACTTCTTCCATTTTGTGCCATCTGATTATCCCTACATGGATCACCATAGACCATAGATCTAGATTTTAAGGATCAAATGCCATTGACTATCTTGAAATATTTCCTATGGTTATGACACTTATCACTACCTAATTCATTATAAGCTTTGTTGAAATGTCAATGTTGATCTCACATAGTTGGATCAATTCCTTTAGATGAATGCACACCATAAGTCTTGATCTACTTAATTATGTCTTTAATTTATAGATCATCTATCATAATGTATATGCATGAATACATATCATCAATATTTAAAATATGCCCAAAATTTAATTTGTGGCTCATGACGATGCCATGTGTCATCTTTCCATTCATCCTTGACTTTTCAATATTTTATATTCACTACCTAATCAGCTTCACTTGAGTAGATGTAGACCTTTGGATCTTGATCTATATGGTAAAACACCATTGGCTATTGAGTGTCCTTTGGTTGAGATTATGACACTTGTCACTTCCTTGGTTATTCTAGGGCAATATTAAAATTTTGACTTGATATGCACCATTGGATCAATCCTACCCAAGAAAACACATATCATTGATCTTTGAAATATGCTCAAACTTTAGCTTATGGTACATAGTTGTGCCACTTGTAATTTTTGCATTTGTCCATAGGGTCCTTGACTTTTCAAACCTTTATTAAGACTGTTAGATATTCCCCTTCTGATCAAATGCATGTTGTAGATTGTGATCTAAGTAGTTGAATGAGATTGGTTCCTATGATAATGAAAATACTTAACTCAGACCTTAGGGAACATAAAATTAAGATAAAGTATTGGACTAATATTTTTATCTGTATTAATAAATATGAATAAATCTTTAGGATAAAGTCTTAAGCTAAGTTAAAAACATAATATAAGGGACCCCACATTTAGTATAGACCACACTAAGATAAAAGGGAACAAAGGAGGATCAAGATGTGAAAAACTTAGGATAAATATTTTAGACTAAGGTTTTGGTCATGTTAATAAACATGATTAGGAACTTAGGATAAAATATAAACTAAGTCAAATTAAAGTGTTCCTATGAAAATTTAAGTAAAATATCCCACCAAATTTGAATTCAAAAGGAGTACTTAGACTACATAAAGACTAAGGGTTTTAGAAATTCAAATATGAATTCAATTAATAATTTATAGACGAAAGGCTAGTAAAAGGGGAAAATAAAATTTAACATAAAACCCTGAGTATTGACCATTTCAAATAAACTCCATCAAACCTGCAACCTAAAACATAGATATCCAATGCTAGTAATTTTAGATAAGATCAAACCAGAGCCAACCAAAGGATGGTGTGGATGATATTCAAATAAATATGATGTGAAAACATTTTAATGACACTTTGATCAAGTGAATTTTATATTTTAAGTTATAAAATTTTCACAATTTAACATAGGGGTCCCCATTTTTTAGGACTAGGGGTATGTTGACCTCAATAAATGGTAACTTCTAGGAGAAAGATAGTAATATATTAGAATTTAGAGACTCTGGTTTAGAATAATAATTAAGTTAGTTATTATACTTCATTAGTCACCATTATTTAGATCAATTCATGGTTGAAAACAAGTCTTGCACATGCAAAATTGGAATCAAACATCAAGACCTAGTCATGTTGTGTGTGTTCTTTGATTCCAATTACTATTTATCATGGGATCTAGGGAAAAATTATATATTTCATGAATTTAACCATTAGTACTAACTTATATCATATTTAGATGTCCATCAAGAACCATGATTTAGCTCAAAAAAGGCTTATACATTATTTTGCTACTAACCAGGTGTCCATGACCCTATCATATATGCCTTTGGCTCCACTCAAGGCCTTTCTCCACTACTATCTAGGCATTCATAACCCTGGTGGTAGTTACCAATATCACCTTTGATTAGAAATATCTTGAATTTTGTAATAAGCTCTTATTTTGTATTTTTTAGGTCATTTTGACTTTTTAGCAAAGGTTGGGAACCAAGTTAGCCATACTTAGGTATTTGGTCAAGTTTTTGATCTTTAGACAATCATCCTTGGCTACAAAAATTGTCCCAAGCAATAATGTTTATTAAGTGCAAACATGATTATATCCCAATAATTTAAGCTTTCACCCTATATGTGAAATGTTTCTTAAAACCAAGATTATATCAAAACAATACTAAAATTCCTAAGGAATAATCATCTTAACCATTAGTATTTACTATTTTATCCAAATTATAACATTAAGCTCATATTCTAATAATCCATGATCAACCAATATTGGGAGAACATACCTGCATTCCTAAACTATGAAGTTCTTGAGTAATTAGGTGAACTTTGAGTTGGGGGTTATCTAAAAGGACATATTAGAAGTAAGGAAAAAATCATAGAAAGTAAACACACCAAATAGAAAGAAAATAAATAAAAAATAAGTAAATAAGCAAACAAATATATACAATCATATGTAAAAATAAGGGATATAAATGAAAGAACAAAAAGAAACTAGCCTAGCCTAAATAGACTAACTCTAACTAGTCTTACAGTTCACTCCATGAAGACCCTAGGTGGGATAATAGAGAAGTAGTGTTTAAGGTACTACCCATTGGTGGGTAGTGTGAACTCTACTCCTTGTAATTTTTTAGGTTGAAGGTGTTATCTCCAAGTATCTTAGCAATTTTATGGGGACCTATCCACAAAGGTGTGAAATTCCCATGTTTACCCTTAGGCTTAGATGCCTTATCCCAAATAATAACTAAATATCTTTGTCTAAACACCTTTATCTTTAAAAATTTATCAAACCACCTCTTGACTATGGTTTGTTGTCTACTAAAATTAGAAAAATCCTCCTCTCTTGCATATTCCATCTATATGATGTCAAATGCCCTTGAACTTGAAAATTCTTGGTCATCCTCCATATACTCTTGCATGAATATGTATGTTGATAGCTTGAGTGTGATGGAAAATTTAGGTTCATGACCATATACTATCAATAATGGTGATGCCTTAAGAGCTTGCTTGATTCTAGTTGTATTTACCCAAAGGGCATATTTAAGTAGCTTGTGCCATGTTCTTGGTTTATCATCAATATAATTATTATGGCTTTCATCAAGTTCTTATTCATTGATTCAAACACCCCATTACCTTGAGGATAATGGTTGGATAAGAATTTGTAGACAATGTTGTTATCATATGCTCACTTATTCATCTTAATAGATACAAATGTAGGTCCATTATCATAGACTAAACATAGAGGTGTCCTAAATCATGTGCATATGTTCTCTTCTAAAAATTTAATCACCTCTTTAGTCTTGTGCTAATTGATTTCCACTGTATCAATCCATCTGATGTAGTAGTTAGTCGTAGTTAGAATATACTTGTGACCATTTGATAAATTAGGATTAATGACCCCCATAAAATCTAATCCCCATTGGGTGAAGGATTTATCAACCATTATTGTATTTATTGGAATGGATTCCTTGGGATCTTTAGTGTTGAAGACTTGACATGAATGACACTCCCTAACATGCTTGTAAGCATCCTTAAAATATTAGGCTAGTAATAACCAACTCTAAGGATCTTGTGGGTTATAGTAATTCTATATGTATGGCCACTTTTAATCTTTTCATGGAAAATGTTCAAAATCTCAACTACCTCTTCCTTAAACACACATCTTGGGTAGATGCCCTCAAATTTATTCCTATACAACACTCCATCCTTGATCATAAAATGGGCTACCTTGAGCCTTAAATATCTCTTTTTATCTTTACTTAACCTTTTAGGATAATAACCATTGATTATAAAATGAAAAATAGGATCGTACCAATCATTGGGTTGAAAATTTTATTGTTCTACCTACATGACACTCAGTTTGGGACTAGTATTGGCAATCAACTAAATTAAACCTTGCCGTATTACCAACTTTATAGTATTCATATCTATATGATATTCTTGGAGAATAGACATCCACTTACCTTTCCTTTCTCCAAGTTCTCATTGACAAAGCATAAGCTTAATGGCAAGGTCTAGTAGTATTATATGTACTTTATTTCTAAGGATATAATGCCTAAATTTCTTCACTACCGTGACTAGAGAAAATGATTGTTTGTCAATAAGGGAATAATTTAATTTATAATTTTTAAATTTATTACTCATGAAATCAATAAGATGATCACATCCATCTATCTTTTGAGTTAGGATAGTTGCAATTATATGGTCAGAAGCAAAAGAGTAAAGATAAAAGTCTTTATTGAAGTCTAGACTTATTAACATAATTACTTATTTTATTTCCTTGAATTCCTTCTTGGTCTCTTAATTCTAAGTGATCTTAGCATCTTTCTCCAACATTTAGTTCAAAGAATCACTATTTCTGCAAAACTAGAAATAAACTTTCTCACAAAGTTGATTTTACCAAAGAAAGACTTTAGTTCCTTCCTACTATTAGGGGGTTCTATCTTTGATATAGCATTTAATATATCTAGGTCTATAGAGATCCCCTCCTTATTCATAACATGTACCACCAATTTTCCCTTAGTTACACAAAAAATTCTCTTCTTTAGGTTGAGATAAATTACATACCTTTTGCACCTTTCAAACACCTATTGTAAGTACATGATGTGATATTCCCTAATATTTGAAAATATAGTTAAGTCATCCATGTATATGATAATCACTTACCTATCAAACCCTCAAAAGCATGTTCCATTTCTATTTTGAAAGTTGCACCTACATTTATTAGTCTAAAGGGCATCCTTTTGTAAGTAAAGGTGCACCACTTAGTAGTGAATGAAGTTTTTAGATTATATTCCTTGTTCACAAGAACTTGGCTATATCTTGAAAGACCATCAAGGAAGGACATCATTACAAAACCACTAATAGTCTAAATAACTTGATCAAGAGAAGGCAAAGGATAGTTATCTTTCTTAGATGTTCTATTTATATTTCTAAAGTCTACACATAGTCTAATTTCCCCATTTTTATTCTTGATTGTCACTAAGTTAGCTACCCAAGTGGAGTGCCTAATGAGAAACACTATCTTTACATCTAGTAATTTCTTTACTTCTTATATATTAGAGGTTATAAGATAGGGTTGATAGGTCTTTATTTTTGCCTATAAGGCTTGCAGGTTTCTTTTAGTGGTATGGTTTGAGGTATGGTCATATGAGGTCTTTAGGTCCTCATATGACCATGTTATAACATCTTTATATTTATTCAATATATCTTTATCTCTTATTAACTCCTCACTAGTGGTGGTTGTACCAATGTTTACTAGTTGGGGTTGACCTTGGGAACCTAAATCAATAGAATTGTAATATTTCCCATCTACTTTGAGAATATTGGTAGCCTCAACCAGTTTTTTAGAATCAAATAGCCTCTCTAATTTTATCATCCCTTTGAGGATCTTATTATCGCTCAGTTAAATGACCTTTTCATCAAGTTTGTCTTTAGTTTTGTCATTATCAAAGGTATTTTCACTAACACCATCAATAATGTGAGCCTCAAATACTCTTGAGATAGTCATAAAGTCTATGATCTTTTGATCATCATTGAATACTTCTAAATGCTTAATATTGTCTGGTACTAAGGGATATGGGAATAATTCAATAATAAGGATTTATAACTTGGAACTTTGATTGGGCATAAGGTTGGATGCAACTAAAACAAGTTCATCAGTAGCCTTTTCTTCCTCTCTAGGGATTGACACAATGTTGAAAGCATTAAAACATTCAATTAAGTCCCACACTCTAAATTTATACTTCTTGAGATATGATAACTTGCATTGGTAATTAATTTTGACCTAATTAACTACTAGTTATAAATCACCAAAAACCAATAGTTCCTTCACCTTGTGTTTAATTACAAATTGTAATCCAAGAATAAGTGCTTCATACTCAACTAGATTATTGGTGCATAGAATTGAATTTTATAAGAGGCATTGTATTCTTTCCCAATGGGATTTATTAATACTACTCTTACTCTAAAACCTAATTTTCATCTAACACTATCAAAATATAACTTTCATAATCTAGGCATAGCATGAAATTTGTTTGAGTTACATACCTTTGTCTTGTCAAGAGTGTAAACACATAGATTTGATTTAACCATGTTGACCCTCTCATTGGTTGCATTGTACTCAATGATCATATGTTTCATTTTAGGTTATCTTTCTATCTTGATCTAATTTGGATCTCCTTTATAAGGTAACCACATATGTGAACAATCATTTGACATATAACCATTCAATGATTTGGTCTAGTCTCTACTTAGGAACATCCCATATGTATCAGGAATATCCACCACTTAGATGTCAATAGATTATTAAATCCTTGGTTTAGAAGCAATTTACATGTGAACATTCAACAATTCACTAATCACTTTGATTCTTGATTTATCTAATTGAGTCATAACCCTATTAAATTTAATTAGATTCAAACCTAATTATTCACAAATACACTTAGGCATAATGTTTACAAATGCACCTAAATCTACAAAGCAATTGTGAAAATTCTTACCAAAGATCCTAACTATGAGCAGGAAAGGAGGAATGTCTACCTTATTTTTGTGAATTACAACATTAGCATGTTCATCCTTTTTATACTTACTAATATTCTTTGACAAAGATTCTAAAAATAGATCCCTTTATTCTTTGATCTAAGTTAGCTCATGCAAGGTAATCTTAGCTTTGATCTTTTTCATGTCCTCTACTATATTTATACCTAGTCTTATTGGAAGAATTAAATGTACCATCATTAGGATTAGGAGGCTTTAGATTGTTGTTTGATGCAGGGTTAAGAGGAGTGTAAAAATTATTTGGTGGAGTTGAGGTAGTCAAAGTTTGTTTTGGCTCCCTATTCCTTAGAGGATACGTCTTCTTTAGATATTTATAGAATGCATGGATCTCTTTAGGAATATCTTCAAGCTCATTTTATTTTTGGAATGGGAATTCAAATGTTTTCACCATGAGAGTTAAATTAGAAGATTTAGATTACCTTAAGCAATTTTAGGTACCTACACCATTGTATTTATTAGGGACAACTTCAAAAGTGTTTAACTCTTCTTAAAAATCTTTAAAATCATTACAAAATTCTAGACAATCTAATTCACCATGTTTTGAAGTACAATTCACTTTACAACAATTAGGCAAATTTTGGATTATGAGGGGATCCCTTTTTGGTGCAAGAAGTGCCACCAAATGGGACATATTGCTGCTCATTATGTTGATGGGAAATCTCATCCCAGACGTTCACCTTCTTGGTGGCCTAAGGGTTCCTCTGAATAGAACATTGACAAACAATCTCTGGAAGCAACTTCAGATTTTGAGACTGAGAATGAGAAAAGTTCGCAATCTGAACCAGAAGATGAAGAGGAATCTTTGGTGGATAATTCTAATGAAGCCCCTGTGGTGGCTATGGTTAGTGATACTATTGAGCCAGAGGAGGAGGTGGTGGTCTCTTCCCCTATTTTGGAGGATCCCTCAAAGAGCCAGATTGTGTTTAATTCTCACAAGGATTTTATGCCCTCTGGAATCCAAAGATCATTGTCTTCTGAGGCATGGGTTGCTGAGGTAGCTAAGGTAGAGGATGGATGGACAACAGTTAGGAAAAGGAAGTCTAAGCCTTTGGTCCCTCCTCTTGATATGAATCTTTGGTCATGTAAAAAAAAAATCTTAACTTAAAATATTCATCTAAAGCTCCCTTTTGTTGACTAGTTTTTTCGAGGGCAGTAAATTGGTCAGGTTTACTGGTTACTAGTCTGGAAGGCTGCTCAGCTAGCTGTTCCAGTTGGTTAACTTTCAGATCAGTGTTTTGACAGCTATTTTTTATGGTCATATTTGATGGTTACAAGTCCCTGTAAAACTTGGTATTGGTTCTTTTCTGTAATCAGGTTCTATTGTTAACCTGGTTGTGCTTTAAGGTTTATCTTTCCCCTTGTGTAGGGTTTCGGGGTCCCTTCAAAACCTGTTTTTACCTTAATCTAAAATAATTAGGCAAAGCTACATCCCAAGATTTATATCAAGAAAATTCTTATTAGAGGATGACTCATTATTTTAGTTATTGTTATTTTTATTTGTAAATTTGTATAAAGGTATATTAAACCTTTGGAAAGAGAATTTATTATTAGAGCTTTCTCTAGTATTGCCAGCTAGATTTTGTAGCTAAATGAAATTAGTGCTTCAATTTTGAACCATATTAAAGATATAATTATTATCATTCTTAGGTGCCTCATAATTATGAACTTGAAGATTAAAACTGACTATAGGCATCAAATCTCTCTAGTCTTGTAGACTAGATATATTGGCAACATTGTTTAAGAATCCTAGGTTTTGGCTAAGAAGTGGATGGTTCAAAGGCAATTGGTTTAGAAATGGAAGCTAATTTAAGGCTAGAATATTTTTATTGGCATTGGGGATGACATTCATAATTAGAAAATTTGGATTAATGTTAGGAATATTATATGCCATTTGGTCCTAGGGTTGCATCTGATCATTTATGATCACAACTTCAACATAAGCTAAGGCTAATGTATTAATGACCTAAGAAAATATTTTGGGAAAGACAAGATTCAATGGACCCAAGGCAGCCTTGTAAATATCTAAGGCTAAATCCTCATCAAGTATGTAAAGAGCTATGGTTCTATTAAACATTTTCTATAATCTAGCAGTGAAGGCTCTTATGGGCTCATTTGAGTCTCTTTTGACTATGGTAAACTATTGGTAGAGGACACATCTAATAATTTTACCAAAATAATTAATAAATTAATTATTAAAATCATCATAGCTAACTATGTAGTTTTTAGGAAGGTTAAGGAACCATTCATATTTAGTATCTTTGAAAGTATATGGAAATAGTCTACATGCTACATCCTCATGAACTACATTCAAAAGTATTAAAGCAACTTTGAATATTTTAATGTGTTGTTTAGTACTTATAATAATATTATGACTAAAAGAGGATAAATAATTTTTAGGATTATGAGAAAGTTCATGTACCACACCTGACATATTAATTGAATAACCACTTAGCCAAACCATACCTAGATAGGGGATAAACACAAGAGCACCCTGAATTGGTGAGGTTGATTGAGACTTTGAAAGTTTGTGCTTACCTTTTTCTCACCTAGACCTCCTATGAACTTCTAATGAAAGAAGGGGAACCCTTGTCTCTGAATCTGACCTTGTCCTTATCCTTGGCAATTCTAGCTTGAGAGCTTTGGACCATATTTAAAATATAATGTGTAAGTCTTACCTTTACAAATCATGATGATCAAACCTACACATTAGGCAATTTTTTCAAAAATATGTATAAATAAATGGAAAAGGACATCAATATTTAACTAAATTAGCTCAAAGGTGTATCTAAACACATAAATATGGATGATTTTGACATGTTTCAAGCTCTAATTAACTCAAATATGCAAAGATATAATCAGTATTTGAGTAAAAAGCTATTACTAAGCTCACATGCCTTGGATTCATATATCTTAAACTATCTTAACTATAATTAAACATCAAACTTCAAAGAACATATATCTTTATCTAAATAAACACAAAGACTAGTATCAAACCATTAAGATCAATGATCTACACAAATATGCTAAAAGAAACACAAATATGCAAAGTATAAATCAATCTTTAACTAATTCACCAAAATTAGCAAAGATGTTACAAATTTTTAGAGATTTAACTCCACCCTCCTTGTAACACCATTTTTTTTATGTTTGAATGTGTATCACTAGGTCAACATATAGTGTTTAAAAAACACTTATCATTTTTGGATTCAAATAATCTATTGCATCAATTTCATGTTATAATAATCCTATTATCCCTGGTGGTATAGGGGTAAAGAACATGAACTATTTCACAAATTTTTATTAATTGGTGGTTGGGAGCATTTGTGGCCTATAGTTAATATTTTATTTTTAGGATGATCTATGCTATTTAAGGTGGATTATGCTTAAAACTAGGTCTAAATTTAAACTAACATGAATATTCATAATTAAATTGATCTATGGTGAATTGATAAAAAAAAGGAGCAAAAGCAAGGGTAGGGTAGAAAAGAGAAGTGTTATTGATCTTTGCTTCAAATATTATGACAAAGATCCAATTTCATCTAAACATGCTTTTAACCAATGTGTAATATGAAGCATCATAAGCTCAAATCCTATCACACATTAGGCATACATCTAAGGAAAGTATGAAAATATGTAATTAATAACAAGATTTACTTTAATAAGTTTACCCCTATAAGTAAATAGAATTATCCTAGATTTAAGAAGAGCAAATAAAGTGAAGTAAACCTAAGAACTTTCAACTAATCCAATATTATCCTAAATTAGCAACTCTAAATTTAAAGATGCACATCTAAAATTCACAAGAACCATTCAAATCTAAAGATAAAATCAAACAAATGAGAGTGTAATTATGATATCAATTTACAAAAGCAAATTTGGCCAAAATTTGAAAAAATCCTTGCTTAGATTAATTTACTCAAAATTTACAAATAGTTTTTGGATCCAAAAACTCTCTCTACTTTTAAAATGGGAAATACCTCTTTATATAGACCCTTCATAAGGTATTTCGGTTATTCATGTCAAAATTTAAGGATAGTTGTCCTTTTACAACCTTTTGACAACGCTCTAGACATTTCAAATGACTAACCTATAGGCAATGTGCTTTACAAGTTATGCATTCATTTACAAAAGAATATTCTCTTTTCAAAAGTATATAGTCTCAATTACAAAATAATATTCTTATCTTAACTAACTTGTAGACCCTTGTGTTATTGTAGTCTTTTGCCTTCCCTATAGGATCTTCATTTTATAATGTTATTCATTAATTAGCTGGAGATCAATGATAGGTCTCATGAAAAAATCTTTTTCTTTATCTTTTGGGACTTTTAAATCCCCCTTAGACCTTACCAAAGCGTGTTTGATTCCCTTGACATCTCCTATCTTTTTTTCTAATGATAAAATCAAGCCCATGACCTTCTTTTTATCATCCCCTATTTTCCCTTGTCCTTGATTCCTTATTTCTTTCATGAATTGAGTAGTTATCTACTTGAACACCTAATTAATTATTAGACCCAAGGGACTAACTATGGTAGGATCTTTGATCAAGCTATCCAATATGTCCAACATTTTATTTTCTTTCTATTTGAGGTTCTTAGAAATGTCCTCCAGTTACTTGGACTAGCTGCTTAGAGCCTTCATCTTATCAATTAATATAGCCATAGACATATTCAGGTGGGCTAGACTAACCATCCTAAATTTAAGTATTTGATTTTTAGTAAATGCTTTGATCAAATCCTTTACTTGGTAGCTCAAAGCTTACCATTGGTTAACTTGGCATGTAGCCATGGTGATCTATTTATCCACTACCTCTTGTTTGGTTTTCACCAACTTTAAGGAATTGAATAAATTAATCATGGTGTCCTCAAATTGCATGAATTTATCTTCTTGGATTGACAAGATTGATTGTTCTTTCTAGTTCTTTTCTTGCTTCAAAATGCCCTTGATCATTATTTGAAATTGATCTATTTGAGCTTAAGCCATTTTAAGGACATTTTATTCAAATATTGGGTATTCACTAGGATTTTATCCTCCAACTAGAGTCAATCCAACAAAAGGTTCCATTTTTTGAAAAGTGATTTCCTCTCCAACAACCATGGCATTCTTTTTAGTTACCCTCTAAAAAATGGTAGTGGTTGGGTCAAATTTGACACCAACTAAAGACTTTATCATAGTTGGAGCTAGGCTCTCCATTTGTGCTCCACTTGATTCTCTTCGAGAAGCCATTTTTTCTCTTCTTCTTTCTGTAATGTAATTATCCATGGCTTGACTTCCTCATGTACTAGAATATTGACTACTTGCATCAATTCCCAAAGATGGTGAATAGTAGGTACCTTTTACAATTTTTCATAGATTAACCATTTAAGAATGGTTATATTCTAAATCAAGTTTTCTTCACTAAAGAGATTGATTTCACCAAAAGGATGAGTGAAAGTCACCTTGGGCTTCTTGGTTTTAATTGGGACAATGTCCAATTTAGCTTTTATTTTGGGGGTGTCTATAGGGACTAGGTCTAACACTTCATTCCCATTTTATTATTTGGATTCTCCTATTTATTTATCCTTAGGGTGATAGGCTAATGATAGCATTTTTAAAGAATCTTCAATTATTTTGCCAATGTATAGTGCTACCATATGAACCTCCTCCACTGGTGATCCTTGCTCCTTTATTTGAGTTGAAGAAGATTTGATTTCATAGGGCCTTCTCTCTTATGGATTTTGCTTAATATGTGTCTCAAGTCTATACTCTATTTGTAACTAGGTTAGTGGAGGTCTAGAAGGTAAACCACTCAAAAAATGGTACTACCTTGGCCCCAATTGCCATTTATCATCATTCCCTTTTTTCTCCCTCTACATTCTAGACTTTGGTTTGATGCTATGCTTTTTCAATCTAAAGGTGACCTTAGAGAATGAAGAGGCCTTTATATATATGGGGTCCAAAGGACCAGGTTGATGATCATAGGGTATATTTGTTCATTTGGATTTTAACTAATTTTCAACCCTTACTTGTGGATCCCACTACCTTAGTTCATTAATTTGGAGATTAAAGTAGGTATTTTATTTGGAAGTATCCTCAATGTTGTCCTATTATGTAAAAATAATCCTTCCAATGGTTAAGAGGAGGCTATGAAGTAGTCCCATCCTCTTGGTTTTGTACAAACCATCTATCCCATTACATATTTGGTAAGCCACCTCTTACTCAGCTAACTTGATTGGAACATGGACTAGTAATCTAAGGGGAGTACATTGTTTTCCTTTAGTGTTGATGATTATGAAATTTAGATATAACCAAATGTCTCTTATGGCCTCAATTGAATTTTTTTTCAATGGTCTGACTCCTTACATTGGATTCCAAATTATGGCCTTAGTTAGGGATGGTAAAACACAGTCACAAATGAAGTGGATGTGGTCCCTATATTTGAATATGTATAACTTAGAATAGTATTGGGAGACTAATTATGTACCATCAAGTAACCATTCCCTCATGTTAGGGATATTTTTGGTAAAAATCAAGACATCTAGGAGGTATGACATCATGTAGAACTGGTTCCTACTTTTCTTTTTGACTATAAAGATCTATCTACTTAATATAAGAGGTGACCACTTCACCAAAGGGAGGGGTGAGCTACTTCTCAACCATAAAATAGACTAAGGGCACCCAAATTTTGTCCACATATATGGTGGTTAAATTTACGCATAAATTATTAATCATGGTCATGATCATTCTTATCCCAGACCTAAATTGACCAATGGGAATGTTGCCATTGAAATCTAAATATGCCTAATTTCTAGAATATAACCATAGGTTAAGGATGGTCTTTAAGTCATTTTACTTTTCCCAATTATTGATTATGGTTTGGTATACATGGGGTTTAGGCAATTTGTAATAGTTTTCAAATGTTATAGCAAATATATAAGCTATGTTTTTATGAGCAAGATCATTAATTAACATGCCCTTATCAAATTTTGCATCTTAAAAAATAGGAGAGAGAATGTCTATACAATGTAGTATCTACGGTTTTACTACAAAATAATGAAGAAAAACCATTTAAATAGAAACTATGTCATAGTAGATCCTTCTTGATAACACATTCTTTTCCTCTTCTCTTGTGATGAGATACTAGTTCTCGATGGTTTAAAACAAGCTTGACCAATTATCATCCGAAGTATTTAAATTTGTGGCATCGAATTATGTGTCCTTAAAAATTCTTCCTTCTACATCTAAGGTAAAATAGAGTTCTACATCCTCTTTATATTAAGTTTCTTAGATTTCCATAGTTATAATTTTTTATTAAATTGAACAATAGTGGACTTTAATTCATATTTTGGGTCAAATTCTCTTGCATAGATGATATTTTAATCTTCTTTGTCTTAATTATAATACTCACATGGTCTAATTAGGGTTCTCATGCTTGCTAAGGTTTTTATAAATGTTTCATTAGATTTTTAATGGTGGAAACTTGTCAAAATCTTATGAAATTCATGCCCCAAATTGTGTTTATATATTTATATTTATGCCTTTGCCTTTCCATGAATCTAAAAAATCTCTTGAACTAACTAGTCTAGTTTATGTGTCACCACAATGGCATCCTACTCATTAATATTTAAAAATTATCATTTCCCTTTGAAAATACTTCTTCTATTTCATGTCATCTGCTTATCCCTACATGGATCATTGTAGACCATTGATCTAGATCCAAAGTATGAAATTCCATTGGTTGTCTTGCAATATTTATTATGGTTGTGACAATTTTCACGATCGCATTCATCCTAAGATTTGTTGAAATGTCAATGTTGATCTCACACCATCAGATCAATTTATTTTAGATAAATGTGCACCATCATTCTTAATGTGATTGATTATGTCCTTGCTCTATTGACCATTAATTAGAATGTGTATACATGAACATGTATTATTGATATTCAAAAGATACATGATCTTTAATTTATGGCCTATGGCTATGCCATGTGTCATATTTGTGTTCATCATTGACTTTTTAATTTTTTCTACACACTACCTGATCATCATCACTTAAGCAGATGTAGACTATTGCATCTTATTCCATAAGGTTGAATGTTATTGGTTATTGAGTGTTCTTTAGCTGATATTATGACACTTGTCATTTTCTTGCTTGTCATGGGGATCTATTGAAGTTTTGACTCAATACACACCATTGGATCAATCCTACCTAAGAAAATATGTACCATTAATCTTTGAAATATGTTAAAACTTTAGCTTATCGCATGCAGTTGTGAAAATTTTCATTTATGTGTTTGTCTATAGGGTCCTTGACTTTTCAAAATTTGATTTGCATTGTCATATCTTCCCCATCCAATCAAATATGTGCCATAGATTATGATCTAAGTAGTCAAATGATATTGGTTCTTGTGAACAATAAAAATACTTAAATCAGAGCTCAAGGAACATAAACTAAAGCTAAAGTCTTGGACTACTATTTTTATTCATATTCATAAATATGAATAAATATTTTGGATAAAGTATTAAGCTAAGTTAGAAACATAATAAAATGGACCCCATATTTAGTATAGACCATGCTAAGATAAAAGGGAAGAAAGGGAATTGGAACATGAAGAACTTAGGATAAATATTTTAGACTAAGATCTTGGTCATGTTAATAAACATGACTAAGACCTTATGATAAAATATAAACTAAGTTAAATTAAAGTGTTCCTATAAAAATTTAAATAAACACTCCTGCCAAATTTGAATTAAAAATGAGTACTTAGACTAAATCTAGACTAAGTGTTTTAGCAATTCAAATATTAATTTAGTTAATCATTTATAGACCAAAGGCTAGTAAAAGGGGTAATTTAACATTTAACACAAGACCCTGCGTATTGCCCATTACAAATGAACTCCTTTAAACCTACAACCTAAAACATAGATATCAAATGTTAGTAATTTTAGATAAGATAAAACTAGAGCCATGAACAAATATGCCAACTAGATGATGGTTTGGATGATCTTTAAAAAATGATGTGAAAACATGCTAATGACACTCTGATCAAGTGAATTCTCAATTTTAAGTTACAATATTTGTACAATTTAATACAAGGGTCCCCATTTTTTAGGAATGGGGGTATGTTGACCTCAACACATCTATCCTACATGCTAGTGTCCAAGGAGAAATAAAATAGGTACATGATCAAAAATTATAGAAGTGGAAGATAAGTAAATTTTAAGCATCATGGGAAAAATAGAAGGCCTAAGTCATTGACATAAGACTAGTAAGACTAAGAGATAGGTGAAGGGGAATAATATAGAGTAGATACAAGACTTATGGAATGAGAAAAGGTCTATAATTAATAATAAAACCCAAGGTCTAAGTTTTTAAAGTGTACACGATGGAGGTGTTATATAATCCATAAATATCATCTACATTTTCCCACATTTAATCTAGTAATGAAATTGACAGTTTAAAAGAAAGGAATGCATACTTGGGTGTGTATAGCATAACTTGTCTTTGCATGTGTCCAACTTGAGTGATTTACTAGTGACTGATTTACAAGTAAGAGTATGTTATAGTAAATAATTAGTTCACATAATATAGAATTGAAATTACTTGAAATAGATTGAAATTTAAATAGCAAGGTTTAGGAGCACATATATGTGTCAATGTAACCACATTGCCTAATAAAGATTTAATTAGAAAAAAAATGTATCATTATAAGGATATAAAAATAATATTGGGACAAATATAGATAAATATTAAAAGTGCATATATCCAAGGAGATAAATATATAAAGAGAGATAGATATATTGGAAGGTACATGCCCCTAACCTTGGAGTAGAGATGAGTTTCCACCTAAAAATTGAGATTATATCAATCATGAAACCCAATGATACTTATAACTTGGTGAGGTTTGATGATAAAATCAATTCAAACATGAAAAATTGGAAATATTAAGTGGTTTAATCAACTCAACCATACCAAAAATTGAACCAACTACTATAGTAGATTAGCTCAATAAAGTCCATATAAATATGATTGTGGTATTCGTATGAAAAAGTCTGTGATGTGTTAGTTGTATGTAAAAGAGTTTTATAACTTGAAAGGATTTTAATTTTGAAATATTAGGGACAAATTTCATATAATATTCACCTTAGATATGTTTCATGCTAAAACTATGTATAATAATGGTATCAATGTATAGAATTCTATCACAATTGTAAATCTAAATAATATAACTATGTGCTTTAGCCAATTTGAAAAATTAAGTGTGGATAAAATTATTCTAAATAATTCACCCACTATATATGGATAAATTTAAAAAAAAATATAAGTACCAATGTGGATAACATGTTCCAAAAACATGCCCCCATTGTAATCTAGAGATGTTTAGTATTGAATAGTTATGGAGAACATGCTTCTAAAGCATGCCCCTTCTAAATCTAAAAACTATGAATGTGTGAAATCCATGCCCATGTGACATGTCCCCACTAAATTTGAAATTTTTTCCAAGTGTGGATAGCTTACCTCTATAGCATGTCCCCTCTAACATGCCCCCCTTTAACGTGAGAGAAAGATATGAACTAGTAGTTACCTCTCCTTAAAAGGATAAGATAATTGTATAATCTATGAATGGGACCATGTATAATATTTAAGGAACATGTATAGGTAGATATATAATTTAAGCACATAAAACCAATGTGATCACATGAAATCCTTACATGCATGATAAGTATCATGGTAATTTCTAGATAGTAATAATACAATCTTTAAAATAAAATCAAGCACACATGTAAGAACACTCAAAATTAAATCAAAAGGAATTGGTCCAAGCAGACCAAAAACAAGGGAAATGTTCAAATTATTCATAATTGAAGGTATGTGACTTAGTCATATTTACATAAAAATAATAATGACATATTAAAATGCCCATATAACAAATAATTATATATTCAAATGTCAAATAAATCATACATAGACATGAGGGATGAAATCAAATGATCATATTCAAATTCTTGAATAAGGAATTTAATATCAAGGCAAGACACTAAAGGCAGTTGTTGAGGTCAACATACCCCCATTTTTTAAAAATTTGGACCCTCAATATATTTTGAAGCTTAACCATGAAAGCATGGCCTATTTTGAAGATTATTAGAATTTAAAGATCATCCACTTTGATAATATTGGATTACTAAGTTATGTTTTATTTTGATCTTACCTAACATTGCTAATAATTGGTCTTCATGTCTTAAATATATAGGTTTCATAGAGTCTTTGCTCATAGATTCATGTTTTAAAACCTTGGCATAAACCCTTAGTTCACATTTGAATTTGGAAGGAATAAATTGGTAGGAATATTTTAAACTTGTTTTGGACTTAAGCCCTAATTTTTATATTAATTATTGATCATTTTTTTTAACACAACCAAAACTTAGCCTAAAAATTATGCCTTGGTCCCTTTTATTTCCACCTTATGTTTCTAGTATCTCTAATATGGTCCAAAGTTATGTTGATAGAGTCATTTTTTATCATGGTCCCTTTATCACCTAATTTTCCTAAATCCTTAATGATAAGGCCCTATTCATGTTTATTAATATGAATTAAGCCTTAGTATAAATGTCTTAGCCTAAGTTTCTTTCATCCCAGGTCTTAACTTAAAAATCATGTATTTTGTAGGACAATGATCCATGCTTTATCATGCCTTTTGATCCAATAGAGAGAGGAAAAACCTGACCAAATGAGTACTTGGTCCTTTGAACCAATCATTTGTAAGCATCTAGATCATGATCGATAGCTCACACCTCATTACAACATTTGATCAGACAGAGTGAAGCTAACATTGAAAATTCAAAGACCCAAGAGGTCCTGTAGAGTCACCACATTGAACTCCCACATTCAATGTTAAAAGTAAAGGGTCCTAAATGTTAAAAGGAACCAATCATGTGAAAATTCTTAGATCATGATCAGATGGCTCATGCATCAACATAGTTTTTTATTAGATAATGTGAATTGACTTCAAGATCCTAAGAAGCTCCATGGAGTCAACATGTGGTACTCCTCCATTCAAATGCAAGAATTTGATGAGCTTAAATTTGATTATTTCATGATCATAATTTCACGTCCATGAGACCATAATTAACATCCACATGACCATCAAATTTAATCCCACCAAACCTAAAAGACTTCTTAAGTGTAAATTTGATGTCCTTACGAACATCATTTGAATGTTCATGAGGTTGCTATTGACATCTATGAGGCCATCAAAATTAAGCTCATATAAAATTTTGTTTAGGCACATAAGGGGCATGTTTTTTTTTCATTTGAGGAGTCATTTTGATTTAAAAATTAACATAAAATACTTTAACCTAAGTCCATTCATGTTTATTAATATGAAATAGACTTATCCCTAAGCATTTTAACCTAAGTTCTTTTTATGTTATACACTGACTAAAGCTCATGCATCTTTTAGGATCTAAGGACTCATGCTTCATCATGGTGGATGATCTAGTAGCATGAAATCACCAATGAATTTTCAATGAAGATTAAAGAGCCCAAAATCTTGACATGTAGTAGATGTCCATTAAATATATGACTGACAAAGGTGCCAAAGCTCAAAAAGCTTTTAGAGGTGCCAAATGGCATAACCACAAGGGTTAGTACCAAAAGGAACCAATGATAAGCAAAGGATCATATAATAATTAATATATCACACTAATATTTGGATCTTGATCTAATGGTGTGAAACTAAAGGGTAATTTTCAAAAAATAATGGCTAATGGTTAGAAGCATTTATGAAAAATGCTATGAAAAGTGCTAGATAGATGCCAAATAAGTGCCATACAAGCACAAAAAGAAAAAAAATATATTATGTGATTGTAATACAATTGTATAAAGGCAAAGTTTAAAATCAAATCTGAGTCATGTATAAGCCTAATTCTATATAAGCTACTACCATTAAAACTTTAAAGCACTAAAACTGGCATAAAAAGCCCTAAGTGAACTCAAATTGATTACAAGAAATCTAAAATAAGTTCAATTATGATTTGAGCACAAAAAAAATAGTATAAAGACCATTTATAATCTAATTATGAATCATTCTCAAAGTTTGGAAGCCATGGCAGCTCAAAGGTAGAAATATAGGGATGAGACAGAGTTGTATTTGTCTATAAACAATGAAGGGAGGGTCTTTAAGGACACTGACCTAGATATTGCTACATTGAACACTGGTACTAAGAATTAATTTTAAATCTTATAGACCATTGAGGAGATGCAAGTTATCATAAAATAATAACAAAATTTTGTCACTATATCCAAAAGGTATTATGACCTAGTTGCAGTCTAGATGACTAGTCTCTACCACGTTATCAACAAACTAGAGGTAATCCACTATATCGACATCTTTACTCCAATGTTTAAGGAATATAGGCTTGAAAAATGTTAGATCATTATTTAAAGACATTTAAAATAATTTCATTGATTTCCCCATTAGCCTTTGAAAATTATTACAAGCTCCTAAAACCCCAAGTGGATTTTCCCACTATTAAGGAATGGGCTGGCAAGAATGATCTGGACACCATCTTTAGGCCATGGTTACTCTAAGGGAGCGATGTGATCTGAGACCCTCTTGGAAACATCTTAGTTTATTAATTTAGAGAAGGGGTTAGGGTAATCATGACCCTATTTAACATAATATCTAGAGCCCCTTCAACCTCTTATGAAAATAAGAGTTGGGTGTCCTACATTTACTTCATGGTAGAGAAAGGGATCACTCCTCCAATTAGAGAGATGATCAACATATATCTATAAAAATAATTCATATCCATAAATAAGAAGACCAAAACTAAGTTATTTATGATTTCTTATCTATTGGATGCTTTTATAACCTCCACCTAGATCCCTCATATCAAAAATTGGTCACCTAAGAGCATATTTGCAATTTTCACCATTACTCAAAGCTACATATTTTCAAATATAGACACCACATGAAATTCATTTATGATTGTATCTATCCTAATTTACTATAATCCATCACATGGATCCCTATGCCTAGGTTAATCCCTCTAATTAGGAAATATGTGGAGCTAATTAGATATATATGGTTGTATCTAGGTTGTATAGTAATCAAAATTGAAGAGATTTTGATCCAACCTTACATATTACCTATCTATGTTCCTATCAAGCTAGTAGAGCAAGATATTACATACCAAATTGTTAATGGTATGGATAAAGTATAAAAATATAAGAGGAAAGGCCTGCAATGTCCCTTTCCTTTGACTATTGATAAGATTATGTTATAGAATTGGGATAAGGTGAATATTGTGGCCAGACATAGGCACTCTTTAAAATTTCAAGTTGGTGAGTTGAAGGTGTGGGATCTTAATTGCATGGTCTCTACACACTTGAAATCTAATATATTACACAAGATAGTATATGTGCATCAACTTAATGTTCATGAAACCATATATATCAAAGAAAATATTTTAAAAGAAGTATTGGCTAGGCTCAAGGGACAAACATTAGACTTGGGAATAAATTGATTAGTGATGAAAATACACCAAGGGACATATGAAAAATGGTACCTATGCAATATAATTTCTTCTTTAGACCTTCTACACCACCTTAGGAGCAAGCACAAGTGGAAGGGTAATAGCCCCAAACCCAAATTACACAATGTCATGGTAAAGATATGTTAGAAGAGAGACTTGATGAGGGACTGTCATCCTTAGCCTTGACTTAAAGACCAAAGTATACAGTGGGATACTTGTACATTATCACCCTAAAGCCAAATGAAATAGTGGAGGATGCCCTCAAGGTCCTTGTTGAAGTATATGGCACTGATGAAGAGGATGGGCAAGTTAAAGGACCCCATGAGCAATCTGAAGGACCCTAGGAGCAAGAAAAAGAACCTAAAAAAGATAGAGGAAAAGAGGTTGCTTTGGATTTAGTTCCATAACACCCCCATTGAAAAGAAAGGAAAAATTATCCTTGGTCCTATTTGGATCAAAGAGGCCAAAGTTGAATTTCACTCATTCTATAAGTGAAAACAACTTATTAAATGAGGAATACCTTATTCATTGACCAATCATACCTAATTGGTTCATCTATGGAAAATTGTAGAAGATTACCACTTTGTCTTTATCTTGGGCCTTAACCAAAATTATTAACATTGATGTGCAAGATAATATCAAGCCATGAATAAGGTATTTAATGAAGGAGGAAGAGTAAAGAAGGATAGTGACCACTATAGGGCCACGTAGTAAATATATGGATGCTCTATGAGCATCAATTAGTAAGTAAATGGAGCCTCTTGAACCTTGAAACTACTCTAAATTAACTACTAATATGTAGTCTAATCTAAAGATAACTAGATTAGAGAGAGTGACAACCAGAAAAGTCATGATGGGGATTGAAAATTTAAAATTACAAAGGATTGATACATTTTCAAGATTAACTCCAGTTGAGGGATAGTATCTTGGTGAATTCCCCATCCATGAAGAGGATGTTGAAAGCCTATATAAGGATCATCCATCTCAAGTCAAAACTAGCATCGAGGGGATACAACAAAGGATACATAACTTGGAAAGGGAAAAAGAGAATTTCGAGACCCAAAATAACTTATCAGTTCCTAAGGCCATAATAAAGATGTTTGAATCATCCTTTTTTGACATGTTTGAATCCTTAAAATCAATGAAGCTAAAATAAGATGCATTGAGCCAATAAAGTGAGATGGTCAAAGGATTGATGACAAAGTGGTAAGATTTAGAGGATAAAATAAGGAGTCTCATCAATATACTGATTAGGAATAGAATTACTAAATTTACAACCATTAGCCTATCCCACTTAAATGCTATATTAGGGATAGTGGTGGATAAGATCCAAGGTTTAAGTGCTTGGTCAACAGGCTTGGACAGACTCATGAGGGATGATGAAGATCTGATTGCCTAAATTAAGCAACTCTTTGGCACTATATTGGCTAATCTTATGAATTACATAACCTTGGGCATTATTAATGATGAAGAATATAAGAATAAAGTCACTTTATTGATGTAAGAAGTAAAAACCAAAAGCTAGGGTCAATCTGGTAGTGGCAATAGTAGAATTATGGGAATGATCTTCACTACTGAAGAAAAGATTATAGAAGCCAAAAGAATCAAAGAATTTATGGTAAGGGATGATAGAGACTTTGAGGACTTATCTAGACCAAGAATATGTTTGTCTCCTAAAGCCAACTATGTATTTGGAGCTTGTTAAGTAACAACATCAAAGAGCTATGAAGCTTTTGCAAGAACAATATGGGAGTCATTTGATAATGGGCCCACCAATTAGTTAATATTATTTTTTATAAAAAAATGTAATATTTGAAAAATGAATATTCTTTTATAAATACACATGCTATTTTTTAGCATGTTGCTTCTAGGTCAATTTAGTTTGGAAAAGCAAGTGTATTCTAGAATTTTGTGAAAAAGGACAGTTGTCCTTATCTTTTATACATTTGTATCTTGTAACTAATTGGTATATTTCCTAGTCCTTATAGAAAAGGTAGTATTACCATCTTGTAAAGGGAGATAATTTTGAGCAAATTTGAATACTTTGAGTAGCTAATAAAATCAAGGAATTTTGAAAATATTGTCTATGTTTGTTTGTGTCAATTGTTACATGCTTTTATCTTAATTGCTAGTCTTAAGTCTTAAGTTTGAATAATTTCTATGAATTTTGAGTTACATATTTTATTATAGCATTGCTAATTTGTGCTTATGCTATATTAGTTGAAGGATATTGAGTTTTCTTTATTTCATTTGTTCTGTATTTAGATGTGTTAATGATATTTGAGTGTGGTAGTAAATCTTTGAAGTAAATTTAATTCTTACTTGTAATTCTTCATATCATCCTTTGAGGTTTTCTTAGTGTGTAGTTAGATTTGAGCTCATGTTATTTTTCACTATATACTAGTTAAATGTATTGTCAATTGAAATTATAACTTTGTCATAATGTTTGAGGCTAAGACTAGCAATCACTTACTCTCTTTCTACATTACCCTTCTCTTTTGCTTCTATTTTTTTAACTAGATCACTTTAGTTTAGATTTCACTGTAAATGTTCATTTAGATTAGTTTGTAGTTTAAAATATCTAATCATAATTCACTAGTATTAGCATAGATAATTACATTTCACAAATATTTGGTCAATGGTGGTTCCCAACCACCAATTAATATAAATTTTGTGGAACAAGTTAAACATTGCTTTGCCTCTATTTCACCACAAGTAATGTAAGTTGTCAAAACCTACTACTCATGTGTTAAATTCCTATAATTTTGAAATGAGAAGTGTTCTTTGAATACTAAGGAAACCTATGATACATTTAGAGGCATCAACAAGTCCCGCTATCGCTAGAAGGAGGGAATTTTTGTGAATTAGTTAAATTTTTGTTAATCTTAGTGTTTTGATCTAAGATTGATGTTATCTTTACACTTTTACATAATTATTTGCTTATAAATGTAAATATCATTGATATTTGTGGTCTTTAACATATCTTTGCACTTACTTTAGACAAATATCAAAGTTCTTTGAAGTTTGATTCTTAGTTTTAGTAAAGATTGCTTAAGATTTGAAAATTCATAGTATTTGAGGCTAGAATAGCTTGTTTTAATTAATTATTGGTATATCTTTCATAGATATAGGTTTATTTTAGATTATACTTATAAATATAGAATATATTTTCATAATTGGACACATCTTTGAGCTAGCTTAGTCAAAGGTTGACATCTTTTACTATTCTTTACACAATATTTACCAAATGAGATTAATGTGCAGGTTTAATCTTTGTTCTTTATAAATATTAACTTGATACATCATATTTAAAATAGGATATTCAATCTTCAAGATCAAATTTCCTAGGATTCAAACAAGATCACATTTAGCTACAAGAGAACCTTTGTTTGAGCTTGAGGTCCATAGAAGAACTAAGCAAGATAAAGGTAGGTGTAGACATTCCAAATATTTTCCAACCTCACCACTTTAAGGTACCCTTACCTTCAACATTCATCTAGGTATGGATTGGCTGGGATATTCTTTAATCAACATGCTAGGTGTGGTACATGATCTCCCATGTAACCTTGAAAATACTTACTAATATTTAGTTTAACTGATATTGTAATTACTAAAGAGCATATTATATATTTTAAAGTTGATTTAAGGTTAATAAATGTTTTACATGAAGATGTAGCATGCAAATTATTCCCCTTTAATTTTAAAGATGTTACATATGAATGGTTTTTCAAATTTCCTAACATTTATATTACTACCTAAGATGGTTTCACTAATGTTTTCATAGACTAATTTGGAAAAATTGTTAGCCCATGTGTCATATACCACCAATTCACCACCATTAGGAGGGATGAAAGTGAGCCCATAAGGTCCTTTAATGTTAGGTTCCAAAAAATGTATAGTAAGATAATAGAACCTTATAAACCTGATGATGTGTTAGCTTTAGAAATCTATAAGGATATAGTAGATCCCATGACTTCTATATTTTTGAAAAGGTCTCTTCTAACTATAACTTAATTAGCCAGGGATTATTTTGAAGCAATGATTATTAATGATAAAATGAAGACCCTAGGATAAATGACCTACTCTATCCCAAATATGCCCATTTGAACATCTTCCCCAATAATAATCAAAATGTTCCAACCTTGAATTAACTCCCAAATATGAATCAATTGCCTTTGAGTCATGTTGCTCCCAATCAAAACTTAGGATTATTAAGTTATCCTATGTTAATGGATTCAATGCAAATCATAAAAGAGCTTTAATACCAATTGACAGTGCTAACAATAACTAGGTGCACAATTCTAAAACTCCCAAGAATGAGAATGAGTTTATCTTGAAAATGGTCCAAATATTAAGCACTAATTTCCTTTAGTTACAAAAATAAGTTATCAATACTAGAGAAATATCTAGTAGGAACTTCTCATTCTAGAGGTTTAACAAGATAAATAATAGATTTCAGAATGTTAGATTCCACAATAATAAGAATAATGAACCATCCTATGAAAAGAGGACTATTGATAGTAATCTTACTAATATTGCTTTGCCTAATTACTACAGAGTGCATTATATAACCAAGCATGGAGAGATTTACTGCATTGATTTTTTTAAAGATTTTGAAGCTTTCCAAGAGGAATTAGACACATTTGAAGTGGTCCTTAATAAGGATAGTAGTGAAGGTACTTTAAGGTCAAAGCCTATTCATCAAACTTTCATGGTGGATACATTTGATTTCCCCTTTCAATAGGACAAAAACCTAATGATGTCCCTAAGGATATTTTGTCCTTCCAACAATTCTTGAAGAATACTTATCCCTTAAGGAATAGAGATAAGAGGAATCCCTTGACTACCTCAATACCTACAAATAACTTTGGAACTCTTCTAGACACTTCTTCAAGTAACAATCTAGAACTACCCAAAGGGAGTACCTCTAAACATAATGTTGATGTTCCTAGTTCTTCAAGCAAGACTAGTTATAATATTGTTGAAGATATGAAGAAGATAAAAGGTACATCTTGTTGGAATCATTGTCAAATAAATCTAACAAACCATCCAATTTTGCCAATGTTAATGTGAATGTGCACAAAGCTAAAGCAAAATTCCCTCCTTTCTTACTCATAGTTAGGATGTTTGGTAAGAATTTACATAATTTTTTATTGTATTTTGATGCATCCACCAATATCATGTTAGTAGGTATTTTCAAATAACCTGGCTTGACAACTATTAAGTCTGATAGACTTGTTACTCAAGGTAATTGGGGAATTATTAATTATTTATATGAAATTATCCTCTAAGCCTAGGGTATAATATTTTATTGATATCCAAGTTTTTGACATTCTTGATGTTTATGGATTATTTTTAAACAAGGAATGGACCAAATAATTGAATGGCTACATGTCCATGGATTGTTCACATTTATGGTTGCCTTGGAAGGGAGTTTCAAACCAGATCAGGGTTGAAAGAAAACTAAGGATGAAGCATATGATCACTAAGTATAATGTTTTTAATGAGAGGGTCAACATAATTCACTTATATTTAGGGATTTTAACCTTAGATATTATAAAGGTATGTGATCCTCAGAGTACTCATGTTATGCCTAGGATGTGGAAACTACATTTTGATGGTGGTAGGTATAAGGTTAGATCAAGGGTAGGTATTGTCATTACTAACCCTATTGGTACTAATTACCATGATTCCTATAGGATATATTTCTAGTATACCAATAACCTTGCTAAATATGAGGCCCTTATCCTAGGTTTGCAATTTTTTATAAAAAATAAAGTCAAAGAGCTACTAGTCTTTGGTGACTCAAAGATAGTAGTCAACCAAGTGAGAAATAAATATCAATGCAAGATATCATATCTTAAGAGGTATAAGTTTAGGGTCTGGGATCTAATTGAGTCTTTTAATGATTTTAGTATTGTTTCCATCTCTAGAGAAGAGAACCAAGATATTGATGCATTGGTATCTATTGCAGCTTACCTCATGTGCAACTAAGACTCCCCTAACTTTAGAATTGAACTAATACCTTGTCCTTTAATATCTAATAATGTGAATCATCTTTGAGTCTTCAGTGATGATCAACAAATCTTATATTTCATGACTAATTATAGAGCATTTGAGGCTCAAATCATTAATGAGACTAATGAACATATACCTAGAGAAGGCAAGTTTGATGGTAAGGTCATTCAACTAAATGATAATAAAATTCCCAAAGGCATGATTTCCTTAAATATGCTATTAAAACAAGAAAAGGTTTTTGATGTTTCAAAATTTATCAAAGTGGTAAGGACTAAAATGTTGTTGATCTCAGTCCTTAAGATCAACCCCAACTAGTTAAAGTTGGGAGGGCATGCACTAACATTAAAAACAAAAAGTCCAAGGAGATGTTAACCAAGTATAAGGATATCATAGCTTGGTCTTATGATGGCTTGAATATATTTAATCCAAGATTCATCACACATACTATACCAATTAAATAAATTTGTAAACCCTTTAGGAAAAAATACGGGCATGTGAACCCTATCTTAAAACCAATGATCTTCAAAGAGGTCAAGAGATTACTAGATGTTAGAATTGTGTTTCCCATCATAAATTCTACCTAGGTGGTTAATTTGATGCCAATCAGGAAGAATAATTATGATATTGGGCTATGTATTGACTTTATAAATTTAAATAAATCATCTACAAAAGGATAAATATCCTCTTGCCTCTCTTGACTAGGTGATATAGGTTATTTCTGGATTAGCTATGATGTCTTTTCTTGATGGATTTTTAGGATATAACCAAGTGTTGGTTGACAAGGAAGACAAAATGAAGACAACTTTCACAATCAAATGGGGAACCTTTGCCTACAAAATAATTCCTTTTAGGCTAATAAACATAGGAGCTACTTTTCAAATGACCATGGACCATGCCTTCCAAGGTCTGATTGATAAGTGCATAACTATATATAGATGATCTAACAATTTTTTCAAAAAATAGGGAATATCACTTTATGCATTTACAACAAGTATTTGAGAGATTCAAAAGGTATTGAATCTCCCTAAACCCCAAGAAAATCATATTTTGTTTTACTAAAGTCAAATTATTGGGTCATGTCATAACTAAATATGGGATCTCCATAGATCCTGAGAGAGTGGAAGCTATATCTAAGATAGAGCCTCAAAATAGTAGATAAGAGTTAAAATCATTCTTTGGTAAGATAAAATTTGTAAGGAAGTTCATTTCTATCTTTGTAGATATTGTCAAGCCATTGAATGACATGTTAAAGAATGATGCCAAGGTCACTTGGAATGTAGAATCTAGGAAGGCATTCAATGACATAAAAGAAGCAATTAACTAAGCTCTAGTTTTGATAAGTCCTAACTTTTTTTAAAAAAAATATCTCTATTCTTTTGCATTTGATCTAACTATGGCTATATTTTTAACTCAAAAAGTTAATGGGTGTGACCACTAAATATCTTTCATGAGTACTAACTTTAAGAATGTTGAATTAAACTATTCATTGATTGATAAATAAACATATGCATTAGTTAAGCTAGTGAAGAAATTTAGACACTATATCTTAAGAAATAAGGTGCATGCTATTCTACCTAACCCTACCATAAAGCTCATGTTGAGACAAGAATGAGCTAGGAGAATCTAGAGGTAAATGGATGTTAGTTTTTTAAGAATATGACATAAAAATGAAAACAACAAGACTAGTAAGGTGTAAAGGCTTGATCCAAATGATTGATAATACTAGACCTAAGTTAAGTATTGTACAAGTTGATCAGCAAAAGTTTCAAGCTAGTAAATGGTATGATTCCATCATTCATTTACTAATTAATGGTACCTATCCTATAAGACTGACTAGAAAGAGAAAAAGGGATTTAAGGATTAAGGAAACCCATTATATAATTAAGGATGGGGTCTTATATATAAGGAAATTTGAAGGGGTCTACCTAAGATGTGTCTCAAAAGAAGAAGCTACTCAAATCATGAGCACCTTTCATGAGGAGTTCGGCAATGGGCATCCATCTAGAAATACTATAACCCACAATATCCTCAGATCTGGCTACTATTGGCCAAATCTTTTCAAAGATGCTCATAATCATGTGAGGGAATGCCACTCCTACCAAATATTTATCACCAAAGATCCTAAGGCAAAAATGCATTTACAACTAGTCATGGTTAATAAACCATTTGCATAATGGGGGTTGGACATTATAGGGTTAATCAACTATAATTCATTAGAAGATCACAAGTACATCCTAAATACCATAGATTACTGAAGAAGGTGGACTGAAGCTGTAGCCACCAAAAAATATAGGATGGAAGAAGTGATCAATTTCTTGGAGGAGAAAATTTGTACCAGATTTGAAACTCTAGTCTCTTTGGTGTGTGATAATGAAACCACATTTATAGCCATAGAGATGACTGAATGGGTGTATTATAATGGAATTTTTCTCAAGTTTTCATCCAATTGTTACCCCCCAGGAAATGGAGTGTTTGAGTCTACCAACAAGAACTTAATGAAAACAATCAATAAGTTCACTACAGACAAGCCCAAGACTTGGCAAAAAATTCTCAAGTATACCCTATGGGTAGATAAGATAAAGATCAAGCAAGATTTAAAATCACCATTTATGTTAATGTATGGCCAAGAGCCTATCTTCCCTATCACTCTCAAGCTTCCTACATACAAATTCATGAAATATTATGTGGAAGAAGACCAAGAGATTGTAAATTCAAGATTGTTTGACATCATCTAGATGAAAGATGCAAGTGAAAATGCTTTTGCTGATTTTAGCAAACATTAGACCATGATGAAGAGGTAGTTTTCTAAAAGATAAAATATCAAGGTGTTCAAATAATGGGATTTAGTTATCCTTTGGGACAAGGAATCTAAGCCTAAGGGAATACATGGAAAGTTCATAACTTTGTGGATTGTCCCATCTCAAGTTGAATACACACTAGGAAATAACACCTTTAGACTCAAATACTTACAAAGAGTAGAGTTCACACTACCCACCAATGGGTAGTACCTCAAGCATTACTTATTTACTACTCCTCATTAAGTATTTATGGAATAAAAAAATATGTAAGATGGTTAGACTTAGTGTTGGTAAGTTAGTTTATTTTATTTCTTTCATTCATGTCCCTTGCTTGTATATAAGCATGTATATATCTGTTGTTTCCTTTTGTTTCTTATTTTGTTATTTTCTATTATGTGCTTGTTTTTGTTGCCTTGTTTCTTATTTTTAATAAGTCCTTTAGACAACCTTGAACTCAAAGTTTATTTATCTTTCTTTAAACTTTAAAGTTTAAGAATGTGTGTGTGAACCTAATAACATGTGCTAACCATGGATCTAAAATGTGAGCCTAATGTTATGATTTGAAGAAACTAGTAAATACTAATGAATAGGTTAACTATTATGAGAACTTGAACATTGTCTTGAATTAAATTTGGTTTTAATAATAGTTTCAATTATAGAATGAAATATTAATCTATTGAGACATAGTCATGTTTGCACTTAACAAACATCCTTGTCTAGGATAATGGTCTCAACCATAGGTTATTTTATGAGGATAAAACACTTGACCAAATCCTTAAACCTAGCTACACTGGTTCCCAACCTTGTTAAAGGCATAAAATATCTAAATATCTAAAAATAAGAATATAATACAAAATCAAAAGATTTTCAATCATAGGTGGGTCTGGTAATCTCCATTGGGGATATGAATGCCTAGCTATTAGTGTAGCAAGGCCACGAGTGGATCCAAAGTCATCTCTATTGGGAATATGGATGCCTGACTAGTATCACAAAAATGCCCAAGCCTTCCTAGAACTAGAAGCATGGCTATTAATAAATATATAAACATGATCGAAGTCAATGTTAATGATTGAAGATATAAAACCTAGAAGTTATCTCCTAAATCTAATGAAAAATAGTAAGTGTAATCAAAGCACATACATACCATGGATATGTCTTAATGTTCAATCCCAATTCTATAAGTGTAAGGTTTATTTCAACCATAAAATGATCTGGATAATAATATTGATCAAAGTGGAGTGGATGACTTAGTTTTTTATTTGAACTAGAGTCTCTAAGTATGAACATATTATTATGCTCCCCTAGAAGTCACCATTTATTGAGGTCAACATATGCCCTTTTTTGAAAATTGGGACCCTCAAGATATTTTGAAGCTTAACATTGAAAGCACGGATTATTTTGAAAATTATTATAATTTGAAGATAATCCACTTTGTTAAGATTGGATTACTAAGTTATTTTTTTCTTTGAGCTACTAATAATTGGTCTTCATGTCATACAAATGCAAATTTCATGGAGTCCTTACTCATAGATTCATGATATAAAACCTTGGCATAAATCCCTTGTTCAAATTTGAATTTGGTAGGAGCAAATTGACAAGAATATTTTAAACTTGTTTTGGACTTAAACCCTAATTTTTATATTAAGGCTTGATCATGTTTTTTAACACAACCAAACCTTATCCTAATAATTATGCTTTGGTCATTTTTATTTTCCCCCCTATGTTTCTGATATCTCTAACATGATCCAATGTTATGTGGGTAGAGTCATTTATTTTTTAGCATGGGATCTTTATCACCTACTTATGATAAAGACTTAATGTTAAGTCTCCATTCATGTTTATTAATATGAATGAGACCCTAGTCTAAATGCCTTTACCTAAGTTTCTTTTATCTTAGGTCCTAACTTAAATATTGTTCATTTTGTAAGATCCAACGATCCATGTTTCATCACACCTTTGATCCAATAGAGCAAGGAAAACCCTAACTAACTAAATACTTAGTCCTTTAGACCAATCATGTCTGAGCATTTGGATCATGATTATTGGCTCACACCTTGTCAAATCTTTTTATTGAATGGAGTGAATCCAACATTGAAAATTTAAAGACCTAGGAGGCCCTGTAGAGTCATCATGTGGTACTCCCACATTCAAAGTTTAAAAGAAAAATGTCTCACATGTTAAAAATAAACAATCATATGAAACTAATTAGATCACAATTAGATGGCTCATTCTTCATTATAGATTTTGATTAGATAGAGTGAATTAACTTCAAGATCCCAAGAAACTCCATGAAGCTACCATGTGGAACTCCTGCATTCAAATGCAATATTTTTATGAGAAAAAATTTGACATTTGCATGGATATAATTTTATGTTCATGAGTTAATCATTTACATCCACATGAATATCAAATTTAATCCCACCAAACATAAAATAATTCCTAAACTTAAATTTAGCATCCTCACAAACATCATTTGAATGTCCATGAGGCTATCCAAATTAAGCTCATTTAACATTTTGTTTAGTGAAAAAAGGAGCATGTTTTATGTCATTTTAGGAGTCATTGTGATTTAAAACATAGCATAAAATACTTTAACCTAAGTCTATTTTTGTTTATTAATATGAAATAGACTAAGCCTTAAGCATTTTAACCTAAGTTCTTTTTATACTATGCACTGACTAAAGCTCATGTATCTTGCCAGATTTGATTACTTGCACTTCATCATGGTGAATGATATAATGGTGTAAAATTGCTAATGAATTTTCAAAAAAGCTTATAGAGCCTATGGTCTCAACACGTGGTGGATGCGCATTCAATATATGACTGACAAAGGTGCTAGAGCTCAAAAAGCCCATAGAGGTACCAAGTGGCACAACAATGGGGCTTAGTACCAAAAGGAACCAATGATAAGAAAATTCCTGGATCATAATCAATGTCCCATGTTGATCCTTGGATATTTATCTAATAGTGTGAAAATGAAGAGTATTTTTCAAAAAAAAAAGGCTAGTGCTTAGAGGCATTTATGAAAAATGCTAGAAAAAGTGCTAGATAGACACCAAATAAGCACCATGCAAGCATAAAGTGACAAAATAGAATATTTTATGTGCTAAAAATGTAAATGTATAAAGTTAAAGGTCAAAATCAAATTTGAGGCATGTATAATCCTAGGTCTAAATAAGCTACTACCATTAAAGCTTCAAAGCCCTAGAACTTGCATAAATGGCCCTAAGTGAAATTTGATTGATTATAGCAAATATAGAAGAAGTTAAATTGTTATATGATCATAAAATAACTAATATAGAGACAATTTATAATTTAATTATGAACAATTTTCAAATTTTGGAAGCCATGGTAGCTAGGAAGTAGTAATACATGGATGAGATAGAGTTGTATTTATCTATAGATAATGAAAAGAGGGTCTTCAAGGACACTGACCTAGAGATTATTACATTAAACACTAGAAGTAAGAATTGGTTTGAGATCTTATAGACCATTGAGGAGATGCATGATATCACAAAATAAGAATAAATGATTACCACTATAACTAGAATATACTATGACCTAATTATAGTCTAGATGGCCAGTCTCCACCATGTTACTACCAAACTAGAGGTAATTCACTATATTGAAATCCTTGCTCCCATTTCCAAGGATTTTAAGATTGAATAAGGTTGGATCATTCATGAAAGGATATTTTAAATAATTGCATTTATTTCCCCATTGGCCTTTAAAAATTATTACAAGCTCCCAAAAACCTAAGTAGATTTGCCATTATTAAGGAATGGACTAGAAAGAATGATCTAGATTAGGCCATGGTTACTCCAAGGGAGCCATGTGATCTAAGACCTTACTAGCAACATCCTAGTTTCCCAATTTAGAGAGTGGGTGAAGGTAATTATGACCCTATTCAATAGATTATTTGGAGCCCTTTTAACCTCTTATGTAAATAAGAGTTGGGTGTCTTACATTTAATTCATGGTAAGGAATCACTCCTCTAATTAGAGAGATGATCAACATATATTTATTAAAATTATTCATAACCATAAAGATGAAGACCAAAACCTAGTTATTTATGATGTCCTATCTTTTAGATGCCTTACTAACCTCTACCTAGATCTCTCATATCAAAAATTGGTCACCTAAGGGCAGATTTACAATTTCTCACCATTACTCAAAGCTACATATTTACAAATATAAACACCATATGAAATTCATTTATGATTTTGTCTATCATTTTATAGTATAATCCATCACAAGGATCCCTATGCCTAGGGTAAGCCTTTTAATTAGTAAATATGTGGAGTTAGTGGGAGACATCTAGTTGTATCCATATTATATAATAATCAAAATTGAAGGGTTTTTGATTTAGCCTTATAGATTTCATGTCTATGTTCCCATCAAGCTATTAAAATAAGATATTTCATACTAACTTCTTAATGGTGTAGACAAAGTATGCAAAGACAAAAGGAAAGGCCTCCTTCATCCCTTTTCTTTGACTATTGGTAAGACTATGCTACAGAATTGGGATTAGGTGAATAATATGGCCAAGTAAAGGGACTTTCAAAATACAACTTGATGAGCTAAATATTTGAGATCCTAATGGTATGGTATCCACACAATTAAAATCTAAGAAATTGCCCAATCTAGTGTAAGTGCATCAACTCAATGTCCATGATGCCATATATATCAAAGCAAATAGGTTTAAAGAAGTATTAGATAGGTTCAAGGGACATAGCATTAGATTTGGGAATAGATTGACTAGTGATGAAAATCCACCAAGGAACATATGGAAAATGGGACCTATGAAATACCATTTACTTCCTATACCTTCTAGGCCACCTCAAGAACAACCACAAGTTTAAGGGAAATAACCCCAAACCTAAATTATACAATGTACTAATAAAGAGAATTTATAAGAGAGAACTGGTGAGGGAACCTCATCCTCAACCCTACCTCAAATACTAGAGTTTCTAGTGGAATACTTGGACATGATTACCTTAAAAACCAAATAAAATAGTTGAGATGCCCTCAAGGTTCTTGATGAAGTATGTGACACTAATGAAGAGAAATGGAAAGTTGAAGGAACCCAAGAAAAAGTTGAAGGACCTTAGGAGCAATCATAAGAACCTAAGAAAGATAGAGTAAAATAGTTGTTTTGGATTTAGTTCTAGTAGAATCCCCATAAAAAATAAAGGAAAAATTAGCCTTGGTCCCAGTTGGATCAGAGAGGCCTAAGTTGAATTTCACTCATCCTATAAGTGAAATCAAATTATTTATTGAGGAATGCCCTATTCCTGGACTAATCATTCTTGATTAGTTTATCTATGGAAAAATCTATAAGATTTCCACTTTGGCTCAGTCTTGGGCCTTGAACTAAACTATTAACATTGATGTGCCTGATAAAATCAAGCCATGGATAAGGGATTTAATGAAAGATGAGGAAGAAATAAGGATAGTGACCAATATAGGGCCAAGCATCAAATAGATGGATGCTCTAGGAGCATCGAGTAACAAGTAGATGGAAGCTTCTAAACCTTTAAAATACACTAAATTAGCTACTACTATGTATTTGAATCCAGAGATAGCTAGATTAGATAGAGTGACAACTAGAAAATCCATGGTGTGGACTAAAGAGTTCACATTCCAAAGGGTTTATCCATTTTTAGGCTTAACTCTTTTTGAGGGACAATAGCCTGGTGAATTTCCCATCCATGAAGAGGATGTTGAAATCCTAGTTGAGGCTCATTCAGCTCAAGTCAAAACTAGCATAAAGGGGATGAAATAAAGGATACATAACTTGGAAAGGGGAAAGGAGAACTTAGAGACCCAAGCTATCTTATCAGTTTTTAAGGCCATAATAAATATGTTTGAATAATATTTTTTAAACATGTTTGACTCCTTAAAATCAATGAAGCTAAGATAGGATGCATTGAGCCAATAGAGTGAGGTGATCAAAGGATTGATGATAGAGTGGAAAGATGTAGAGGCTAAAATGAAGAATATCATCAATATACTGATTATGAATATAATTCCTAAATTTAAAACCATTATCATATCCCACTTAAATTCTATGTTAGGGATAGTAGTGGATAAGATCATAGGTTTAAGTGCTTGGTCTATAGGCTTAGATAGACTCCTAAGGGATGATGAAGAGTTGATTATCTAGATTAAGAAACTCATTAGCACCATGTTGGATAATATTATGAATTCTAAATCTTTGGGCATTATTTATGATGAATAATATAAGAATAGAATCATTTTAGTGATGTAGGAAGTAAAAAAGGAAAAGTTAGGGTTAATCTGGCAATGATAATAATAGAATTATGGGCATGATCTTCACGACTGAAGAAAATATTATAGAAACCAAAAGCATCAAATAATCTATGGCAAGGGATGATAGATACTTTGAGGACTTATTTTACCAAGAATGTGTTTATCTCCTAAATCTAGCTGTGGATTTGGAACTTGTCAAGGAATAATCATCAAAGAGCTATGGAGTTTCTGTAAGAGCAACAAGGGAGTCCTTCAGTAATGGGCCCACTAATTAGTTAATATTATTTTTAATAAAAACATTGTAATATTTTAAAAAGTAATATTATTTTGTAGACACATGTTAGTTTTTTAGTGTGTTGCCTCTAGGTCAGTTTAGTTTGGAAAAGCAAGTGTGTTATAGAAATTTCTAAACAATGATAGTTTTCCTTATCTTTTATACATTTATATCTTAAAACTAACTGGTATACTACCTAGTCCTTCTATAAAAGGTAGTATTACCATCTTGTAAAGGGAGAGAATTTTAAAAAAAAAATGTATACTTTGAGTAGTTAATACAATTGAGGAATTCTGAAGGGATTGTGCAAGTTTGTTTGTGTCAATTGTTACATGATTTTCTCTTAAATGTTAGTCTTAAGTCTTAAATTTGAATAATTTCTATGAATTTTGAGTGCATCTTTTATTAAATGGTTGCTAATTTATGCTTATTATAGATTATCTAAAGGATCTTGAGTTTAATTCATTTAATTTATTCTATATTCAGATGTGCTAATGATATTTGAGTGTTGCAAATATTTAAAATAGATTTAGTTCTTACTTGTAATTTTTCATATCATCCTTCAAGGTTTGCTTGGTGTGTAGTGAGATTTGAGCTTATGTTATTTTTCACTATATACTATTTAAATGTATACTCAGTTGAAATTGGAACTTTTTCATAATGTTTGAGGCAAAGATCAATAATCACTTATTCTCTTTCTACCTTACCCTTCTCTTTTGCTTCTTTTTTTAACTAGATCACTTTATTTTAGATTTCATTGTAAATGTCCATTTAGATTTGTCTTTATTTTAAAATATCTGATCATAATTAACTAGTATTGCCATAGATACTTACACTTCACAAAGATTTGGTCCATGGTGGCTCATAATTACCAATTAATATAAATTTTTTAGAACAAGTTAAACATTGATGTACCTCTATTTCACCATAGGTAACCCAAGTTACTAAAACCTAATGCTCATGATATGAATTCCCAGAACTCTAAAATGAGAAGTGTTTTTTGAACACTAAGGACACATGTGATACATTCATAGGTATCAATAGAAGTGCATGCATAAAGGAACTCATTATCAAATTGAATAAACATGTCATGGTAGCCCATGGATCAAATGTGTTAGGAAATACATGTCAAGTATATAGCATATCAAGTACCCTATGTAATATACAATCATGGTTAAAGGAATGCATAAGTACATATGTAAGCTCAAACATGATAATGTAGAGTGACCATTGAATCATATAACTTGTGTGTATTAATATAAAAGAAATGAATTCCCCTAATGTCCTCACTACATGAGTAGAGGCAAGTCCCAACATTGAAAATAAGAATAGATCATATATTTATATATGCCTATATCTCACTCAAGTATAAGTGTGAAACACATGTATGTGTAAAAGTAACTAAATATGCCATCCATCATCATGAAACTAACACATGGATGCCAAGAAACTAATAGAACATGTAGATTTTGAACATATTTTTGAATTTTTGAATGTTTCTTATTTTTTTGGTAGTTTTTAATGTTTGAAAAGAAATACCATCCTCTGATTCCATATAATAGATGATCAAAGATATATCCTCACTATTAACCTAGTGTGACGTTTTCAAGGAGCACTATAGGTTAAATATATATCATAGTAGTATAAATGATGCTTTGTGTATGTAAAAAAGGGACTCTATGGTCATGAAGTAGTAGGAGTAATAAGAGCAAGGGTTAGTGGAAACCACTATTGTGTGCTCTATGGTTTATTTTAAATAACCATAATAGGAGCATGTGTATGTGTTATGTGAATATGAACATGGTGCGTAGTAGATGGGCATTATATGGAATCTAATGTATGTCTATGATATAATGGTATCTCAAGTATCAACTACCTAGTAAAGGGGATTACCTACTATTTACCCTTTTATGATGAATGAGACTTAGTAGGCTAGGTAATTAATTATTTGGGTATACTTTTTTCTTGTTTAAGAAGATGCTTATATAGAATCCCAAAAATTAGAATTACCTAATTGAAATGAATGTATTTAAAACACCCATAAACTATAGAGGGTATTAATTTAAGTGTATGGATCAAAGGTCTCCCATAACATATTAAATATTCCCATGGAAGGTATAGCTAGAAATTTAGTAACCACATGTGCATGATTGACCTGTAAAGTTAGGATAATCTCTTCAATAACCTTCTAAGAGGTCCCATCAAATGTTATAATTGATCTAGTAGAAGGATGAAAATTATGATGAGCATAACCTAAGTACATAATTAATGTCATGGTGAAAATGTTCTCACTTTGACCATTATCTATCATAACACTACATATAGGGTTTTTATCAAGGTATGCTTAAATGAATAAATAATGAAGATCAAAGTCATCATATTTAATCTCACAATTATCAAAAGTAATGGAGGGTATCTAAACCATAGGAGGTATATGTCATGTGTAAGTACCAATAGTCCCCTTTAGTGTGTGCCCATAATGTGATGGAAGAGGATGTGAATTATATGCCATTTTTAATTTTAGTTCCTTTTTAGAATGGTCTTGTAAAGTATTGTTAAATATTTTATATTTGTGTGATCACTAAGTTGTGAGCCTGATTCCTTTAGAGGATCCTCAAATATAATATTTTGTTCATTAATAATATATTGGATCTTTTGTTTCAAGGTAAATCATATACTTGTAGAATGCCCTGGTTCCTGATGATAATCACAATAAACATTAAATCATAACCTTTTGGTAGATGTTGACTCATATCAACCTTGATAAGATGAGGGAGATATATAAGTTAACATTCTAGTAACTACAAGAGTAATGGAGCTGGGGACTTAGGTAAATGGGAGAATTGTCTCCTTGGTTCATTGGATAAACCAAGTTGAATAGGTTGTTGTGAAACTATGTTAACCATGGTGGTTGTTTCCTTTTTAGGTTTAAGAGGTTTTACTTTATAACTTGGTTTAATTTTAAATTTGGTACTAGATTATATATATCTAGTGTGTTTTTGACACATTTTAACTTATTTAATGAAATACACATCTTTTCATGGTCCCATACAACATGGCATAAGTCATCAAAATAATTGAAATCCTTAAAAATAATGGACTCATGTAAAGGAGAAAGCAAATTTTTCTTACATACATATTACAACTCCTTATCTACCATAAGATTGGTCATTTTATCTAGAATTGTCTTATATCTCAAGACATATTAATTTATAGGTTCATTGGTTCCTTTTCTTATTTTAGCATTTTGAGCATAGTAAACTTTTTCAAAAAATTTAATGGAAAAGTGTGCTAAAAATTGGTCTAAAAGAGGTTTGAATTATTTCATGGATTTGAGAGGTAAATCATAGAACCATCTCAAAGCATAGTCTTTGATGCTTCTTGGAAATAATTTGGTTAAAATTTTATCATTAGAGGCATAATAAAGACATGCCACATAAAAGGATAGAAGATTCTACTCAATATCACTCTTTCCATCATAAAATGGAAACTTAGGTACAATAAATCTAGTTGAAAGATAATGTAAAGATATATCAGTTGTAATAAGGTTATACAACACATCTTGAGAATTAATATCATGAGGGTATTTTAATGCATTTTGTTCAATGTTTATAACCTTGTCCTCCAAAGTATTTATAAATTAAATGAGTGTCTAAATTATAGACCCATTAGGGTTTATATTAGTAAGTTGAGTACCCACAAATGGAGATGTAAACATGTTTTGAGTAGTAATAGGCATTAAAACTAGTATTTATGTTGAAACAATTGGTAATTTCATGACATATGTAACAATAAGAGTTTCAAGAAATAAAAGTTGGAAGACATAATCTATGCCTCCACTAGATGTAGGTGTATTGATAAGTATGGAATTAATTATAGTACCTTCTAAAAATTCACCATCACTAGGGTTGGTAGCCTTAGTTTTATTTTGTTAACTTATTTCATCTCTTTTAACATATAAAAATTCATCCATTAAGCTCTTGTTATTATTGAGATGAGCAATCAATGCTTCCTTATCTCCCATTTAGAATTGGGTTTTTTCACTAACATTTTTCATTGCTTCACAAATGAATTTCGTTAAAATTTGTATAAAAGTACAACAATTATGAAAATTTAGAAAACCCTAGTTAACCTAGGGTTTTATGTTTAAATATTAGGTTCGCCAAATATTTAAACCTAAACTTTATGAGGATCTTAACTTGGGTTAGATAGGGTTATGAATATATAATGAAAAAGCACAATGGTGATAATCAAGTCTATAATACGCCATTGGGTGCTAAACTAAAATATAAACATACACTAAATTTCTTATGATGAGGATAGGCTAAATATAAAATGTAAAACTAGGCTATATATGGAAATGAAAAATAAGTAATATACCTAGTTGGTTATGGTGCAAATAAAGTTTTAAATATGGAATAGGGAAAAATAAAACTAGAAGATGATTATGGATCAAATGGTTCTGGATTTTTGTACACTAATGTTAACCTAGGATGGTTATGTTGATGCTACTATCTAGGTTTGATGTAAGTTTCATGTACATAATACCTACTAAAAAATATGTGACCACATAGATAAATATGGGTTTGAATCCACCTTTCCTCTAGTGCCTTAGATATAGGTCATGGACCATCAATCCTCATGAATTTTCAAAACCCTAGTTCTTCATCTTCATGGTGACCTTGGGGAAAATGGGTTAGTGGGTACACAATGTTGAGTTGACCCCAAATACCCCTATGTTAGTGAGCACTAGCTACATATCCAATACTTAGAAGAGGTCCTTAGACTAATGTAGTTCTCTCCTATGTGTTGGATTATGTGTGAATCATTAAATATGTGAAAATCTATTACAATAATGACCTATCTCTTAACTTATAAAATTAGGGTTTTAAATTGTTGCTTTAGTACTTTAAACTTGTATATGTGTTGTTCTTATGACTAGTATAGAAATAAAGAAATGTAAAGATTTTGATATTTTTTTATTGGTCTCTCTTGGTATTTTCTAGGTTTGAAATGAATCAGGTTTGATTTTATATTTATACCAATCCCTTTAGATAAGTAACTTGCATTAAAGCACTTAGTCCAGTCATTAATATATTTTTTATTTTTAAAATAGATGACTTTAGTAAATTTGACATTTACATTGTTTTAGGAAACTTGCATATATGGTAGTGTCTATCTCAAACATTAGTGTCCATGGAGAAGGAAACTAGGTACAAGCTCAAAACATATAAGAGTGGAAGATAAGTAAAATTTAAGCATTTGGGGAAAGATATAGGCCCTGGGTCATCAATATAAGATTAGTTAGACTAAGAGATAGTCCAAGCGGCATAATATAAAGTATATTTGATACTTTAGGAAGTGGTAAAAGGTCTAGAATTGATAATAATAACCAAGGTTTGAGTTTTTAAATTTTACAAGACTGAGGTACTATATAATTCATAAATATAATCTATAGTCTCTATCTCTATTTAATGAGATCTCTCCTCTCTCATTATTCACTAGAACATCTTGAGACATTGTTTCTAATATTGTGAAGCTCATTATGATTTATTATTCTCTCATCACTTATCCTTTATTCATGAATATTGTAATCTCAAAGAATGTTTATGTAAGCCTTCATTCTTAATGCATTCAGGGTTTTATTCCATTTATTCTATTTATTCACTTATATCTCACATTCTTAGGTGTGTATTTATTTTGAGGTGATAGTTTACTTTTTATGCATTTATTTTCTCACTTTCAATTTTATTTGCATATATCCTACTATTTATTTCTAACATGGTATCGAATAAAGTTATTATTAATCTTGAAATCTAATTTTGTGAAGCTTCATAGATGGAGAAACAATAGTTTTTGACTCCTTAAATACATTCTTCTATTTTTTGTCTCATTATATTCTATTTGAACACAAATAACTTTTTTTTTTGTCTATTTAAATGCTTAATCCAACATTTTTTTGTGATTTAGGGTGATAATGGCATGTTAACTTCTATTCATGTTTTGTAATTCACGGTCTCTTTTTATATTTTATGTCATCATTTAAATATTGTGTGATGTTTCATTATGTGTAGCTCTTTCCTTTTGAATTTAATTCTATAAATTATTTTCTATTGATTCTTAGATATAATTTTTTATATAATAATAATATATTTAAAATCTTAACAATTTTTTTAAAACTATATCATGGTGCTTTGCGAACACATAAACAATTAAAACACTTTATTGTATGTATTTATAGGATGTTTGGGTTCATATATTTTTATTCCCCCAAATTCTATTCAATTTAAATTCATGAAGGATATCTCAAAATTGGCTGTCATTTTTTGGGTTATATCCCCTCATAATTATATTGTTAGTAATGATTTTACTTATTTCATAGTTTTTTATGTTAGCTATTGTGAATGGAAAAATTCAAAAATTTAACAAAAAATAAAGAATAACAATTAAATCATATTCTAAATATAGCATAAATATTTGATAAAGATCAAAAGATAAAAAATAAGACATACCTTCACTTACTAACAGTGAAGAGATTCTCTTTCATTAACTTGGATTTTCTCTTAATTCTCAAAATTCAATTCCTCAAATGAAGTTCCTATGCAATAAATTTCAACAGTGTGACGATAGCTAGGTTGATTAATTATGATTCTTACAATGATAATTTTGATGACAATTTAGGATGATCCTCACAATGGAGGAAGGTACATCAATTTATAGTTGTTTTAAAGGGAAAATGGATGGTCAAATTTAATCTAAATTTATTTATTATTTTCAAATTTGGATGGTGGATATTCAGTCTATGGGTCAAATGCATTCAATGGATTGGTTGATAGTTCATGAATTAGTTGGAGGAAGTGGTTAAATGATTAATGATTTGTTAATTATTTGATAAATGGGTTGAATGTATTAAAAAATATGTTTGTTGGAGAGTCCAATGTCTTAAATGGGGAGTTTAAATGGATTAAATGTGGCTAGATGAGGGGGATGATGAGGTGGCTTGGCTAATTTTGTTATTTTTTTAATTTATTTATTTAGAATTTTATGTGCATGACTTAATTAATGGTTAATTAATTTAACTAATATGGATTAATTAATTAATTAATTAATCAAAGGAGTAAGGTTATGTGGAATAAGATAAAATACATTTTTCTAATAATGGACATGTTAGTGCTGAGAATTGGTGAATGAAGAATGTAAATAATTAGTAAATGAATTATGGAATTATAGTGGTACAATTTAGGTGTCTACATTTTCCCATCTTTAAAATGACATTGTGACTATAATAAGCAACAGATTTTAAAAGAATGAAGAAAAATATAAGGGAGATAGGTGTAAAAATATGTACCAAGTGACTTGTTTAGTTAAATGGATAGGTAGATGCCCCTTTAAGAGGATGTGCAATGAGAAATGACGTAGGTGGGATCTCCAAATGAGAGAAATGGTGATAACTTGATGAAGGGAAGGATCTAGGGGGAAATTAGGGGTGAGGGGGGATGAGGTGGATAAAATAAGATGTAAAGGTGTGTTTCAAATAATTTTCACTCTTTCAACCTAGGATATTAGAAATATGAGTTTATAAGAGACATTAAGGAAAAATGAAGTATATTCCAACTAAAGAGCACCATAACAATCATGTGAGGGTGATCATCATGACCATAGGGGAGAAAGGAAATTGTAAGTACCTTGTTTGATTTGTCAAATTTGATTTTTGTGTGTAATGAATTAATTTAAAGCTGTGGGAAAGGGAAATTACTACAATAAAAAATTATCTTTTGGTGATCTTACCCTCACATATGGTGAATCTTCACTATTAAATGATGATTTCATTGTGCTAGTAGTGAATATGAAATCATTGGGGTATTTTTTTTATTTTTAATTATTTTTTAAAACCATGGACAATTCACTTTGAGAAATGAATTGTTTAATTTGATGTGAAAATGTTAATGAATGAGGAAAATTGCTGATGTTGTTTGGATTTTTTAGGAAAAAATATACTAATTATGCATCATTTTTGGTGTTTGAAGAAGATATTACCAATTATTATTTCATGTGAGAGGTGATATATAGAGTTACAATTGATATATAATTTCATATAGGATGAGTATGGACTATTGTAGGCTATGGGTTGTCCCACATAATAAAAATGCTAGAGATCCATGTTGGCATATTGATTTTGATAGAATTGTAAAAGTGTTGACACTTAGAGATGAGTGCTTGTTATACCCTTAACCTATAGTGCATATATGGATATGTGTGGATGACTTGTGGCTTACGCATACTTATATTATCTTGTTGCATTTCTTGATGTTCTTAGTATGGCCAACCTATGGAATAACCATGGCTAAGTAGAGTATAAGTAAGAGGTAGTAGTTATTATTTTATCATCATATTATGAATTATGTTCTTATTGAAATGTTGTGGAGGTTTCCCCACCGAAGTGGATCAATCATAATATTGAAGTATTATGCTCTTTTGCCAATTATTGTTATGGATTTACTTATTCTACTCTTAATTCTTCCATATATTATTTTATTATTGTTAGTCATATATGTAATTTAATTACAAGTGGTATTAGAGCATCAATTTTGGCATGTTTATATAGTGTATTTTTTTCAAATCTAGTGTCTTGAGCACTAGAAGTCCAAAAAACATAACTTGTGATCTAGGAGGATTTGATTTTTTCCATCACTATAGTTTTGTTTGTGAAGTTTTTTTTAGAAAAAAATAAGAACATTTTTTCTTGGTAGAAAAAGTATATAATTTTTTTTACCTTATCCAAATTAGTAGTAATTAGATTCATCTCTCTAAGCTAATTATAATGGTATATTCTACTCATACACTTTTTAAAGTCAAAAATTTTCACCCTTGTGTATAATAGTAGTCATTAGATTCATCTCGACAAGATGATCTCAATAGTGTATTCCACTGGTACATTTTGTTTTGTGCATGTATTGTCTAAAAACTCATGGTCATGGAAAATACCAAGAAATTCCAAAAAAATCCTCACAAGGATGACATAGAATCTAAAATTTATGGTCCATCTATTGCAAAGGTGGTTCAAAAACTTAAGTTAGAGTTGTAGGTCATAGTGAAAAAAGATGATTTTGATATAGTTTAAGGGGACATTACTAGTTCGAGAGGGGACTTAGATATTGTTAAGGATCAATTTAAAAAATATCTGGGTAATTGGCCAACTTATCATCTCAACCACTACAAAATACTCCTTCACCACTTCAGTTTGGTTCTCCTACTCCAAAAAATACCAATAACAATTATGATCTTCAGATGATGTTTCCCAAAGTGGACCTATACAAGTTTTATTTTAATTATCCACTAACTTAACTCACTCAAATTTAAAATTTATTTGATCTACATCAAACTCCATGTTCACAAAAAATTGATTATGGCCTCTCTCTATCTAGAACCTAAGCCATTCATTTGGTATGATTGGTTATGTGTGCAAAAGAAAAATAAAGGTGTCCTAATTTCATGGTCAATATTTTTTGAGGAGTTTTATCTCCAATATCACAATAATGTCTCTAAAAATTACTTCAATTAGTTTTCCAAGTTGTGCCGAACTAGGACTGTTAAGGAATACATTCATCAATTTTAGAATCTCTCCTTATGTGTTGCAAACATCACTAAGGAAAATATGATTGACTTAATTTTATGTGTCCTCAAAGATAGCATCTAATTGGAGGTTTACATGTTTCATCCTAGTACTGTATCTAAGGTCATACCATAGGCACACATGGTTGATGAAAAAGAGCTAATCAAATAAATACCTTTCACCAATGTTTGTGAATGCACCTTTACAACACTATCATTTCATTAACCCACAAAACTAATGCCTCAATAAGTGGAAGAAAACATGCAAAAGGTTTGTGTTTTATCTATGATAGAAAATGGATCAAAGGGCATTGATGTGCTAAAAAGAAGATCTTTTACATTCATGCTATAAATGATGAGGAAAAAGATGAGGATATTTTAGGAAAAGGTTTAGAAGAACCTATTGATGATTCAAAATTGTGCTTGATTCTAATCAACAACAATGGGAAGTTTCAAGATGTGGGACTTGCATTTTGAAACAACCTCTATATTTTAGAGAAGCTGGTTCTTCTTTATATTAAGTATATGTTGGGAAAAATGATAGGAATTTTAATAGAAACACATTGCAAGAAATAAAATATAATCTATGGCGATGCACTTGAATGTAATTCGACCTTAATCCTAGGCACAATGAGACTATATGTAGGATTCATTTACCTTTAAGAGCAAACAAGTGTATGATCAATGTAAAATATGGAAATAATAGAAACAAAGGCTCATAGCGTATACTACTTTTGATGTGATACAAAAAATGTTAACAAAGGCATAAGGTTCAATCTTCTTATTTGAATTTTACAGTCATATAAGAGGCGTAAAAACATGTACAGTTATATAAACTTTTCAACTCAAGAAAATGAGACAAAAGCAAATGACATTCCTAATCACAGCTATAGAAAGTCTACAACCTAGACTACTTTTGCAAATGACATAGAAAATATCAACAAAGACATAGGATTCAATCTTCTCATTAATTCTCCAATCACATAAGAGGCATAGAAACATGCACAGTTACATAAACCTTCCAACTTGAGAAGATAGAATAAAAGCAAATGATATTACTAGTCATAGCTCTAGAAAGATTAGACTCTTTACAATAATTCTCTCTCAAAAATTATCTCTGATAATAATTTTTATCTGGTGATCTCTGCACCCTTATTTATAGCCTTAGATTCACTCCAAATTATCTGCTTGTTCCCAATCTAATGGCCCAACTAAAATCTAACCCTCTAGAAGTGTCTAACAGAAGGTATCTTATAGATTCTAAAATGCTTTGTCTTCTGGCAGTTCATTGGCTGAAACAGATTGCAACATGCTCCCTTATCTTAAACACTAGATAACACTTAGCCAATTCTTTGAAAATATTTCTATTACTTAGGAGACACCGGAAAATGACACTTAGCATGTTCTGCAGCACCTATTGAAGACATGCGGCACTTTCTGCATAACTTATACTCTTTTGTGTCTTTACTTAGGAATGTTCTACCTTTGACACTTATCGCTATCTGCTTCCTTAGAATTTCAATAGCTTAAAAGAAAATAAGACCCACAACATTTCCTACCTGAATAACTTGAAAAGGGACATAGGGACAGGTGTCCATCTCCACTGCTTCATTAAAGGACACATGGCAATCTCTGCTTCTTTTAGCTACCTTTTTAGAAACCTATAGAAGATGACATGTGGCGGTCTTCACTTTACTTTATTTATACCATAGGAACAAATAGGTCTCATTTCATATTTAAAGAACACTTAAGACTCACCACGGTCTTTGTTATATTAGTGAAACAAAAATGTAGATAATTTAGATCACGACATGTGGTGGCTTCCACTCTCTTTTGTTGGGGTATGTGGCATCTTTCATCACTTTTAGAAAAGCAAAACTAAGACCTTCTACTACTACTACTTGGCACTTTCTGCTTGACCTTGATACTTAGCTTGTTAAAACCTTTTGCTGAAAAAGAATGAAATGCGAGTGCTGATATGAAAACATAGATGTTGACACTTGGTGTATTTTGCTTAGTCACTTTGAGATACGTGGCACATTTTGACCAACTCATAGAAAATATGAAAGTTGCCTCAGATGACAACACATGGTGTTTCTACTTGAGAAAGGATGCCTCAAAGGATGACACATGTTAGCTTCTGCTTTACTCTGACACTTAGACAAAAACGAATCAAAAGGAAAATAGGGCCGATGCTCTATTTCAAAACTCTGCCATCTCAAACCAAAGTATGTGAAGGCAAAATTTCATGGCACGTGACTAAAAAATAGAATGAAATGTAGAGTAAATTTTTACTCTATAATTATTGGCAACCCCAAGGACTTTTAAGCCTGCTCAAAAAGAAACCACAACTCCTGCTAGATCAAAATTTCAAAATCACAACTTCAACAATGCTATCTAGTAGGCAGACCACTCATCATTAGATAATCCTTGTTTACTCTACAATTAATTGAAGGTTAAATCAAGGTTAATAATATCCTTGTGTGAAAAATGTTGCAAAATTTAAACCGTAGCCTTCAATTTGAATTTGAGCTGGGAAACAGGACCAAGACAGCTTCTACTTCAAGGACAGATGAATCATCCCTTAGATCCTAGAAAATTGTTTGATCCTTCTGTTTGGCCAACAGCAAAGGTTTAATCTCTTCTACCATCAACATAGTTTTTTCATTAGGAAATGGATAAGGAAAACCTAATTGTATTAGATCTTCAATATGTTGCTTCATTTCATTGATTCCTTCCTTCATGACATTTAGAAGCTCTCTGTAACTGGTGGCTATAGAATTGAAACTCAGAACCTCATTTACTCACTTGGTAGTGACCATTCTATCATTGATTCCTATGATTGACAATGTTACATCTGTTGCATCATAAATATTTTATAGAAACATTTGTAAGTCCATTACTCTCTCAGAGACTGTAGCCAGAGTATTTACAGCTGAAATCTCCACCTTTTTGCATAATTTTTGTGCATTTAGTAGGAAGGTGAGAGATGGCCTAAGATAAATAATCTCTAAAGAGATTCTCTACCACATGGATTCATATATCTCCTTTACCAGACTTAATACTTTAACATTCCTTGGCCTATTGGCCAACTCTAGTGTCAATTATGCTGTTCTCTATTGCTCTGAGTGAAATTGGGCTTGTATGGTTGCAGTATTATTCTATTTAGCCAAAAAAATTTGTTGTAATTAGGTAACTTAAAATAGGTGTTCCTTGCATTTCCCTTATAATGCTACCTTTTCGTGCCTAAGGGTCATCACTGCATCCTTTACCTGTGTGAGCCCTGCCTTTAAAGAATCATTTTGGGCTTGAACTGCCCAGTGAGTCTGAAGGGAAATAGTATTTTGCAATTATTTATTTAGATTCTCTATTTCATTATCTTTTATATTAATCTCTGAGATCAAATTGTTACAATTTGCCTTTTCCTTGGCTAGCTCTGCTTCCATCTTCTGTAGTATCCTTGATATCTTCAAATAATCTTCACTAACTGTAGAAGTGGATTCAGTTAATAGCTCAATTTTGTCTTATGGCCTAAAAAGGGACATGTCGATGGCCACTGAATTCATCATGTAATCTTCTAGCTACATATGCTCCATTGGCTTTATTACATTTGGTGACAAATGAGTTATCATCAATTACTACTGGATGGGGTCAAATTGTGACCATAGATGAGGTGTAGCCAATGCTTTATTTTCCTTAATCTTCTTTTTATCTCTTCAGGCTTCCCTTGCCTTCCTAGCAGCATCTGCTTGGGTCTGGAAGGTAGAAGGAGAGGCAATGTGCCCACCTACAAAAGGATGTCCTTGTGGTAGACCATATTGAATAGCCAATTATTGGCTATGGGTAATCTGAGGGGAGAGTTTCTTGGGAATGGTAGAAGTGGTAAGGGATGTCATTTGGCTAAATGAAATCTTCATACCAATAGGAGAAAAAATAGACTGAGAAGGAGAGGGAGGAATAATACTTACCTGAGGAGCGATTACAGTACCCTGTAATTAGCACTATGTGGTGTCTGTCTCCTCTTTTGAACCAAATTGAAATTGCACCCTCTTTCATTTCTTGGGTGTCTCTTCTTCTAGCTACATTTCTACTCCTTTCAATGATGCTTGTGGGGAACTGGGAATATCTATAATCAAGACTAATGGGGAAGCTTTTGATGGTGAAGGCACCACACTTTTTTGCATTTCTATGGTGCTAAGAGAATGGGGCCAAACTGATATAGTTGTTATAGCTACAGTCTACTCTGAGGCTTGTGACTCTTGGCTTGACCTAGCCCTAGCTTCTTGCTCTTCACCTGGTGTCATAAAATTACTTGTCTCTAGGCTAGATATAGGGGAGAGATGACACTCATCCCATAGTTCTTCCCATCTTTCATTTGTGTCTACGTTTCTAAAAAAATGGGTTATTTGACAAATTTCTTGCCTATATTTCCAATAGGCCTCTATTTTTTTGGCATCTCAATCTTTATTCTCTAATGTTCTTCTTAAGCTAGATGTCATTCTGACTTTAGGATCATAATCCCTTTGTTTGACATAGAATGTTTCCCATGGCCTATTTTGTGGAAGGGACAAGTCTATTAACTCAACATAAAAACCATGAGTGTCTTCCCTAGGATTTCTTTTGTTCTCCCAAAAGGGGCATCCTTCATGTGTAATTCTAGTTGCCACCCTGTGAGTCCTTAGCCAAGAGGCTATGAAACCATTTAGGTCATAAACCCAGAAAGGATAGCTTTCTGAGCAACACAACTTCTGCGTCCCTAGTTTCCAAAACCATGCTTGTTGTCATCCATAGAAGATCATACATTTTTCTTTTTCTCTTCCCAAAACCAAATTCATTGTCAATTGTGGATACCTACCTAGTGACCTCTATGAATGCTAACCTAAGAGTCAAAATATTAGTTAGCAATATTGGTTCCCCACAAAAACCATGGACTCTTATAATGGTATGGTGGAATCCAAAATAGAAATCACAAAGAATGGGGCAAATGGCTAGAAGATTTGAACACTTGGGAATAATCTATTCATAATTGGTTTGGGGTTGAGGTGGCAACAAATAGGGGTAAAAAATAATTCCCAAAATTCATATGGGTCACTAGTCTTTGATAAAATGTGTGTCCATGCAAACACAGGGATGGTCCTTTGGAGATCAAAATTTGGGGCATACATATTAAGATATATATGTTGGGCAAAGAGGTCCGTGTTCTAAAAAAGCATGGGTGGAACAAATAGGAAGAATACCTAAACACTCCTTTTGATCTGAAATGGGCTAGTTGTTTTACCATTGAGAAATCAATTTGTTTAGAAAACTCAAGCCGATACTCCTGGGTTTTATCAATGGTCTTCAACCTGAAGAAAATAGCCATTTGTTCTACATAAGCTACCATATCATATTTCATGCCAAATATGAAAGCCATCATTGACAATGCATCTTGGCTAGCCTGGGTGAATTGAGCTCTTGGTGCAGGGAGGGTGGGTACCGTAGTGTCATCATCACCCATTTGTAATTTAGATCTCAGGAACCTTAATTGAGTGTTGATGTTTTCCCACATTCTTTGAATTTTAGAAATAGTGGGAAACATAGTTGTACTATCATGATGTAAGGCTAACATATCCCTAATAGCTTGCAGTGTGATTTTCACCATGAATTGACCTCATTGAATGGTGCATGAAGGTGTATGGAACAAGTCGACACATAATTTGACCAGGTCAGGGCATGGATGCACAGTTAGGACAATGAATTAAGCTAGTTTTGAGGTCCATATCCTCATGGAAAATATTTCATATTGCCCTACTTGAGGCCTCTATAGATACCTTTGATGTGCCCCTTCTCTAAGAGTTTTGCTACTAGCTCTTTGCAGAATTGGGTCCATGATGCCATTTGCATAATCTTTTATTTTCACTAGCTCACCTTGGTCTATGGATAGGTCTTCAATGGCTACATAGGAGCTAAAGCATATGATTTACTTGTAAGAAACTTATCAAAGGATTCATACATCATAGCTCCTTGTTGTGAAAATTGTGCCCCTTCCATCTCTATATCTTCTTTGTGATAGCTTGTATGAACTTTTTGCAAAATAGAAATACTTTCACTGAAGAAAGTTCACTAAGCATAGAAAAAATACAATTAGTAGGATATTTTTGCATAGATACAAGAATGTTTGATAACTTTTAAACTTTAACTCTTTCTAAGAGGTATTTATTGACCTATCAAGTCTCAAAATGGCATTAAACTTGGACAACCATTAACAGATCCTACTCAATCTTTATGGAGCAGTGAGATAGACACGTTATGCAAGTGGCAGCGCAATGGGGATTTCTAAAGATTTGGGAGACATTCAATGTATTAGAGAATTTTAAATTTTTTGAAAATCTTGAGCTGCCAACTACGTGTTCAAAGAACACTTATTTAACAAATAAGCATGAAAACAAAAAATGGGAAAACAAAGCAGGAAGACAAAGCAATACAAAAATGGGAAACTACCTAACTACATTAATGAAGCATCTTTATCTCCCTCCTAGATCAAAAATAGTATTTCTAAAGTCTCTTTCATGACAAGTTAGCTTATATTGCCATACAAGTGATTGAATTGGATATAGCTTTGGTGAATTTCCCTCTGTGTATGCCACATTGATTTGCCTACATTCGAGTGAGTCTGAGTCAAACATGTTTTTGACATACATAAGCTCTTCTTGTTCTTGGAAGCTCATCAAATATTGGCTCTTGATATTGGGATGTCTTACCAAGAAGTTAATGACCATCTGCTCATCAACATAAGCCTTTTGACATATATCATTTATTGACTTAACTCCTTTTTCCTCAAACTCAGGTTCTACTGCATGATCATCCTTTTTAATAACTTCAAAATTACCAATATCTTGAAAGGATAATTTTGAAAGTTTGCAATAATTTTTCACATGTAATTGAGGCTCAATGTTGTTTTGTTCCTATGCAACCGGCTCACAGCTATCTTGAAAAATGGTATAACCTGACCCAATGATTTCAAATAAATCATTCAAATCATGATCCAAGAATGTCCATGTTCCTTTACATCATCTTGCAAAGTAAGAAGAAAATCAGAAATTATTTCTTCTTCATCAGAGGTTAAGGTATGAGCTTGTGATTTCTCACTAGGAATCTGGAATTCATAAGAGGCTTGAGGATTAATAGAAGAGGTATCTTTTGACTTTTTTTCCTCTAGAAAATTTGGAATTCTATGATCTTTATCAAGTATAACATAAGTGCCTAGACCAATAGAGTCATAATTTCCATATGGGTCACTTTGCATCATAGCTACTAAATGATCATTTTCTTCTTCTTGATTATATCCTGTCCACTCACCTAGCTCCTCAACAAAAGCCCTTTCTTCTTTATTCATCATAGCATGGGCTGCCTCTAACTTTGTAGTGGGATCATTACTAATGTGATATTTATCTAATGGTTTAGACAATATCTTCATCCTTAAACCGTATTTGGTTCTTAAGATGAAAAGAGACCAATCAAGGGACATATATCCAAAAACATAAGCCAAAAATAGGAGGTATATCTATCACTACTACATCTTGATTTACAATTATATTATGACAAGCATATAATTATAATTGGAGATGTTTAATTCTCCTTATTATTTGTACTTCTTTTCCATCTAGCTGTATGACTCCTTTAGTGAGTGGTTTATACTTAATTTCTAAAGCATTAGCTATTTGTTTGGGCATTAATGTAGTACTAGCCCCTGAATCAATCATTACATTATGCAGTAGTTTCTTTCCAACTATTAAAGTTAAATAGAAGGGATCCAATTTGGATTTACTTACCTCTATTGTATTATTCACTAGGGTTGTTGTCTACAGGTGGACTATATCTTTGAGCTTTTCTTTTCCAATAGGTCCTTCTTTGGTAACAATAGGTATATGTAAAGTCTCTTGATAAACATAAGCCAAAAATAGGAGGTATATCTATCACTACTACATCTTGATTTACAATTATATTAGGACAAGAATATAATTGTAATTAGAGATGTTTAATTCTCCCTATTGTTTGTACTGCTTTGCCATCTAGCTGTATGACTCCTTTAGTGAGTGGTTCATACTTAATTTCTAAAGCATTAGCTATATGCTTGGACATTATTGTAGTACTAGCCTCTGAATCAATCATTGCATTATGCAATAGTTTCTTGCCAACTATTAAAGTTAAAGAGAAGGGATCTAGTTTGGATTTACTTACTTTTGTTGTATTATTCACTAGGGCTATTGTCTACATATGGATTATGTCTTTGAGCTTTTCTTTTCCAGCAGGTCCTTCTTTGCTAATAGTACCTTTGGGCACTACTTGGCCTTGTAGAGCTTCTTGTATTAGTGTCTTCTATTCATGAATAGCCAATATATACCATATTGATACTTGTGTTGGAGTCTTATTCAATTGATCCACCACATTTATTGGTACTAGAGTCTAAGCTCTTTGAAAATAAGGATATCTTGTTTTTCCTTAATTTGGGTAGGAGTCCCTTGATTTTGCACCAGCTAAGGTACTTCTTGTCTGATAGCCATGTTTCATTGTCCTTGAAATGGAGAATTCTCCATGACTTGACTATTTACAATCTCAAGTTGTTCCACCATCCTTTGATCTGGTGTAATAATCAAATTACACCACTATTTTTTTGGAGGTAGATGCTTCATTCAAGAAAACTAATTCTACATCTTCAACCCATGAGAACAAAGCATGTTCTGGGGCTATTTCTTCCTCTTGTTGTAAAGACATCCCTTGCATCTGAGCCATTAGGACTAAATTCTACATATTAGAAGACTGATAGGCTTGATTATCACTGGAACTTGCAAACTGACCATCCATTCTTCTCTGCTTTGCCACCTTTTGTTGTAAATTACCCATAGGACAATCTATAGGTTTATTGCAAGGAAAACACTAGGAATTAGTGTTATCTACATAGTTATTTTTCCCTAGAACAATCTCCTTATTTGAATTGGGAGGAATAGTCTGTGAGGGTGTGGGGACTGCAACCAATTGGTTTGTTGGTTGATGGTTAGTTTGTCTTGGAGGACCCTGGTATTGGTTTGGCTAAGATGAAAATATGTTTCCTTGATAGCCTTGATATGGAGGCTTAGGAAAGGTATTCTGTTGTCTTTTTATATTGATCAGCTCATTAGAAAATGTCCTTAGAATATTCTTGATATCATCTAGCTCAGATGACTGAGTAGGGACAATTTCTTTAGCAGATGGTTGAGGATAGGTGTACATAGACACAGGTGGGGCTATAATTTTAGGGACTTATTGAGGTAATGGCAAGGAAATTTTTGGGAACATGGGCATGGGAGGTCTTGGGGGTAACTTTCCAACATCTATTAAATTGTTCTCAGCTCTGACCGCATATTCATAAGCCTCTGGAAAAGTGTGTCCTCCAAGTGACTAAATCATAATAGATATATCTAAATTTAAAGCCTTAAGATAAAACACTATGGCCATACCTGGTAATGGTCTAGCTATAATAGGGATTCTTTCCCAAGTTTTTTGAAATCTGAAATTGAAATCAATCATGGCTTCTTATGATCCTCTTTGAATGGTAATTAATTTCTATAACAAAGAAGACTTATCACCCTTCTCTTCAAATCTTTTAAATAAAATATATCCAAGCCGATCCCATGTAGCTATGGTATTTGGGGTCAAAGACCGATACCATTCTAGAGCCTTCCCTTTAAAAGAAGTTACTAATAATCTTATGGCCACATTTTGCTGTGTGAGAACATGTATAACATAGACATCTGATATATCTTGAAGATGTTCCTCAGGTGTTTTAAAGTCTTACCCACTAAATTTGGGTAGAGATTTTAGGGCATTTATTGGGATAGGGTCCCAAGTGGCTAGGGGTATTGGAAGAATCAAGGGACTACCAATGTTCCAGCTTGCATAATTTCTTGGGGGTATAGGGGCTCCCATATTTGCTCTGGGTATTGGTACAAACTAGTTTACTCTTCTTCTTGGACTAGTTACCAAAGGTGGCAAAAGAATACCTAGATTTATAGCAGATTGTGATCTGGTTACCGGTCCACAGCTATGACTCCTCATAGCTCTTTGGTTCATATGATCTTGAAATAAACTTCAAGATTGGTCCCACTGGGCATGCCAAAAATTGTTGACGATTTAAAATTGTGCTTGATTGTAATAAAAATTAATGGGAAGTTTCAAGATATGGGACTTGCATCTTGAAACAACCTCCAGATTTTAGAGAAGCTGGTTCTTCTTTATATTAAGTATATGCTAGGAAAAGGGATAAGAATTTTAATAGAAACATAATGCAAAAAATAAAATCTAACCTATGGCGATGCACCTAAATGTAATTTGACCTTAATCCTAGGCACAGTGAGACTATATGTAGGATTCATTTACATTTAAGAGCAAACAAGTGCATGATCAATGTAAAATATGGAAACAATAAAAATAGAGGCTCACATTGTAGAATACTTTTGCTGTGATATAGAAAATGTTAACAAAGGCATAGCGTTCAATCTTCTTATTTGATTTTTCTAGTCATATAAGAGGTGTAGAAACACGTACAGTTATATAAACTTTTCAACTCAAGAAAATGAGACAAAAGCAAATGACATTCCTAATCACAACTCTAGAAAGTTTATAGCCTAGACTACTTTTGCAAATGACACAGAAAATATCAACAAAGGCATAGGATTCAATCTTCTCATTAATTCTCCAGTCACATAAGAGGCACAAAAACATGCACAGTTACATAAAACTTCCAACTTGAGAAGATAGAATAAAAGCAAATGATATTACTAGTCACAGCTCTAAAAGTCTAGACTCTTTACAATAATTCTCAAAAATTCTCTATGATAATGATTTTTATTTGGTGATCTCTGCACCCTTATTTATAGGCTTGGATTCACTCCAAATTATTTGCTTGTTCCCAATCTAATGGCCCAACTAAAATCTAACCCTCTGGAAGTGTCTAACAGAAGGTATCTTATAGATTCTAAAATGCTTCATCTTCTGGCAGTTCACTGGCTAAAATAGATTGCATGATGCTCCCTTCTCTTAAATGTTAGATAACACTTAGCCAATTCTTTGAAAATATTTCTATTACTTAGGAGACATTGGAAAATGACACTTAGCCTATTCCACATCACCTATTAAAGACATGCGACACTTTCTGCATAACTTATACTCTTTTGTGTCTTTTCTTAGGAATGTTCTACCTTTGACACTTGTCGCCATCTGCTTCCTCAAAATTTCAACAGCTTAAAAGAAAATAAGACCCACAACATTTCCTACAAAAATAGCTTTAAAAGGGACATAGGGATAGGTGTCAATCTCTGCTACTTCATTAAAAGACACATGGCAATTTTTGCTTTACTTATATTGGGCTACATGGTAATCTCTGCTTCTTTTAGCTACCCTTTTAGAAACCTATGGAAGATGACATGTGGCAGTCTCTACTTTACTCTATTTATACCATAGGAACAAATGGGTCTCATTTCATATTTAAATATACTGCGACACTTGACGGCTTTTGCTTGATTCAAAAATAACACTTAAGACTCACCACGGTCTTTGTTATATTAGTGAAACAAAAATAAAGATAATTCAGATCACGACACGTGGTGGCTTTCGCTCTCTTTTGTTGGGGTATATGGCATCTTTTGTCACTTTTAGAAAAGCAAAACTGAGACCTTCTGCTACTGCTACTTGGCACTTTTTGCTTGACCCTGATACTTAGCTTGTTAAAACCTTTTGCTAAAAAAGAATGAAATATGGGTGCTGATATGAAAACGTGGATGCTGACACTTGGTACGTTCCACTAAGTCACTATGAGATACGTGGCACATTCTGGCCAACTCATAGAAAATATGAAAGGTGCCCCAAATGATGACACATGGCATTTCTACTTGAGAAAGGATGCCTCAGAGGATGACACATGTTAGCTTCCACTTTACCCTGACACCTAGACAAAAATGAATCAAAAGGAAAATAGAGCCCATGCTCTATTTTAGAACTCCACCATCTTAGACCAAAGTATGCAAAGGCAAAATTTCATGGTGCGCAACTATAAAATAGAATGAAATGTAGAGTAAATTTTTACTATATAGAAACTAAGGATGAATATAAAGATTCTCAACCTACTATTTCATATTATGCACTTTCAGGTATTAGTACTCCTCAAACTCTTAATGTGGTGGGGTTATTAAATAAACATAAGGTGACTATGTTAATTGATTTTGGGAGTACACATAACTTCATCAATAGTAAATTGGTTTCTCATTTGAATTGTTTCATTTACCCAGCTCTAAACTTTTAGGTGATGATTGTAGATGGTGGCATGGCTAACTATTTTCTAAAATTTCATAGTATTAATCTTACTATGGGATACTATTTTTTAGATTCCCATATGTTTGTTATTACCATGGGAGTGTATAAAATTATTTTAGGAGTGAAATGGATCACCACTTTGGGAACCATTGAGATGAATTTATATGAATTATTCATGAGGTTTCATTTATAAGGAAAGATTCTTGAACTACATGGATTATAGGCTAAATATCCACAACTGATTAGCTCCCACAAGATGAGGAAGATTCTAAGAAAAGGTGTAAAAGGCTTTTTGGCATGCTTATTTTCCATGGAGGTTCAACCAACCAAGGAGTCTACACATCTTCATTTTTAAAAGGTGTTAGATTACCATTCTATTATTTTTGGTGCCATGACAAAATGACTTCCTCCAAGTCATGCACATGATAATGCCATCAAACTCATTCTAGGAAGTACACCACCCAATATCAAAACCTACAAGTATTCTTATGCCCAAAAGAGTGAAATTAAAAATATGATACAAGAGATGTTGGAGGTAGGAATCATTCAACATAATCAAAGTGAATAGTCTTCCCCAGTGGTCATGGTGTGGAAGAAGGATGATAGTTGTAGGATGTGTCTAGACTACATATAACTCAACAAATGCACCATCAAAGATAAGTTTCCTATTCTAGTAATTGATGATTTTCTAGATGAATTGAATGGTGCTATTTATTTTAACATTTTAGATATTCACTTTGGATATCATCATATTCATATCCATAATGAGGACATACTAAAAATAGCTTTCACAACTCATAAACGTGATTATGAATTTATGGTCATGCCTTTTAGCCTCACAAATGTACCATCTAGATTTTAGAGTTTGATGAGTAATGTTTTCTCTCCATATTTGAGAAAGTTTGTATTAGTGTTTTTTGATGATATCCTCATCTAAAAAAATTAGGAAGACCATTTGAAGCATGTGAAATAGGTGCTTTTGGTTATAAAACAACATCAGCTTTATGTCAAACCTTCCAAATGTGATTTTGTTGTCTAAGAGGTGGATTAATTGGGTCATATTGTTTCACATTGAGGAATGATATTTGATCCTAATAAAATTCAAGAAATGATGAAGTGTTAGGATCCCAAGACCCTTAAATTCTTCCATGGATTTATGGGGTTAACTAGTTACTATTGTAGGTTTTTTAAAAATTATGATAGCATTAAATCCCCACTCACCTATTTGATGAATAAATAATCCTTCCAATGGAATGATTTTTATACCAAGTCATTTGAATAGTTTAAAATGGTTATGTGCACAACTCTAGTTTTGACTACTCCTAATTTTAAAAAAAAAGTTATTGTGGAGTGTGACACATTAGGATATGGCATGGGGACTGTACTCATGAAATAAGATAGACCACTAGAATTTTAAAGTCTTCAAATTAAGGGAAAAAATAGGGTTAAACAAATATATGAGAAAGAGATTATGGCTATTTTGCATGTAGTGAAGCAATGGAGATTGTATCTGATGGCTTGTCACTTTTAGGTAAACATTGATCATGATAGCCTCAAATATTTTGTCAAATAATGATTTTCATCTAAACAACAACAAAAATGGGTGACTAAAATTATAGGCTATGATTTTGAAATAGTGTGTAATAAATAAAAAGAGAATGTGGTGGTATATGCCCTCTCTTGCTGGGATGAATTAGTTCAGGCATTATTATGTGTATGTGGCAGGTAGATTGGCTAAAAGAAGCAAGATCAGAATGGGATAATGATAGTGATACAAAGGATTTGATTCAAAATATTTATTAGGGTTCTAATTAATCTAAAAAAATTACATGTAAGGAGAACACATTATGGTATAAATATGGATTGTACCTTTATAAGCATTCTCTCCTCAAACATAAAATTCTTTAGGAACTTCATGCCTCTCCACTTGGAAGACACTTAGGATTTATGAAAACATATCATAGAATCAAGCAAGATTTATTTTGGGAAGGACTTAAAGGGGATGTTCAAAAAAATGTGGCTAACTGTATGGTATTCCAACAAAATAAAGGTGAAACCATTAAGACCCTAGGTCTTTTTTAGCCTTTATCCATCCCTAGCCAACATTGGGAAGAGGTTTCCATGGATTTCATTACTGGGTTACCAAGGTCTGAGGGTAAAAATGTTATCATGGTAGTTGTGGGTTGAATCAACAAGTATGCCTATTTTTATCCTTACACAACCATTTGTTTCCAATATAGTAGCTTCTACTTTTCTCAATATAGTACAAAATTTTTATGGAACTCTAAAGATCATTATAAGTGATAGAGATCCCATATTTACTATTAATTTTTGGACTAAATTATTTGCATTTTTAGGTTCCTAGTTGGCTCATATCTCATCTTATTATCCTTAATACAATAAACAAATAGAGATAGCCAACAAATGTCTTAAAGGATATCTTCATTGTTTTGTTTCTAACAAACAAGACAAATGGGTTTATTGGCTACCACTTACTAAATGATGGTATAATACATATTTTCACAATTCTTCTAAGATGTCTCCCTTTATGGAACTTCATAGGTATCACCCCCTATCTATCACTTTAGATTTTATAGTTCATCCTAAGTTTTGATCTATTGAGGAACTCATTCAAAATTAATAGGAGGTGTTAGTTTGTGAGAGAATTTAGTAATGGCACAAAATCAAATGAAGCAACAAGTAGATAAACAATGTAGTGAGCAACATTTTGACATAGGTGATTGGGTATTTTTGATTTTTTAGCCATATAATTAGATGTCTATAGATTAATATAAAAAATATAACAAGATATCACCTAAGTATTATGACCCTTATTAAATCCTATAGAAAATTGGTAGTATGGCTTATAAGTTATAATTACCCCAAGCCACTCACATACATATGATATTCCATGTATCTTTCTTAAAGAAATTAATTGGATGTAGATTTTCCACTAAGACTAAGTTACCTAAATGAGATGAATGAAAATTCATTCAAGATCATATGGAGATACTTCACATGTGCACTAAACAATTGTGGACCAGAGCCATTAAGTAGTATTTGATCAAATAGAAGAACTTGCATTATGAAGATGCAACATGGGAGGATCAAACATTCCTATAGAAACATCTTGGTTTGATTCAAAATTGAGGACAATGTTTTTTTAAGGGGAGGGGCATGATATTTCCTTAATGTATATTGTATCTATGGATATGTGTAGCTGACTTATGGCTTATACATCTTCATATTAGCTTGTTGCATTTCTCAATGTTCTTATTATGGTCAACCTATGGAATAACCATGTCTAAGTAGAGTATATATAGGAGGTAGTGGTTAGTTTTTTATCATCATATTATGAATTTTATTCTTATTGCATTATTGTGAAGGTTTCCCCCTCAAAATGACTCAGTCATACTATTGAAGTATTCTACTCTTTTTCCAACTATTGTTATGGATCTGTTTATTCTTCTCTTAATTCTACCATATATTATTATAATGTTGTGAATCATCTAAATTATTTCCTTATAGTGCCTATCATATTGTTATAGGGGAGTTGATGGTTACATTGGAGGATGTTTAGAGTATTTTTCATATCCCAATTTTGGGTATGATGGTATACTGGAGGGAAATTACATGTGCTACATCATAAGGGAAATTATCTAAGGAATATAACATCCCAATGGTGGGTTCAAGTGTATATTTAGTTGTATACATGGTAGGAGGAGAGATATATCCACTACCTTTGGTGTTTATGGCTCTTTTTAGGGGCATAATACCACTTGACAATAGTGGTAGATGATTTCCATCTAGTTTAGTAGATGTAATGGGGGACATGATGGAGTTAGTGATATAGTTTTAATGAAGGAGTTTCATACTATCACACATATACATATATCTACATGTATTTGTGTACAAGGAAGGGAAGATAATTAGGACTTCTATACTACTATAGGTATGGGTGTGGAGAAAATATACCTAGAATGATTAATAGGACAAATACAGGTGAGGGTAGATGAGGAGAATTTTACACACAAATATCATATTTTAGTGGGTGTAAAATGATGACATCTAGGTGATTTAATGTATTATAATATGGAAATGGATTATTTAAGACCAAAATATATTATATGGAGACCCTATAGGGAGGATGATTTAGTGTGGGTGGAGGATATAGTATATTTGGATTATGTGACTACTATATGTTAAATTATGTTGTGGTATGAATATATTATTTAAAGATAAAGGCTAGATAGGGTGTTGATGTATTTTGGTATATGAAAACATATTCTAAAAACACCACATATATTTGTATGATTATATAGGGAGTGTGAATAGTGTACTTGAAGATATCTAATGAAAGTTGGGAGTATTTGATTATTTTTATATTTAATAAGTGGTAAAATGTTATTGAAATAGGTGTCATAGATGGTTAAAAAATAGGGTGGGGGTATCCTCATATAGTGAGGCTAAAAATGTCATGGGCAAGGTTAGGGACATTGAAGGAGTAGATGTATAGTATCTTGAGGGCACAATCTTTAAGGTTACAATGGTAAAAGATGAGGGATTAGATATCTAGACTACATAGATGTGAGGGTGGAATAAGAGGTGATAGAGGAGATGATGGATATATGCTTGTCATATATATTGGTAGTGATCTAGAGAGATGAAGGGGGGCATGAAGGAGGAGATACATGTGTGAATTCATAAATAACACAATCATTATCTATAATGATGGATATAGGATTGGTACATCACACCTAACCATGTTAGAAGAGGATAATGCTCTGATTGATAGCCTCTAGTGAGAGATTATATCCATGAATACTAAGATAGATAAATTAAGGGGTGATGGAGGGATAAAAAGATGGTTGCATCTAGACTTGTTAAGACCATTTCAAATGTTAAGATTGTTATGAATAATGAATGTTATTACATGGGTTTATATGAAATCACCATTCCAGTAGATAAAAGGTATCCTTATTATGTAGAGTATTTAGGGTATAAATTAAGGAGATCTTTAGTTAGGATAATTAGGACAACTATGTACAAATGATTAGTTGGGAAACCCTTAAAACATACCATGGGTCCACTTGACATCACACCTCAAAATATTAAAACAAAGAGGTTACCTTTAAATATTACACCATAGAGATCGCCTCTAAGGATTCCACTTGTAGAGGGTTACAATGAGATCTGAACATAAATTGTTGACATGAGTTTTGATGTATAGATGATAGATGGATGCATGATATTTATACATAATTTTATTTTTATATATATGATGATTCATTTATTAACATTTGGTTATGTCTCATTTATTACTATGATGTGTTATGATGTGTTATGGACATGTTATGTATGTATGATTTTATTATCATTTTACGCATATATTTACTTCTTGATATTTTGATTTGATGCACACTTAGTCAATGATAGTTGAAAGTTTAGTGAGTTAGTCATGTATAATTAAAATGAATTTTAATTTGGATATTTAGCATTGAATTATTTATGAATTATTTGTTCCATGGATAAAAATTTTTATGAATGAATGTTTTATGGAAATATGATTATGTAGATGTGTATGAATGAATAACTTCCATTTTTTGCACAGGTTTTCAAATGTTTTGACCAACCTTATTTTTAATAATATGTAAAATAAGATGAATCATGATGTGGAAGATCATAATGAATATATTTTAATATGTGTATGGACTGACTCAACATAATAAGTATTAAATGAACAATAAATAAATAATAAGAAAGAAACACACACAAAAAAAAGTAAATAAAACTTGATTTTGGATGTGTAATTAATTTAAGTGAGAAACCCTATGTTTTGAGAGGTGATTATAATGATAATGATATCCTTGTTTTACCCTAATAAATTATATATGTGATGGGGGTGTATTGGGAATGATATATACTAATGAGGTTGTAATGATATATTTAAGGTTGGGTAAGGATTTTTACGTAGACTCTAGATAGGGAAAAATGACATTCACTTCAAGCTTTTGGATTTTTTATATGTTTGTATTTTATATATTTTGGATTTTATATGTATATTAAGACTAAAACCAAAGTTAAAAATAAAGGGAACATGTAGTTCTATCAATTATGAATGAATATGAGGATGATAGTGGTAGTTGATGTAGTGTTGGAGTGATGATATCCATGAGAGATGAATCTCCAAGGATTATGATGAATAGGATTGAAATGCCCAATTTTATATTATGTGTTTTAAAGTGTTTGTGTAATAATGTGGGTGTACCATTTTTTTTGAAACATGGTTCAAAACCTCTTTGATATTCTTATCAAGGTTAAAATAGGATAGAGGATGGATACATTTGTTAAATATGGGATGATTAGTGAAAGGCATGGTAAGTATGGAGTGAGGATGGATGGATGGATTAATTAGGGTGTGATAGAATGGGGATTCCCAAAAGTAAATGGTAATTATATAATATATATGTTATGCATGGTGTCAGAAACTAGTTTTCACCATGGTACTTACCTAAAGTGCCATAAGAATGGTTTTCATTTTTGGATGTTTATTTATCTTTCTCTATTTTTTTAAATTGTTTTTACAACAACATTAAATCCTTCATTAATGTAATCACTTGATATGAATTATGTTCATAGGTTCATCATGATCTTTCCAACTTTAGTGGCCAATTTATAGGTGCCTAATCCATATTTTTATATGACAATGTAAGGACCTAACTAATTGGGCTCAAATTTTCCTTTCTTTTGCTATGCTCAATTAGTGTTCTTCTTATTATATTTCAAGACAAGGTATCGAATCTCAAATTCTATAGCCTTGATTTTATTATTATAGATATGACATAATTTTTTCTGATAGGCTTAAAAATGGTTAAGTGCCTTGAGTCATTTCTCATCCAAAATCTCTAAACCATGCAACCAGTGTTCCTCATCATCAATTAGGTCTTGAAAGGAGATACATAAAGAAGGTAACTCCATCTAAATTGGTAGGGTGGATTAATTTACATATATAATTGAATAAGGATTGCCCCCGTGGGTGTGTGAATGATTTGAAGGCAATCCCAAAAAGTAGAATAAATTTTTAGATGCTAGTCATGACATACTTCATTGAAAACATGTTTAAATATTTTGATGATGTTTTTATTAGATGCCTCTACTTAGACACTACCTTGAGGGTAATAATATGTAGACCATATATGTCTAATATGGGGTTGGGTATAAAGGGATTTAACATCCTTTTTTTTAAAGGACTTAATATTATTAGAGATGATGGTGGAGGGGATACCATAAAGAAAAATGATATGATTGAAGATCAATTTCAAAATTTATTTGCATGTGCCTATCACAATATGAGAGGGATTGAATTTTATTGACCTATTTTGATATGAGAGGGATTTCCTTCACCCTTTTAGTGAATTAATAAATTTTGGTAATTATGTGTTTATGTACATCAAATGAATTAGGGTTTATTTTTCTAATGAGATAAAACCCCCATGTACAAAAGGGCCACAAATTTGTAATTTGATATAGACCTTGAGATTAAATCTGAATAATGCCCCTATGTTGTTTTACATGATATACCCTTTTTAAAATATTGATATGCATATTTTTCCATTGTGGGCCAATAATATCTCATTATTAACAACTTCTTAGTAAGGACTATACCATTGGTGTGTACAACGTAGATTATATCATGGATTTACTTGATGGCTAAGTTGGCCTATTTTAAATGTAAACATTGTAATAATGTTTTGAAATAACCTCTATAGTATAAGGTGTTTCCAAAGAGGGTAAAATGTGACGTACATTGGATAAATCATTCCTTGTAGTTATCTAAAAGGTTTATGGGTATTATGTTGTCATGGAGGTAGATTCAAATGTCATGGTACCATGGGAATTGGGACCAACAATTTCTCAAACCTTATTAGATTCAAGGACTTTATATGACAACATCATTAGTTTTTTGAATAAAAATTGTATTTTTTGATATATTTATGCATTTATAAAAGAGAACAAATGGTGGCCATAGAATTTGACACTTTTCTGTTAGCATGGGTAAATTGACTAAACATTATATAATTGAAGTAATGTTATAAACTATCAGCCATTATTTTTCATAGAATAAGTTTTTCATCTTTAGATTGATATACACCATTGAATTGTTTTATTATGAGTTGTGAATACCCATATAATGATTGATATTAGATGTTCCATTGAATTGATATTCTATAGACTGAATTGAGGGCTTCATATTGAACAACATTATTGGTACAAGGAAAATTGATTTGAAATTCCTTTGGAATAAGATCACCTTATGGTGTTATGAACATGATACCTCCCCTAAGCCTTGAGAAGTGAAGGAACCATCAAAATATCATGTCCATTCTGATGACTCATTAATACCTAATATAGACTCATTTGGAAAGCTAATAATCAATCGTTGATTATCTAAAAAGGGTTATTCTACTAATTTATCTATAAGATCTTATCCTATTATATATTTTTGGTTCATATATTCAATGTAAATTTCACTAATTAACATTACCCACTTGGCCATTCTTCTTGTACTTCATAATTTTTATAAGATATAATTGAGTGGATCTATTTTGGTAAATATTTCATTTTTATTTTTAAGCATGCAATGCCATATGTTTTATGAATAAAAGACAACAAATAAACATGATTTATCTACTATAGTGTAATTTATTTCATAAGACACCAAATTTATGCTTAAGTAGTACACTAATCTCTTGGATTCATGTTCATTATGTTGTGATAGAATTTCCCCCAAGGCATAATGAATAGTTGATATGTATAATAGTAATAATTTATATAGAATGGGTGGTAATAAAAATAGTAGATTAGAAATATATTATTTTAGGTGTTCAAATTCTTGTCAACATCCTTAATTTCAGTTGAAAACAATAACTTTTTTCAAAATATGTGTGAATGGTTGAAATTTATATACAAGTTGTGATATGTACCTTCTGATTTCTTGGACTTTACATTGAAAACTATGTAGTTGTTTGAGCTTGGTATGTGGAGACATTTATATTATGGACTTTAATTTGGTAGGATTAACCTCAATATATTTTCTATATATAATTAAGACCAATAATTTTTATGATGTGACCCAAAAAACACATTTCTTAGGATTCAAACCAAAATTATACTCCCTTAGCCTTTTAAATATTATACGTAAAAATATAATATGGTTATCCTTGGTTTTTCATTTTTTTAATATATCATCCACATAGTATTTAATAATTTCATGGAGCATATTATAAAATATGATAGTAATTTCTCATTGATAGGTTGCACATGTATTTTTCAAGCTAAATGGCATGACTTGGTAGTAAAAAATTCCCCATGGTCTGATAGAAGTTATTTTATGTTGGTCCTCAAGTGTAATATTGATTTGGTTATAGCCTAAGAAACCATTAGTAAGAGACAAAATATGATGTATTGATGTTGAATCCACCATCATGTCAATGTTAGGGAGAGGGAAGTCATCCTTTGAAAATAATTTATTAATATCGTAAAAATAGTGCACACTCTGATCCTGACTAGTTTTTGGCTTACTAAAAATATATTTGATATTCATTATAAGTAATAAATTTTTATAGTGAATCCAACCTCCAATGATATTTTCAATTATTTATTTAAAAGTGTTGACCATTTTTGGTCACCATGGAAAAACAACATCCAAATCTTAGTTCAAGGTTTAAAGATCATATAAGTTTATAAGGCTTAATTGAAGCTTGGTAAAAAATGAGGCCAAAGAGGGAAGATCCATACTTTAAATAATTTATGAATTCTCATTTTCCCAAGTATTCTTAGTGAATTAAATGCACTCATGGAGCTTGTAGGAGGCAAACAAAAAAAGACTTAACCATTTCAATATTTTTCTTGATAATAACTTTGAGAAGTAATGAGCTCAAATTTTATTTCCCCCTAGTGATGTATTGATAGATTCGTAGTTTATCAATCATAGTAAGACCCTAATCCCATTTAATGATGCCATATGATAATCATTCACATTTTTTGATAGCATATGCCTCTTTCAAAAGACTTTTGACACTTAGTTAATTTTGCAAAAGCTACCCATTGTCATGTGTCAATCTTTTTATGGTCTTGATCCCTTTTTAAATCACATTTGATAATTGGTAAATTTTCATGAAGATTCCCATAATCTCCATGTCAATATGGTAGCAAGAAAGTGGGTTAGCATGATGCTTCTATGTGTATCAATATCAACAACCCATTAACCTGAAACCATCCATATAGTTCCAAACTATCTAGGTTAGTGGGTTATTGGGATGATGCCACATGAAATAATACCAATTATCTATGTATAAAACCCATAAATTATGTCAAATACCTAGGCTAGATGGTTAAAAGGATGACACCACATGATGTAATCCCACTATTTTATATCCCTAGGGTAGTCTGTGTAAGGCTAATAGTGTGTAAGAATAGTAGATAAGTGGGATGATGCCACATAGAGAAAAACCACTTTACCACAAAAATAATAGTTAGTAGGACCCATCAATCTCCCAGGGTTTTAGAATTTTCAAACTTCTTAGAACTAGCCCAACTAATAAATTCCATGTCAATTGGTTATCAGATGCACCCATCTCCTAAACATAACATATATGATTGGGCATGGAAGACATATCCAAGATTGAATGGTAGTGTTATAAGTGGTAGGTATAAAGTAAGCCTAAAGATAGTGTGGTGGAATATTGGAAAATGGGTTATGGAAATGTGTCCAAATGGTGGTACTATTGGAAATATTTACTCCTTTTATAATGAGACAAGGGGACAAATATTTTTTGACACGTGACATAGTTGATGAATGAGCTCCAAACATAAATGGTCTTTCAAGACTGAGTACCTAAGTGAAAATTATTCATTATAAATTTGTTTTCTTGTATTCCCCTTGTGAATATGGGACAATATTCTTAGGGTGAATGCAATAATCTCAATAGATGTTGCATGGCCAAAAACTTGGTTACAAAAAGCTTGAGGTAAGGATAGATTGAGCTCAAATGAAAACATTACAGAGAACCCAGTTTTCTCAAAGATCTCATCTTGGAGTATATGAAGTCAACATGGGAGTTATATTAATACTAATCTCATAGAGATGAATATCTCACCAAGGATCACATGAAGCTCTTATGGGTTACTATGTGTCATTTAGAAATGAACTCTGGCTGGGTCTTCAAATTATACTAATTGACCAAGTATTGAAAAGGGGGATATAAAGGAAGAACATAATTGTATAATCAAAAAATTCCATGATGAATCTGATGTCAAACATGCATGGATTTTGACACTAAAAAGTTTATTGGCATCCATGTTGTAATTGACTATGGTAAATTTGATTACTCATTTTTCCCATTTAGATGTCAAACTCATGAGTAGGTTGTGTAACTACATTAATTCACAAAATAAACATAAGAGTGGATCAATATGAAAATGATATCTTATATTGGATCCAACTATAAAAATGTTTAGATTGTAATGGAATATAGCCCCATTCATCAAGGAAGCAAGTGGAAAGGATAACACATAGAAGAGAAGTTATAGTCTTAAGAGGACATGGAAGATAATCATGTAGGAAGACTTGTAGTGATCCCAAGGATATTTACACTTCCCTTACCCCCATTTATTTATCATCATTAAAAATTATAACCACCCTAATAGTGGGTAAGACCAAATCAAACTTGAGATTTGAATATTTTGCTTATTTAAATAGACATGATTGTCATTATAAAAGGATCCTTATTTAACATAGAATATACCTTGATTCTATGTCTTTGAGTGAATAATACAAATATATTTTACCCTCTCAATGACTTGCATTCTATGTGTATCTTATGAATTATTGATGCTCTCTTTATGGTGAAGTGTTCTTTCCCTTTTATTGTGTCCAATTCCATTTCACCTATATGAAAGTGAATTATCTTTTGTAGGTCATAATTTATGTATCTAATGGTTTATGTATGGTAGATTTTAGTATCAAATATTTATTAATTCATGAATATTCAACTTTTGAAATTTATTTTTGGTGATTTTTTAGGGTCACTACATAGGCCTAGATTGCCTAAAAATTTGGAATGTAAATTATTTTGTGAGTCAGATCACCAATTGTTTACAATAATTTCTTAGTTAACCATTTTATTTACCATATATATAGCATATAGGATGCCATGGGTAACCATAAAATTCTAATTTAGGAGACTACCCCATAATATCAAACAAGTAATGTAACAAGATGAAATCAAATGGTAGCATATGTACTACAATTGAATGGTAACAATTGGCTAAACTAAATGAAAGAATTTTCACTACAACCAATAAGCTAAACCAAAAGATAATATCCATGTTGTAATTGGTTAGATAAACTGAATGTCAGCATCTACGCTATAATCAATTGGATATAATTGGATGATAGTACCTTGGCTACAACCAAACGGTGTGGATGGTGGAATTCTAATATCTAGATAAAATTTTACTATATAATCTTAGCTCATCATGGTATTTTGTGGAAATATTAAAATGATAGGCTAATTATTAGGAAAATTAAGCATATTATCTTAATTTAAAGAGCCAATAAAAAATACCACACAATCATAATGCACTCAATATAGGTACTTATTACTTCTTAAGTTTTTATTGAATTTAATTTTAACTATTGAATAATATCAAAAAACTTTTACATGTATACATCCCCACTGATCATGATTATATCTCACAAGAAATAATTAATCATAATAACATGTCACCCCTTAAATTTTAAACTAATGATAACATGCCACCAATCAATGATGTTCCTCTAGTTTTCTATGACAATGATCATGAAACCCAACTACCAGAAGAGAATTATAATTATCATAAAAAACCAAGTTAAAATAAAAATTCCACTTATAAAAATTTATGAAGGAAGAGTAGCATGATATAGGCAACAAATTTTCCCTTCATTGAACCTATACAGCCTAAAAATGATAATGATATTCTAATAGAATGTAGATGTATAATATGTAGTTGGAAACTAGGAAAGGATCATATAATGAAACTTAAGATGGATATGATTGAGAAATATTACGGAAAAATATATGTGATAGTGAAGCACACAAATGTATAGACAACAATAACACACATGTGGGAAAATGCATAAGATTACATGTATGTAAGATATGCACACGAGTACGAATGATAAGAAATGTCAAAAACATCTCATTGATAAAGGGGTAATAATTAAAGATCAATTTATAAAAGTTATTAAATCCCATCTAAAGGCCAAATATATATAGTTCTCTATTATATAACATATTTTAAAAAAGGGTAGACTTATTTCTAACTTTTTAGATTAAAAGATTTTATTTAAACATAATAGGTTTCTTCATATTCCACAATCACATTGGTTAGATAGAAGTGCTTTGGAAATGGAAAAATGCCTAGCAATGGTTGAGGAGGATTTGAAAGAAAATTTTCAAAATTCACTATTCATCTCACTATCCATTGAAGAGTTCATAATAGTTGACAACACAAATCGTGGGGTTGCATGTATTTTTATAATTTTGAGAAATATTCAAGATAACATCATCTAGTATCAATTCATAAAATGGTAAAAAATGGTAATGTTAAAAACCTTAACAAATTGGTTATATCTAATTTTAAAGATAAAGCTAGGATGGATGATTATGCAATAACTACATAGCTATTGTGTGTTGGGGATAATAGTTGATCAATAATATAGTGGCATATAAATGGTTTATGTATTCAAATGCAAATAACATTTTCCCCATATATGATTCTAATTCATTGCATGGCTCATAGGATAAATATTGCATATAAAATAGTTAAAATTTTTATTAATATCACAAAAGTGGAATAGATCATTTGTGAATTACATGCTTATATGTCAATCAATTTGAAAAGATTTATAGAGTTACGAAAAAATTTAATAGGAGTGACTCATGGTAAGAAAATACTAAAATATGTTAATAAAATATGGATTTATATATATGAATCTTCATGTAGAATTTTTTAACAATATCTATCATTAGTAATTTTTATGTGTAAATACCATAGGGAAGTTGATGAGGCTAAAAAAATGTTATACCATTTAAAAAATTTGAGAACATTCCCAAAATTATGCATGATTCTCCCAATTTTTAAGTAAATTGATTGATTTTTTAATGAAACATGCTTCAAGAGATCTATTTATGTTGTTGACTTCATACGGTTGAGAAGATGAGTATGTCACTCTATAGATATATTATAAACTTTGAATGAAAAGTTTCAGGCACTTATTTTTATTAGTTGGAAAAATTTAATAGACTTTAATAATCCTAAAATATATTTTAAATTTAATATCAATTATCATCTTTGTGTCATCATGAATGGCACAAAGATATCAATTCACACTTTTTATAGAAGACCTGATCTTGTAGGAGTTGAAACTAAAGAAGTACCTATAACATGTATTCTATATGAAATTTTTATATGTAAAATGGTGATTAAATTGAGTATGCCTACTAAGATCAGACATCATTTTCAAAGGGATGATTTTTTGGAGGCCATGGTAGTTGTGAATCCCATATTTTAGAATAGTGATAATGATCAACATCTGATTAACAATTTATTTCAAAAATACATGGGTCTCTTATTAAGCATTTTAGTAAATATATAGAGGTTAATGGAGTTGAAATTATAGGTAGCTTGGGAAAGGATTTATCTATATATCATTTAACACATTTCATAATTACAATGGTTGAACAATATTGTTATCTAAGAAAATCGACAAAAAATAATGCAATTACATGGATATAAAAAAACTTTATCCTAGTAGCATCCTATAGGAAAGTATTAAAAAATATTTATGATTATTTGAACTTTTTCAAAAAATTATTTTGGGATTAGTGGAATATGAAAGAGTATTTATTTCATTATCTTTTATTAAGTCAAAATTCAAAGTAGATTAGATAAAAATTTACAAACATAGTTTAAGATTATATGTTTCAAATTATGTTGTGGAAATATTTACTTATGAAAGAGGTATGGAAACATGGATTTATTTAACTAAAATAATAGGAATTAGTAATATAGGTACCAATATAGAGGATGTAAATATTTACACTCAATATGCCACTAACATCGCATATGCAAATGTCACTTGCGATGAGCAGGTTTCTGTAGAATTATTTCAATTGCCCAAGTTTTAGTTATATATTTATTACAATTATCATATTATAAAATCAAATTTCATATCATTTTTGATATTTTAAGAAATTTAAAATATCAAATTATTTAAAACTATTGATAACATTGTCATTTGAAATATCCATTCCATTCATCATGTGGCTTTCCCTTTTATGTAAATGGTTCTACAAAATTTCAAATGGATCATAATATTTTTATATTTTTCTAAGATTGTATTGTTAAATAAACATTTATATTACTTTTTAAAAAATATAAATATTATTTTTTAGCACCATATTAATAGTTTTGAAATTAAATTTTAGCTTAAAATTATGAATATCAAAGTCAAATCCCAAGGCAACAGAAGAAGACAAGCCTATTGAAGAACATAGCCAAATTGAAAAGCAAAAATATCTTATTAAACCCCACAAAATTATAGATCCATATAAATAATTTAAACTCATAAAGAATAAAATGTAGAAAAACAACTTAGGAAGTACCTTAATCATTGAATTGGATTAAATTCTCATGTATAAAAATAAACATTTTAATTAGTTGTTGTCAAATAGACCAATGAACTTTCCATTGATCAGAAACAAACAATAATTATTTCTTGGACTCCAAATCCATAATAACTAAAACTTTTCCACTATCTACAATAATGATAATAATTGAACAAGATTAAATAATATCAAATTCAAATTAATGCTCAGTCAAAATCCATAGAAAATAATAATTGTAATCCACATCACCATGTTATTTGAACTACATAGAGAATATGCATGTAAGATGATAAATAAAACATAAATTAGTAAAACAAGATTAATTCTAATATAATAAACTACTCTTTTCAAATTGAAGTTTTTAACATTATCATTTCAAATTATTTTTTTAAAAACATAACATTATCTTTTCAAATATAATAATGAGTTTCCAACATCATAAAATATCATTTATTTTTTAAAGACACATCAACCACTTTCTCACTACCATCATCCACTTTGTCACCACCATCCTTAAAAATCCCTTCCTACCCTTCCTATATGTCAAAATTTAATATGCCTACCCTTCAAGATATTATATGAGCAATATTTTATTTTTATTCTTTCACAACATCTCCTATTCAAAGAAGACTTGGATTGACATCTATTTTATGCTTCAATAAAAAATTAGTGTCCCATCCTTTCTCCTTAATTATTTTCATGAGTGTGTTTTTATATTTATTTAAAATAAAAAACATTTATTTTAATTTATTGTATAATATAAAAATTTTCATGAAATTTTCAAATGCACATTGAGGACCTCAGCGTCCTTTTTCAGGTTCTCGTATTTTGTCTGTAATTAAAAATGAAATCTAATAAGATAAAAACTAAAATAACTATGACATATTTGATAAAAATGATTGTAAATTACCAAAGATGTTTCCTTATTATAATTTTAAATAATGACAAGGTTTATATCTTTTTCCCTTTTATTAAAGTATGCTTGGGCTTTGGCATTTAATTTCTTCAACCTGTTTAACATAATACCTAAACATTGTCATTGTAATTATTAAAAACTCATACATACCCATATTTAGCTTGAATGAACAAAGAAGTAGTCTTTTTAGGTTCATATTAAACTAATGAAAATAAATTATCTCTCTGGGAGTGGTTTTGATAATAGACATTTATTTATTTTATCAATGTTTTTGATTAAAACTCCTAAACTAATACATTTTTCATCTCATCTACAACTCCCTCTTTAATATTTGAAATTATACTTTCAATTAATAAAATTTTCAATGTAAAATTAATAATTTTATCCTTTTTAAAGTCAACATGGTCTATAGTTAGATGGGTAGGGGTGAAGAGGAACAACATTCCTCTAGAGTAGTTACATCTAGAACCTAAATAAAATCATGGGGATTAAAAACACTACTACCAATTTCTCCATTTTCAATCCCTAGATATTCATCATCAAGATTAATTTGATGCAAACATGTTAATCCTTATGCATTAAAGATACATTTGATAGAGAAATGATATAAGTTAGAACATAAAAATTGTAATGTTCCTCTGCTAGGTGATAAAAATGAAATATTCTTCCCCCTTATCTGAATTGTGTTCGGTGGTAGCGGTGTCAACATAGTTTTCCTCAGAGGTTGAGGGTGCCCAAAAAAATAAATTATATAAAAAAATGGTAAATTTTAAAAACAAAACTCAATATGATATGAAATTAAACATTTGTACTTGTAGTTGGAGAGATTATTCCTCTAGTCTACATTTCATATTCACAGTGATGGGGGTGGTTTGAGATGCAATAGGAAATCATCTAGTCAATAAAATCTATAATCTAAGAAACTTAAACCAAAAAACCAAAACATGGAATGTAAAATAATTTGAACATATGGATGAGAAGACACTAACACATGGAATGTTGGGGTTTGTTGATGTTTTTCAAAGTCAAGCTCAACTGATTATGAGTCATATACAAAAATAAAATAAATAAATAAATAAATAAGATAATAGAGACTTGAAAGTTAAAATTTCATGGTGTATTTATGAAATATGTAAATATGAAAACTTGCATGTGTAGATAATCCAAAAGAAGATATTAGATATTTGTAAATATGGAAGGAATGGAATGATGATTCTGTAGAGTGAGAATCTATATAACCTTGAAGGGAATGATGCCCTTTTGAAAAAACTTATTTTCATGTCATAAATGCATGAAATCTTACCTATAATAAGTAAATAAATATTAAGCTTCAAATGTGTTATAATTATAACCTAAACAATTCAAGTGTTTCATTTGAATGCTAGAATAACCTCCTATTCATCAATAGATACATAATTTGTTCTCATTTTTAAATGAAGCACAGTTGGAATCAATGTTTTCTAAAATTCATATAAGGCTAGAATAAATTTGGAATAGGAAATTATAGAACTCACATTGGTCTAATCATATTTCAATTATAATCTAATCTTATTGAAATAAGTGTACACCAGTAATATCTCAAACCTAAAAGAGTATGAATATTATAAATAACATCCCAAAAGGGTATTCTTGTTGATCTTCCCTATAACACTATTATTGCAATGAAAAATTCAACCATTGATTTTAGAAATGGGTCAAATATGTTAATAATGTGGAGGCCGCTTTTTCAACTATCTGATATGAAAGTGAAAAACTATGAATGAGTGAAACTGATGACAAATTACAAAAACTTTGATTTCAAATATGAAAAATTTAAATGCATATTAGTTTGACCAATCTACAAGTTGAAATTAGACTCTAAATATTTCTTTTATTCATTATTCAACATTAGTTTTAGGGTTATAGGGTTAGCATTATGCGATATAAGCCTCGTCAAATTATGGATGTTAGTAGTTAAGGTAACAAAAGAGATTAATTTGTATTTGATGTCAATTTTTAACCTCATCTCACTAATTTCATAGAAATACATTAATAATTTCAACAAGGCATTATTTATTTCAATTGTGTCATGTACATGAGGCCTTCAAAGCTACATTTAAAAATCCAATCATTGAATATGTTTGGTTATTATAGTATCTTCAAAATATCAGGGCATAATAAATTCTTGAAAATGTATTTTTGTGTGGAATCCATGGTATTTGAGACTACAGTAGGTGAATGTGTGTGGTTGATGGAGTAGGTGAATCATTATGTGTGACTAGTGTGTTAGGTTAATTTTTATAGAAAAAATGAGGGGGGACAAGAAAACAATTCTTCAAAATGGTTAAAATGAAGGAAAAGGGGAATATCTATAAGCAAAGGGCAAAAACTAAGGGTATTAAGTAAAACAACTACACTAGATAGTATACTAAAAGCATGGACTATCTAGCTACACCAAATAAGTAATATTAGCTGAATGACATCTATACCTACTAACCACACTGATTTATAACTCTAACCAAACAACACTATCTAGTAGAATCATCTAGTTATACTATTTTACAACACTATTTGGTAGTATCATTCAATAACATAGTTCAATAACACTATTTGACACCACCATTTAGTAGTGTTTTTTGATAACACCATTTATCAGTGCCATTCAATGGTGTTCTCATGATGTGTCTGAATGGTAGTATGGAAAAACAAAAAAACTAGAACACTTGCCTCTCCTCCTGATAGATTTACCACCACTCATGTCAAATTCACCATGTCGATGAAATAGTTTTCCATATATTCACCAATAACTTTCAATGGGTTTTTCAGTAGGGGCTCTTAAAATTTACCCTAGGTTTATGCATTGTTATTTATCGTGATGAATTATTCTCATTCAATGCTTCCATAGGTCCTTGTACCTCTTTATGAAATGATGATGTTATCAAGTCCAGGATTAAATTATGTATGCTACAGTTAATTCTTTTACATTCATTGTGTATGTTTAGGTGAGTAGAGGGTATCATAATACTATGGTGTATCACCTCTTTTATTTTTAGTTTCTTTATTTTTATGCACTCCTTATCCCTTTTCCTTGAAAATTATATTAGTTTCATGTTAGCTTAGGTGATCCATCAAGGGAATTTGGACTTCTCTATAGGTTTACTCAAACCATAGGTAACCCACATCCTTTGGACATTCCCATTGTGTTTATTGGGTAAGGATACATGAGACACCTATTCAAATGGTGCAACTCAATGTGACAATAATTTCTAGCATGCATGGTGGGACCCCATTTGATAATATTCACAATATCCATTAAATAATTTTGGTATATTCTTCAACACATCTTCCCATTTAGGGTAGTTTATTTAACACCATGGTAACTCTAATTATCAAATCTATTATTTTAAGTAGTATAAGTCTTAAAAGTATTTAGGATCAAGATTTAGGTGACGCTCTTGATATTCCCCTTCTTTTGAAGTGATCTAATCACATGGCAACTTTGCTCTAACTCTAACTTCAAATTGTAGTAGACCAAGCCCATGTGTTTTGATCAAGAGGGAGTTTAACTCTCATATATTTCATGATTACCTAACAAAGGATCCACCCATTTACTATATTTAATAGAGGCATCCCTCTTTTCCAAATTCATTATGATGATATCTCCATTAAATCTCTTAATGTTCTTCCATTCTTCATAAGTGATGATTAGACCACCATAATTGACCACATGAAGAACATATCCCATGTGTGAATATTCCACCATGTGTTTGAAGACAATGTGGATGTTTTTCTCCTCACTTAATCATTAAAATAGAGAGATATATGTTGGTATAAAAGTTTGAGACTAGGCTCCATTTATATTTGAGATGAATTTGGTGAGTAAGTGTGTAGATAATTCAAAGATAGGGTCGATTACTTATCCCTCATTGAGTGGATCACCATCATAAGAAGGTCACCCCACAATCCCTGCATTGATTTCAACTTGAGGTTACAACAAACTTAGGATATAATCCTAACCTTAGTGAATCCCTTAGCTCATACAACATTTTTATACTATGTGAGAGCTCTTGACTAGGAAATTACAGTCATCATCCAATCACTAGGTGGATTTTTCTTACTTGCCACTTATGATATATTTTTTTTAGAATAACAATGTCTCATTCATGATGGTAAAATCAAACCCAAGACTTAAATAATAATATTGCTTGAGCCTCTACCCAATCAACCTATTTCATCCTTTGTTCTTGTAATGGCCAACCAATCAGTCCCATTTGTAGTCACTCCTAGTGAGTTAAAAAAAGTTAAAAACCTCATCCAAAGCCTTGGTAATAAGTTAAAAAACTTAAATAAATAACAAGTAAAAAAAATGTTCCATATCATCCCTTCATTATAGCTTATCAATCTCATAGGTAGCCCATCCAAGGCATGACACAAGTCTAAGCTCAACTCTCATATCCTAGGCCATCTAATGTGCAAAATTTTATTACTACAATCACTCTTAAAATTATCATGGTTCAATACACATCATAACTTCAAGGTAAGTGAGTTATATTATCCCCACAAGTATAAAAAGAGAAAAAACAAATGCAATTTGAGCCTCTTCTCATGATTTGGGAAGATAGTGATTTTAGGAGCACGAATATCAACGAGAGAATAGCCTTGGAAGCATACTACTTTCATGAGGATGAGGAATCCATTATTCCAAATATAGGTCCACAAGCCACAAAATAGGACATTATTAGTTTTGAGTATGTTTCTCTTATTAAGGAGGTTATTGATTTATCATCTAAATATTGGGCAAAGGGCTATTATGAATTTGATTTAGTTGATTATATAAAGGTTATTTATTTAAGATCTTGTAGAATGTAAGAGGAAGACATATTATGGGATGATATAGAGGAATTATTCTCAAAACTTGACATTAATCCATCATACCTTCAAAAAAGAAATGATAAGTAGCATGAGTATTAGGTGAAAGTGGCCATGTTTCCAAATGAGCCACTAGGATAAGAGCATCCTAATCAGTTGGATGATAGAGTGAAAGGACCCAACTATGAGATTAGGAGTGATTGTTAAAAGTTTGTCTTATCAAGGGGATATCCTATTAAATACATATATTGGTTTAAGTCTGATTAGGAGAAAACATCATAAGTTATTCTCAATCTAGAGCACAAAATTGAGCATCAAAGAGGCCAAAATCAACCTGCCTATCCACTCTAAGAAAGTTGCATTTATAGTTAGTTTATGGGGATAGGTGAGTTTTTTTTTTAATAAACTAAGTATATCACTAGAAAATTGATCATCCAATACTTATCCACCTTTGTTCGGTTACCCTCAAATATGAAAAACATTCTAAGTTGATGAGAAAGGGTAGTTATTTTGTGGAACTAGTTAATGGATTTATTTAGACAACCTTTTGATTAGCTAGTTTAGGGTAGTTTAACTACTTTTCTTTCCTCCAAGAGTTAATACATATTAGTTTATCCAATTTTATTTTCCTAAGTTCTTTGAAACTTTTGACTATTTTTGTTCTTACTTTTTTATCCATCTATAGGTGAATCTTAGTCTTGTCAATTAGTATTAGGCCAAGCAAGTTATAGCAAGGTTATGATTTTAGAATCAAGAGTTATAAAATATTATATGAATAAATTCCCAATTAATTTATTCAAAGGATATTGGATTCATAATTAGTAGGTAAGATTCCCATAGAGGTTGCCAAAATGTTGACCATTTTTTGTCACCATGGAAGGGCATCATCCAAATCTTAGTTTAAGGTTCAATAATCATATGAGTTTTTAAGGATTAGTCAAATATTGATAGAAAAGGAGGCCAAAGTGAGAAGCTCCATACTTTAAATAATTTATGAATTCTTAGCTTCCCAAGTGCTCCTAGCCAATGCAGTAAATTCCTAGAGCCTATAGGAGTTGAATATAAAAAATACTTGACCATTATAGGATTTTTCTTGGTGATGGCTTCAAAAGGCAAGGATCTCAAATTTGATGGTCCCCAAACAATGTATTTATGGATTTAATTTTTTTATTCATAAAATTACTATGTTATAATTGAATAGTTCCATGCAATAATCATTCATATCTCCCAATGACATACGCCTCTTTCAAAGACATTCAACACTTAGTCAAATTTTCAAAATTTATTTAGTATCACATGTCAATCTCTTGATGGTCATAATCCCTTTTTAAATGCCTTTAAATACTAGTCAATTTTAATTAATTTTCTTAATTATCTCAACATTATCAAGGTAGCAAACAAGTGAGTTGCTTCCATATTCACAATCCTGATGACTTGGTGACCTAGAATCATCTATACAGTTTAAAACCCTATGAGAATTAGGCTAACAAGATGATTCCACATGAAATAATACTATTAATCTACTCTCCTAGAGATTTTTGTGCAACCTAGACATGATTTCAAAGCCTTAGTCTAGTAGGTGAGTGGGATGGCACCACATGACATAATAGCACTATTTTGCATCCCCAGGGTGATCTATGAAAATAAAATAGTGTTTTAGAACAATGGGTGAGTGGGATGATGCCACATGGTGAAATATTACTTCACCATGAATATAATAATTAGTATGACCCATAAATATCCTAGGGTGGTAGAAGTAAAATCATTAGACTTATCAAAACCCATCCCAAATAAGAAATGTCATGTTAATAGGCTATTAGATGCACCTAGTTCCTAGACTTGATATATATGATTGGGTGTAGTAGATAAATCTAAGATCAAATGTTATCATGCCAAGGGGTAGCTATAGATCAATCCTGGTGATAGTGTGGTAGAATACTATCCAATGGGTAATGGGCATGTTTCTAAGTGGTATTCTTATTTGAAAGCCTGGCCAATTTTTTAATGTGACAAGGGGACCAATCTTATGTTAAAACATGTCACAGTTGATGAATGAGCTCTGAGGATAAGTAGTCTCTCAAGATTGAGTAACTTACAAAATTCTATTCATTATAAAGTGTTTTTCTTTTCTTCCCCTTGTTAATGTGGGATAAAATTCCTAGGGTGAATGCAATGATCTTAGTGGATGTTGCATGGACAAAACCTAGTTTTATCAAGCTCAATGGAAGGATATATTTCAATCATATGGAAACATTACAAATAACACAATTTTTTGAAGATCCCATCTTGAAGTATATGAACTCAACTTGGGGGTTGTATTGAGCTTGAGATTGGAGGGATGAAGATCTTTCTAAGGATCATATTAATCTTTTATGAGTCATTTCATGACACCTATAAATGAACCTAAGATAGGTCATCAAATCATAATAATTGACTAAGTGTTAAAAAGGGGTGCCACACGGGAAGAATATGCTCATATAATGGTAAAATTCCATGATGAACTTGATGTTGACATGTGGCTATATTCCAAAAATATGGATTTTATTGGCATTTACATTGGCACTAACTAAGGCAAAATAGATGACATGTTTCACCTAACTAGATGTCAAACTCATGAGTAGGTTATGTAACTACATTGATTCATAAAATCAATCTTCGATTAGCTTGACATGTATATCATAGTGAATCTTATATCCAACTATCAAAATGCAAAGAAGGAAATAGAATATAGACCCATTCATCATGGAAGGGAGTGGAAATGGAGAACACACTAAAGAGAAGGTACATGTTTAAGAGGATGTGGTAGGTAGTTATACAATCTTGGATCTAGTGATCCCAAGGATATTACCACTTGCTTGACCCCCTTCTTTGATCATCATTGAAAATTATAATCACCTCAATAGTGGGTATGACTAAATCAGGCCTAAGCTCTGAATATTTTCTTATTTAAACAAGTAGGATTGTCATTATAAAAGGACCACTTTTTATCATAAAAATGTTTCATAAATTGGCCTACCCTTGATCCTTATACCTTTATTTTATGCCTTTGAGTGAATAATATAACTTTATTTACCATATCAATGACTTGTATTCTATGTATCTTATGAATTTTCTATGTTCTCTTTATGGTGAAGTGTTCTTTCCCTTTGATTGTATCCAATTCCATTTTACCTCTATGGAAGTGAACTCTCTTGTACAGGTCATAGTCTATATTTCTCATGGTTTATGTATTGTTAGTTATGGTGATTAATTCTTCTCCTTATAATTTTTTCATATATCTTTGTACCTCTCTATTAATTGTTAATGCTAAAAAGTTCATGATTGAGTTTTGTATTCGACATTTAATTCTTATACATTCATTGTATATGCCTAAAACAAGTAGAGGGAATCATAATATTATGGTATATCACCCATTTTGTTTTAAATTTCATTATTTTTATGCATTCATTCTCCCTTTGCCTTACAATTTTTATTAATTTAGTGTTAGCTTAGGTGATTCATCATGGGAAACTAGCCCTCTCTATAGGTTCACTATAACCATAGGTGACCCATAGCCCTGGGGTGTTTCCATTTTGTTAATTGGGTGAGGATACATGAAAAATATCCTCATAGGGTACAAATTAATATGATAAAAAAAATTAATGTCACTTTGGGATGAATTTTTCTAAGGTTTTTCTTGATGGGTTTTGCATCTACATGGAAAAATAGGAGATGAATTATGAGATTTGGATATAATCCTAGAATGTTTGCATAATACAAAGAGAAAACATCTATAAATTATAGTAAGAGGATGATTAGGTTTTTATGTTCTTCAATATTTAAGGTGGCTACAATTTTAACAATCTTTAGGGTTTCCTTTTATACCAATGTTCATATCAATGGTTTCTTCAATTAACAATGTGTAACCATCTTGAAATTGTATTGGTGTATGGATAAGGTTGAGTTTCTCATCTATTAGAACCTTGAATAGATTTTCACCAATAGAATAATCTTTTATTTCTTGATTTTTATTTTTCATCCAATAGTGCCTTCGAGAGGTTTTCACTAGGGTACTTAGTTTTTTTACTTTTTTTTAATGTTTTTTGGTGACTAAAAAACTCATCTTTCTCCTCAAAGTGTGATAATGTGTTAAAACTAAATTTCAAATCAATTTTTATGGTCTCCTAATGTAAAATCATCTCAATTCTCATTAATTATCTCTTTACCTCATTATTTTATAAGAGCCCTTATAGTATAGGATCTTCTTGGTCCCAATCTATGAGCTTAGGATATTTGATTTTAAGGGTGAGAACAACTATCATAAAAGAGGTTTATGGTTTCAAGGCCTTAATATAAGTTATGAACATAAATTTTCTCAATTTTAAAAGATTATTATTCATAAATCATTGAAAAATTACTAATGTAATCATATGTATCACCACCATGTGCTTTATAGCCAACAACATGATATTCCTTATTTTCTTATGAAATTATAGGTTCTATGATGCCTTATTCATTAAGACCAATACCTTTTAATTTTTATTTCATGGTGTTACACACAATTTACCTAGCTATAAGATACTCTTTATTTTTAAAATAAGTTGAAAAACTATCATTTTATAGAGAGGAATTGTTTGAACTCTCAATCTTATCTTATGAAATAAGTCCTCCTTTAACAAAAGACGTTTTACACAATTGATGGGATACTTGTGATTTATTATTTTTTGGGTTATGCCTACCATTATTATTTGGAAAAACATGCATTTTTTCTACATTGAACTCATCTTAGATCTCATATTCTCCCATACCCTTGTCAAGAGAGATGTTGGATCCTATTCTTCATATGGTAACCTAAAGAAATTAGTTATTAATTGCATTTGATAAATTTAATCATTTTAAACTTCAAAAACATGATGATATCCTAGTTTCACCTCTCTAAATCATCCCTTTCTTCACTAGTTAGGATGATACCACTCCCATAGATCACACACAAGATGTTGCCAATATAGGTTTAGTACACAACATCACTCAAGACAATGTGGATTTGAGGATTATTCCTACATACTTAAAAATAATATATCTTCAATGGTATAGGGGACTAAAATTTGGTATAATACATAATTGGGATGATTTGGGAGAGATTATTTTCCAATAGTTTGAAAATAAGAGTGACTATCTCTCTCTTATAGAATAACTTCTGACCATGAAGAGAGATCCTCACAAATAAATGGTGGATTTCAACTTCAGATTCCAAAAGACTTGTGATATAATCCCACCATTGGTGTAGCCCACCCATAATAATACCTTATTTTACTAATTGAGATCTTTAAACATTGATATTTTTGTCATGATATAATCCATGGGAGGTATAGTGTTACCAACTACATATGATATTGCCATAATGGCTAAAAATAGCCTAATTTAAGAAAGAAAGATTTACCCTAAGCCTCTAGTTCCTCTATTTCCCAAACCTACACAGATTCATCCCATTTTACCACCCATTATAATAGCAAAAAACTAATTAACTCAACATGTTATCCCTCCTAATGAGTTTCATGAAGTGAAGACATTATTACAAAGCTTCAAGAATGAATTGGTTTCCTTGAAAATATAATAGCAATCTTAGTCTAATAGTCCTTAACAACCCTATTATTAGCCTTATCAACCTCATATTCAAAATTTTCAAGGAAATACAAAATCCCAAGGTGTTGTCACACATGTTAGGCCCCATAACATTCAAAATCCCAATGCTTCCATCACTTCAAAATCTATTCTATGTGCATAAAATAACTTGGTTCATGACTATGAGTGGTGCTATCCTTGTAGTCAAGCTCAAAATTAGAATAGATGTCTAAATAGAGTTCTCAACCAAGCCTTTATGGTCCAAAGTGTGTCCCTTTATAAAGGTAAATCAAGTGAACTAGCTCCATAAGTTAAAGAATGATATGGACAAGCTCAAGTATAAGGTGAGTCCACTCTTATGAATTATCAAGAGGGTGATTAATGTGACATGAATCAAACTAAAATTATAATTAAAGGAGTTACTCCTATAATAAAAAACACAAACTCCATGAAAATGGATATTGAAAATGGAAAATCAAATATTAGAATTCTTGTGTTAGCCCCTCTAGTACTCCAAGATACTACAAAGTTTGTTTCAGATCTAAAAGCTCAAAAACCACAGAAAAGCCAATCCATAAAAATTGAGTTTCAGCCTAAGGATCAAGTTCAATCCACTAAAATCAAAGAGATTATTGTTGATCATAATTTACAACAAAATTTTGGTAGTGTTCCTTTTAATATTATTGATCAAATGAATAAGATAAATGTCAATATCTCCATATGGGAGATATTATCCATTCTAGGACAAAAAGATTTATTACAAGAAGTATTTCCCAACCTCCATATTTCAAGTGGACCAACAGAGGAATTAAAATAAATCCTTACTAATTCATCTCAGCCTAAGATATAAAATCCAAGTATGAATTATAAGCTTCTTCCTTTCTACCTTTCTCTAATCATAGGTGATCACTTGGTTCATAATTGTATGGTTGACTCTAGTGCAAATAGTTTTGTGATGCCTACAAATTTTTTTGATAAACTAGGCTTGAAGTATGAACCAAAAACTAAAGAATTATTTCAATTATATGGTACTATCATAAAAAAAATTGATGTGATTAAGGGATTATGTCTTACTTTACATACTTGTCCAAATTTCTCAATACCCGAATATATTTTCAATATAGATCTCCCACCCTATTTTTCATTATGCCTACCTAGAGACCAAACACTAAAAGAGTATTAAAATTATATGATATATCCAAAAAATATTGATGTGATTAAGGAATTGTGTATTACTTTACACACTCATCCTAATTTCTCAATACCCCAAGATGTTTTCATTATAGATCTCCTACCCTACTTTTTACTATGCCTATATAGAGATGTCATAGCTAAGATTTAGGGATACTTATCATTATATTGGTATCACATGTTATTTAAAATAGGTTATGGAACTAAATTAATTATTAATTTTTAACCAATTTACAAATATCACATAGATCCATATTTTCTCAATGTTTCCAATGTTAATTGCATAATTCTTGATTAAGAAGAGAAAATCCTTGATCATAAACCAACCACACTTCTTGAAGGCATTCATGATCTTATAATTTATCAATGGATAATTAAACATAATTAATATGAAACCTATAATCTCATTAAATAAATTTATTTAGAAACTTACATCTTTCATGATGAATATGCTACTCATCATGAGGCCACTACACTAATAGAAGAATTTCCTGATTGTTTATTTGATGATTGGGCAAATGTTTGTTATGAATTTAATCCTTATGAATATATGTAAGATTCAAGTTTAATATCTAATTATGTATATTAATAAATTACTTTCATAATATAATCATTTAAAAATGACACTTGAGTGTTAAGAGTGTTACTGTCTTAAATGTTTAATACACTAGTGAACTTGATGCACATTAAATGACACTTGTATAGGTGGTAGAACCTGATGCACTAGTGTTAATATTTAATAAATTAAATTTCTTAAAAGGTTCAAAATATAAAACATTTTGTTTTCCTAATTTCAAACCTACATTAGCATAATTTAATAACCAATTCAATGAAACTAATAAGAGATAATTTCAATATTTCATTTTTAAACACTCAAATATGCAAGATGAGTTTATCAATATTGTGCATAAATAATGTCAAAAATCTAATCATGGTCAATATTTTACTCCCTTAGATAAAAATATTATTACACCTATTTTGGGGACAACTCAACTTGTACCACAACCTATTTTAAATCGGTAACATTAAACAATAAAAACACCTCCTATGGCTAGTTCATCCTCTCCATATGTGTAATCACTAATGAATTAAATTAATTATCTTTAGGCTAAGGTGTTATATATTAAGTAGGAAGCTACTAGACCATCACATGACTTGGATTCACATTTTATTTTAAACATAACTTTGACACATCACATAATGGTAACTCCTTTTCCATCCAGATTCATGGTACCTAAGATTAATTTTTATGATGGTAAGGGTGACCTATAGTACCATTTATGAGCTTATCATACATCATGTTTGGACTATGTGTCTAATGATTGAATCCTTACTAAGTTATCCTCACACCACCTAAAGGACTATGCCTTATAATGGTTTGATGATATTCTAAATTAGTATATCACCATATTTAATCAATTGGAAAGTATGTTTTTAGTATAATTTTCAATTAACATTGGTGATAATATCTCATATGCTTAAGTGGCACAACTAAGGAAAAAATCCAATGAGCTTATTATATAATATGTATAGAGATATAAAAATATTTTGGTAAATATGACTATCCCAATGGAAGATAGATAACTCCAAGACATATTCAAATAGATTTTACTACTAGCATTGCATGAAGTTATCTTATTTAATAAATGTCTAACATTCATAGATTTATGCCATAAAGTGAAAGAAAGGGAAGTAAAACTTCTCTCTATGGGAAAATTAAAATTTATGAGTGGATTAAAATAAAATAATAAGATTTATAATAAGCCTCCATACAAACTAAGGGCCACTAAAAATAAGAATGATCAAAATGTCATAGTTAATGTAGCTTCAGAGCCACCTCCTCACTTGGTTTTATCAAATTTTCCATGAATATTTTTCACCAACATTTAAGAATTGTCAGTACATGTTTTACAATAGCTTTTGGAATATAATTTCATATCTATCCCTCCCATAAAAGAGGTTGACATGACACAACATTTTGTAAATATCTATGATTACAATGTGTTATGTGACTATCACAAGGCACCAAGCTATACTACAAACTAACGTATTACCTTGATAAATATGATACAAGATTTGATAGAGGCCACCACCATTTATGTGGTCACACCCACAAAGACACCTAAAGTTTAGCAAATAAAAGCTAAGGTATTGAAAATATTCTCAAATATTTTTCTAAATCATAGAGATAATGAGGCAAGGGGCACTTTAGGTGTTCACTATATGTATTAGGCACATACACCACCATCATCATATCACACTACTACAAATGATACACACCCTCTACATAATTTAATTTGTGTGTATCATACTATAGTACTACTTGGACCACTCATCACTTTCTCAAAGAAAGTTATTATTGATGATGATTTAGATTTATATGAGCTTACATTGATCATAATCATATTTAGAGTGTTATGTTTGACAATGGGTCAAGTGTTAACATGTGTACTATCATGCATATATAATTTGGTTTATTCATAGTAGGAAATTTATCCAAATGACATAGTTACTCATGGTTTTAATTTCCATGTTTAGATCTCCATTGGGGAGATTACAATTCTACTCCATGTTGGATCAACACATGTTACCATTATACTCTTAGTATTACCTAGTGTAGGAACATTTGACATGTTATTGGGTAAGCCATGGATACAAAAGCTATGATCTATTCCATCCACCTTACACAAGTGCCTCAAGTATATACATGTTAATTAGGTAGTCATAGTTTATGTTCTTTCATATGAGTATCCTTTAGCTATACCATAAGAAGTCATACTATAGTTACTAGTTATAGTTTTAAACATATTTCCCATTAGCACACCATATAGTTCATAAGAAACACCATTACTATTAAGGTTTACTCATACAGTGTTACCATGTACACATTCTCTCCCATGGACACCATTATTAGAGAGACCCCTATGTCAAATATATGTTTTAGATTCTAGAGGGCCTCCCTCTACCCCTTTCTTTAAAAGATTAATGTTATTAAGTGTTGAAAATTTGGCCTCCCAAGGCCAAATTATAAATCCTGTGACTACAAACTTTTCATGGGACTCATCTAAACCTATACATGGTGTTCACCTGAGTCATGATGTCTCCTAATTGCTTCTTGAAGTCATTCAAACACTCTTGGATTTTTCATAGAGTCTACTTGTAATCATCATGATATCATTGATTATCATATGGAGTAATTATCAATTTCTTACCATTATCATATCTCTATTATAAATGGTGTTAAGTATCTTCATGATGTTTGAGTATGTTTTTCTATCTTTAAAAATGGATAAAATTGATATTATGACTTAAAGTGCCTTAATGAAGATGGTTGAAGATGGTAATTGATGACTCACTATGAGTTTTTATGGAGTATTTGGTATATTAAATTATGAGGCTGATTATAAGCCTTAAAAGGGTGATTAATATAAATAGAAGCCTAATTTAAACCTTTTAAGAAGGATATGATGTATTTTTAATAATACTCACTAGCAATATTATTTTGAGATTATATATATGGTTGTTTAAAAGAAAGGTTTTGGTCCTAAAATGACAAATTTTGACTTTAAAAGTTCACTAAATCATCAGTAACATCTTAATCACCCTCATGATCCTAATATTTATCTAGTCAAATGTTTCATGCTTTGAAATTGTCCCTTTTGCAAGCCCAAAAAGTTATTTTGTATAAAAAGATCTCACACATGTGAAAATAGCTACCTTTTTGCTCTATTAAAATGTGTTTCTTTTTTGGGGATGTATTTTGACCCACATCTTCCTTAATGTTTCCCTAAAATGGTGGTTTAGAACTGAAATAGGTGGAAATGAAGGAGAATTTTATGGTATTTTTAGATGGTATAGATATGTACTATATGGATTTACTGAGGAGGTGTTTTGAAGATGCAATAAAGTCTTGTTACATGCACATGGTGAAGAGATTAGAATTTTTTATGGCTTGATAAGCTAAAAAATAGTGTGTTTTGCTTACTTAGTTCATTAGAAAACATTAAAAACACTTCAAGTTTATGCTTAGTCTATACAACACACACAGAGAGAGAGAGAGAGAGAGAGAGAGAGAGAGAGAGAGAGAGAGAGAGAGAGAGAGAGAGAGAGAGAGAGAGAGAGAGAGAGAGAGAGAGAGAGAGAGAGAGAGGGAGAGAGAGAGAGGGAGAGAGAGAGAGAGAGAGAGAGAGAGAGAGAGAGAGAGAGAGAGAGAGAGAGAGAGAGAGAGAGAGAGAGAGAGAGATTTAGGCTCTTGACCAGATAGATTAGACATCATAACATTACAATAATGGGTATTGGTTTTTGGTGTTTTCTTCTCAACTTTATGAACCAATGATAAGAACTCAAGGGTTTTCATCGCCATTCACATATGCATAAGATAAGATAAGTGGTATGGTTTTGTGAAGTTTCTATCTATTTTGACCAAACTAGTGCTTATTCCTAATTATTTAAGTCTTGAAGAGACATTTCATGCATTCCAAAACATTTATATCCACATGTGTGAGTATATAGAGATGTCTAAGAAGAAAAATTCCAAATTTTTTGTCTATAGGCAATTTGAATGGTTGTATGGTTCATGGTGGATTCAAGGTTGTTAAATCTCATTAATACATTATATTCAATGTTTAATTCATGGTGAGTGTCCTCCTTTTATGATTATAAAACTTGATCAAGGTCTCATAGCCTATAAATTATCAATAGATCTTCAAAAATCTCATAGCCTCATTTGAGTAGATGTTAAGGTAACTTAGCATATGTTAAGGTAGTTTGGGGAATCCTAGGTTTTTTTAATTGAGTATGATAGTTTAAGAACCTCCAAAATGATATATTTTGTTAGGAATATGATTATTCTCACCTAGGATCCTTTAAGAGTATTTTTTAACTCTATATTCATGTTTCATTTCACTCCTTCATGTTTAATTCCATTTTCATAGCCTTATCACTAACATTCAACCATAGTTGTGAGCTTATCACTTCATTCTCAATGTCCATATCCTCTTATCATCATACATATCACTATAACTACTATTCATCCACATCATATATCCAATATTTTTGTAATATTAATTTTTTTTAAGGATCTAGATCATCATGGTCTTGAAGTTGAGTTATAAATATTTAAACCCTACTAGCAATGAATCTTCACCTATAGCCAAGGTGAAAACACAGTCAAGAATACTTGATGGAAAGTAGTGTATGTTAAAGTTAGAAGAAGTATAAATGAAAGGAGTTTGTTATGACTATCTCCTAGGTTACTTTTAATGAATTAAATAAGTTCATAAATCAATTTATTGACCTTATCAAGGTTTTTTAGCATCTAACTTCCATCTCTTTTGGTACAAAATATCTCTTAATAGTCACTTACATATGTCATGAAGGTACACAGTTAGTATGAATATTATATCATGGTAAAGGTTCATAGATAAGAGTTATAATAGATTGAAATATTATTGATTCATACTTGGAAAATCATACAATCTCAATATATAAATGAGACAATCATTGAAACTTGTAGTGAAAGACCTAAAGACACTTATAGGCTACCTTCTCATATACATATAGGCCCATTTGTAGTTTAGTTTTTTATCAAGCTAGGTTAGAAGGTAGAAAAGTGTTAGAAGGAATTGAAACCTAAATTAGAATTAAATTTGTTCTTGGACCTATGAAGGGTCAGAGTGTTAATGTGAAGTTCTAGGCTAAAGACACAGTCCTAGTAAATCTTCACCTACAGCCATATAATGTAACATGTGGACTAAAGGTGCATCATAGTGAAGAATATAGGTATTTAAAATCATTTAGATCCTTATTAAAGGTCATAATAGTTTTAAAATAATTAAAACATCTGATATTATAGTAGATTAAGTCTCAGATCTCCTATACATAGGTGATTCTTTAAGGGCATACATAGGATGTAAACTCAAGATAGGCAGTTAAGCCTTAATTGAGGATTAAATATGGGATAATTAACACTAAGTTATATCTTATATAGGAAATATAGTTCATAAATAATGTTGAGGCCAAAATATATGGTGTGGAGGATGGTAAAGAGTAGACTCAAAACCTCATACATACATAATCATAGACACATAGTCAAAACCTAAAACCACTATTGGGAGAATTTAAGGTTTTGAATCATCTATAGGTGTTAATCCTTAAATATTAGTAAAAATTATTATGGGTAGTGGATTAAACTAATACTAATTTCTTCAAGGTCATGTTACTAGTGGAAACATTCACTATTTTATCACAAAGATACTATAGTTAGTTAATAGTCATTGATGAGACTAGATGGTCATTTGGGAGTCTTGAGGATAAGATAGGAGGCTAGAGATTAATTTATGTGTTTGTGAGGAAATAAAGGGTGATGGTTGGTATTCGTGCACTCTTTGGGATTGATGACACTAAATTTTTAAATTCATTATGCCCTTGAGGGCCAATAGATGTAGATAAACCTTAAACCTAGTAAGAGACCTTAAACCATAGTCCTATTTACACATTAAGTTCAAACTAATGGTGTGGAGAGTGAATTAAATTATTAAGGGAAGTGTTGGAGTGAGGGGAATGCAAAAAACTTGTCATTCTACTTGTTAAACCTTTTATTTACTTGCATAATCTAGATAATTAGTTCGAGGCACATTTCCCTACATTCATATCTTGATATATCTTTTGCATGGGAAATTGAGCTGGTTAGAGAATTCAAAAGGGTAAATTTAATTCAAATACATTACAAATGGTTTTTATTTGGGGTTATGTAATCTTTAAATCATTTATAAGAGTCTTGGACCTCAAAAACCCTTGCTAAAATCCTAAAAGACACCCGATGAAAGAAAGATGCCTCGAATTTCATCAAAAATAAATATTTGAGCCATGAAATGATATTTTTGGTCTTCCTAACTATATTTAACATTATAACATCTTGTTAGTTGGCATGTGCAGATGTATTGATATATAGACTAGGCTTGAGAAGGCTAATTTAAGCCTATGAGAAAGAAAATGATGGGTATTTACATATATAATGAATTACATAAGGGAGAATGGGTCTTAAATTCCATAAAAAAACCTTTAAATAACCATATACATGGGTAGCTATGATTATTTATATAGGAAGATAGGTCTAGGTATTTAAACAACATATTGTATAGATGAATATAGAAGATAAATGGATTTATCAATCTAGTACCATAATTCAAAATGACTTCAAGGATGTTATTCATGTTAAATATAGTGGGTGGGAGCCTTACAACTCATAGTGAGGACAAAAATCTAATAACTCTATAGTAACATAGGCTTGTCTATTAGCCTCATTTCATAGTTTCATATAGAAGGGGCATCATAAGGAAAAATGTTATCATGAGGATACCTCCAATATTCATTAACAATATTATAAAATTTTCATGGGGATGTATGTAAAATTTGAGCTATAAGAAAGATGATATGATTGGTCATTCAAAATTTAAGACACCTAATAGTACTAAAAAATCATATTTCTTGTATGAGAGATGACTTCACATGATTACCATTGTATGGAACTTTTACATGGGAGGATGGGAACTTTAGGAGAGTTGGATCTTAGTATACTATTATTTTATATATTTGGTTTAGATATTCAATGCCTAAAATTTATGAATCATTGTTAAGTGTCTTGGGTACTCTTAAACCTCCAAAAACCCCTAGTTATAACCCTAATGGGAAGATTTGAGGGAAAAGGCATTCAAAAATATTGAAATAACTTGACCAAGGCCTAGATAAAATAGTACACTCATAGAGGGTCATGACCATGGTAATTTATTGTACAAATGGTATACAAACCTATAAAAAAATACTATTTTTTTCAATAAATAGAGTAGAAAGAGAGGTAAAATACAATTTAAGAAGTTTTAAACCATTGGAGGTGTTTTTATGAGACTTTTTCACTTATTCAAATCATTATATTTACAAAAACATGCATGGAAAGGCCTCTAAAACTCTTTTATAATGAGCTAGTATGTGAGACTAGTTAAATGTCCTAATTTTTTAGATGGGACTAAGTTGAAAAAGGAGTTATGGGGCATATAAATACTAATTTTAGAGTTAATTCACTATCTATACATATTCATTATTACCCTTTAATGAATCAATTTCCATACTTATGAGCATTCATTAAGGTTTCTTGGTGGTTATATAGATCTAGTCGACCCAAAAAGAAAGGTAATCAGTTGATGTTTGGTGGAATTGGTTGTTATGTCATATTAAATTTTTTTAATAGATATAAGAGAAGGAATTAAATTAATATGGTATGCATAGACATTATATAGGTTAAATTTTGCTAAAAATAGGTTTTGACCATCATAAAGTCACTCTTTAAAGACACTTCAATGCATAGATGACTATTGTAACTATCATGTGGAATAATTCATGGTGTTTTGAATTCCTCCAAGGATTTTACACCACTAACCTTCTTATTATTTCCATTTTATATGATTTATTCAATCCTTAATTCCTTAATTTAATAATCCATCTCTTGGGCATGAGGAGACCCTAGATTGGCACTTTGTAGCCTCTTAAGTGAATACAAATGACTATTTTAAAATTCCTTGATACACATTTAGTGTGTTCTAATTATGTTGATTTTCACATATGGTAGTGTTTTATCCTTTGGTAGGTCTTAATCTCACCTAGTTACTAGTTTATAATCTTATGCAGGTCACATATAGTGTTTGAATGTTAAGTGGTTGAGCTTAGAGTGGAGATATTATTTTTTTAGTGCCTTAAATTAGGAATTCCATTATTAGCCTCTTATTTTGATCACTTAATGAGACCTTTATGTGAAACACTTTTGCATAAGAGTATTTTGAGTTGAAATATTTAGTCATTTGCATTACTTACTAATTTTTGTTAAAGTTCAAAGTGAGTGTATGAGTGTTTACATTAGTGCATCACCATCCTTTAGAGTAGATTCATTTTATGTACTTTCTATCCCTCTTCACCCCAATAGTAGTATGTTTTAGTAACCTTATCCAAAATTGATGTACTATGGGAGTTATCATGATAATATAGAGGTCTAGTCTAGTTATAAGGTCACCCAAAACCTTTAGGCCATTCACATGTCAGTCTGAGTTTGAAGTAAAATTGAAAAATATCCTTCAAAGGGTGTAACTTAGGTTGCTAATAGTTTTTTCATGCTTGGTGGGATATGGTTGGAGCATTGGATATTTCAAAACAATAACTTGATCATCATAAGGTAATCATCTCAAAGGTATGAACTTTTTTTGTTCATAAGTTCATTGATATTCATGTGTATTATGGTAAATGATGGTTTTTTATGGGGTATAATTCTATCACATACCTCCTTATCAACATCCCTATAATCATATCAACATTATTATGAAACCTATTAGTAGTACATTCACCCTTGTCAACAATATTATAGCCCCTATCAGGTCTATGATCCTTTTCAATAATAATATTACAAATCTCATTATGAGCCTCATCCACCTCTTTGGTAGCCTACTTATCAACCTAATAATCCATGATAACATTATGAAGTTACTATTCAACCTAATCATATTCAAATTTAATATATATCAATCCTTTAATATACCTTATTGGGCTATGAAAAACACATGGTAAGTATTGACAACTTGAGAGGGGATGACAAATAAATCTCTAGGCATGTGATTGAGATGAAGAGTAATTCCCTATAGTAGGTTAAAGAATATTGGGTATTTTTCATGAGATAATGTCATTCAAAGGTTAGTAATGACATGTTGGATATAGGGTGTTTTGTTTCAAATATTGAGGAGAAATTAGTAGCATAAGATAGGAACTAGACCCATAATTTAGAGATCTGGTCTACTTATAAGGTCACCCATAACCTTTAGGCCATTCTCATGTTAGTATAATTTTTAATAATAATTGATCACTCTCCTTCATAGGGTGCAACTTGGATTTCTAATAGTTTTAGCATCCTTAATGGGATTGATTCAACCATTAAAGCCTTCACATCAGCACCTTGTGTCATCTTGAGTATCTTCACACACTTGGAAAAGGATTTGTAATCAATTTCATTGTGGAATTCATCACAAGGTTATCATGTAAAAGGTAAGAATAGTTCTTATTCATTATTCATTATTATTTATGTGTATTGTGATAAGCTATGGCTACATATGGGGTAAATTTTTGTCATTCACTTCCTTATCAGTATCCCTATTATCCTTTCCAATTCCATCATGAGACCTATTACTCCCATTATGAAACCTACTAGCCTTACATTCACCCTGATCAATAAAATGAGAGCCCTTATCATGCTTATGATCCTTTTCAATACCAAGTACATGACTATATCCCTCCTTATGAACTCATTCACTTCCTTGGTAGTATACTTATGAATCTAATCAATCATGGAAACCTCATGATGTTCTTGATCATACCAAGCATGTCCTAAAATAATCCACATCATGTTTTAAATAGACCTTATTTGGCTATGAGAAACACATGGTGAGCATTGACACACAAAGGAGTTATGGATAATAAATGCCTATGCATGAGATTGAGATTATGAGAGATTCATTGCATCAATATAAGAAATAATTATCATTTTTCATGAGAGAAGGTCATTGAAGCATCAATGGTGATACACTTGACATATTTTATTTAGTTTCAAGCATTGAAAAGAAGTTGATAGACCATGAGAGAGAATAAGCCCAATCCTACCAATATCATGTTCCCTCTTTTATTCCACATTAGTCCTCCATTAAATTGTCATTTCCCCCTTAACAATATCTAACAAATGTGTGTCATATCCATCAAAATTCCTCACAATTCTTTCCAAACTTTCATACTTGGATTTATATTTGAGAGAGAGGTCAAAGGGAGGGAGAAGTGTGTCTTGAGAACATTGAGTTTGATGATTCACAATAGACTTTTCAAGTCTACTCACCTTATGATGAACATGAAGAGACCTCAAATCATATGGTGCCTAATTTTGAGGCTCACATTTCTAAAAAGGTTGAGATTTCAAACTAACTCCTATACGAGTTAGTTTCAGCTTGAAAATAAATTCCATTCTAGAAAGAAGTTCTTCCATTCACACCTGTGGCTTCAACAAATACAAAAGAAGAAGTTCCTACATCCAAGTTTATAACTTAGAAATAAATGCAATAATCAAGGTAAAGAAGATAATAGTCAAACAGAAGCCAAGGTGTTAAATTCAAGGATAAATTAAGAAACACTCAACCCCTACCCCTCCATCCTCAAAATTCCAAGACCTTCCCCTCATAGAAGTCTATCCAAGACAAAATTCAATATAAATAGAAAGTTATGGTTGTCAAATTTGAGTATCCCAATGATCAGGGTAAAGCATCTATAACATAATTGAATTTAACTTACCTTATTAAGCTTTTTCAAGGATACACCATGCCACTCCTTGAGAAGGAACCTTTCCTTTGTGAGATAAATGAATAAAATTTAGTTTTAGTGATATAAGATGAGTGTGACTTGAGTGAATAAGAAGAGGAAATCATCATTAGGACACCCCTTGGAAATGATAGGTGTGAATAAGTTTTTCATAATGTAAAAGAGGATGAGTTACAAGAGATTTTTTGGGTGCAAGATAAGCTGCAAGAAGAAGACACTTCAATTAGACAAGGAGAAGATGGTTTCCAAGATATCTTTGATGACATGGCCGTCATTCTTTGTCATGACAACCCTGATGAATGTGAGAGTGAGACATATATTCAATTTTCAATAGCTTTAAGGCAATGTGATAGCCTTTTAAAGTCTCAAAACATCCAAAAAAATGTATGTGTTCAAGAAAACTATAGTTTTACTACAGATAAAGGACCCATTATTTTCCACCAAGATTAGTTTGTTGATGGGCATGAGACTCCAATGGTTGATAATATTTTGAATTATGATCATGATTTCAAAGAGTGTTAAGGTGAAAATTATGACCTTTGGTAGAAATATATGATCATTTTAAATGAATGTCAAGCCCTTTAAGGACTCACACTTCCTAAAGAATATATTGAATATCAATTGGTTATAAACCCTGTCAAGTGTTGTTCACAAGAAGAGTAGGCCCAAGATGATGGAAGGAATAATGAAGTGTTTGTTGAATTAATACCTCAATTTGATACACATAAACACAAACAAAGTGAGGATACCTTGTCCTTTAGCATGTCTAATAAAATTCAAGATGTCCATCATGAAGGTCTTGATAAGTTACCATTTCATATGGAGTAAAGTGAAAGCACCAACCAAGATATGGCATATTAGGATCAACTTATGACTGAGGTAGAGATGAAGTTGATTATGAAAGGTAGATAGATATGGGATGAGTATGATTGGGTGTTAGACTCACATATACAACCCATGCATCTAGAGATGTAGCTAAAAATCCCAACTGCTTCCCCAAGAGGTCATGGACATGCCAATGCTTCTAAATACAAGTGGGAGTCCTCATATAGTGATCAATTCTTGGGTGGACTCAAATAAAGACATGGAAACTAGTCCTCATGGTTCTGTAGTGATCAAAAAAGTTTTCCATTTAACCTTGGAAGAAACAATATGATCTCAAGTTAGTTGTTTTAGAGTTTTTATCTTGTTTTAATAAGTGGTCAATAAAAGTAGTCAATTTCCTTGTTTTTCTATTTATCTTGTTTTGTTGTTTTCCTTAGGTTAGGTATGTTTTTTAGGTTTAGGTGTTGTTTTTTCTATTTGAGTCTTGTTATTTATTATAGTACTAAGGTGTCATAAGTGCTAATTATTTGGCATTACATGAGAGCAGTCATCAAAATCATGTTGTCATGTTTGAAAACTGACATTATAATGAAAATTCAGTGGGTTCCCTTGACCAATAGGCTATTAATCCTCTATGAGTCACCAAAAATATTGGAATTTGGCCTCCCAAGGATAAATTCCAACCCCTATAACTAAAAACTTTTCATGACACTCATATAATCCTCTACATGGTGGTCTCCTAAGTCATGATGTATCCTAATTGCTTTTTTAAGTTATTCAAACACTCCTAGAGGTGTCATCGAGTCTACTTGTAATCATCATGATGTCATTGATTATCATATAAAGGGAGTAAGTCTTAATGTTTTGTCATTATCAAGTATTTCTTTTAAATGTTTTTAAGTATCCTCATGATGTTTGAGTATGTTTACATGTACTTTATAATGGATTGAAGTAATATTATGACATAGAGTACCTTAATGAAGATGGTTGAAGATGGAAACTATTGACTCACTATAAATTTCTATGGTGCAATAAGTATATTCAAGTATGAAGATGATTATAATCCTTGAAAGGGTGATGAAGATACATAAAATCCTAATTGAAACCTTTTAAGATGGATATAAGGTATTCTTCATGATACTTATTGGAAATCCTATTTTGAGACTATATGTATGGTTATTAAAAAGATAGGTTTTGGTCCTAAAATGACAAATTTTGACTTGAATATTTAACTAAAGCATAAATAACATCTTAATCACCCTCATGATCATTATCTTACTCTATCCAAATGGTTCATGCTTTGAAACTATCCATTCTATGAGCCTAGAAAGTTATTTTGCCATCAAAAGAGGTCACACATGTGAAAATAGATACCTTTTTACTATCTCAAAATGTGTTTCTTGTTTTAGGATGTCATTTGACCTGATATTCCTTCATGTTTCCCTAAAATGGTGGTTTATAATTGAAGCAAGAGGAAATGAAGGATAATTTGTAAGATTTTATAGTGTTTTTAGATGGTATGGTTCCATATTGTATGGATTTGATCAAGAGTTTTGGAGATGTAATAAAGTCTTGTTACAGGCACATAGTGAAGATATTAGCATGTTTAATATCTTAATAAGCCAAAAACTAGTGTGTTTTCCCTATTCAATTCATTGGTAGACATCAAGAGGTCTTCAAGTTTATGCTTAGTCCATACAATAGAGATATAAATAAGATTTAGGCTCTTGACTAGGGAAAATAGACTCATGACCTTCCAATAATGGATATTGGTTTCTAGTTTTGTATTCCCAACCTTATAAACAAATGATAAGAAATTAAGGGTTGTCATCACCATTCACATCTACACAAGGAAAGAGAAGTGGTATGGTTTTTTGAAGTTTCTATATATTTTGACTAAACTAGTGCTTATTCCTAATTATTTAGGTCTTAAAGAGACCTTTCATGGCTTCAATAACATTTTGATCCACATGTGTGTATATAGAGCTGAAAAAGACATAAAACTCCAAATCTATAGTTTGCAAGAAGTTTAAATGGCTGGATGGTTCATGTTGGATTTAATGTTGTCAAAGTTCATTAATACATTATATTAAATGTTTAATTCATGGCAAGTGTCTTCCTTTCAAGTTTTTCAAACCTGATCAAGGTTTCATAGCCTAAAAATGATCAATAGTTCTTCAAAACTTTCACATTCTTAATTTAGTATATGTTAAGGTAACTTAGCATATGTTAATGTAGTTTAGGGAATCCTAGGTTTCTCTTATGATAGATCATGTTAGTTAAAGAACCTCAAAAATGATGTATTTTGTTAGGCATATGTTATGCTCACCTAGGATCCTTTAAGACTATTTTTCAACTTTGGATCCATGTTTAATTTAACTCCCTCATGTTTCATTCCATTTTCATAACCTTATCACTACCATTTAGCCATAATTGTGAGCTTATCACTCCATTCTCAGCTTCCATATCCCATTATCATCCATATCACTATCACTACCAAATCATAGATCCAATGTTTTGGTACTCTTCAAGATTGTTAAGGAGATGGACCATCATAGTCTTAAAGCTGAGTTATAAAGCTTTAAGCCCTATCATCAATAAATCTTTAGCTATATCCAAGGTGAAAACACATTCAAGAATACTTGATGGAAATTATTGTATGTTGTAGGCTAGAAGATGTCTAAATGAAAGTAGTTTGTTTGAACTATCTATTAGGTTGTTTTCAATAAATGAAATAAGTTCATAAGTAATTTTAATGACATTTTCAAGGTATTTTATCATATATCTTCCATCTCTATCCATATAAAATATCCCTTAATAGTCCTCTATAGCTATCATGAAGGTACACAAATAGTATGAAGATTAGATCATGGCAAAAGTGCATAGATAAGAGTTAGTAGAGATTAAAAAGTTCTTGATACCTACACGTAAATTAATACAATATAAATATACAAAGGATACAGTCATTGAAACCCATAATCAAAGACCTAAAGTCACCTACAGGTTGCCTTCTCATACACATATAGGCCCATTTGTAGTTTGGTTTATTGTCATGATAAGTTGGAAGGAAGAAAAGAATTTGAAGGCATTGAAACCTAAATGAAACTTATAAAAAAAATTGGAAATATGAAGTGATAGAGTGTTAATGTGATTTTCAAGGCCAAATACACATTCCTATTAGATCTTCACCTACAACCATGTAATGTAAGGTATGGACTAAAGGTGTAACATAGTGAAGAACATAGGTGTTTGAAAGTGTTTAGAGACTTATTGATAGTAAAAAAAGGCTAAAAATCATTTTAAATTTTGTTAGTATAGTATATTAAGTCTCAAATCTCCTATACATAGTTAGGTGATTCCTTAAGGGCATATATAGGCTATAGACTCAAGATAGGTAATTAAACCTAAAGTAAGGGGGAAATATGAGATGATGAACACTAAGGTGTATCTTAGATAGTAAATATTGTTCATAAATAATGTTTAGGCAAAAGGATATGGTGTGGAGGATGGTAAAGAGAATACTCAAAACCTCATACACACATAGTCATAGACACACAGTCAACACCTATAGCTAGTGTTGAGAGAATTTAAGGTTTTGAAGCCTCAGGCCTTCAATATTGGTAAAAAAAATTATAGGGAGTGGATTAAAATAATAATAATTTCCTCAAGGTCATGCTACTAGTGGAAACATTCACTTTTTTATCTTAGAACTACTGTAGTCAGTTGAAAGTCATTGATGAGACTAGATGGTCATTTGGGAGTTTTGAGGATAAGATAGGAGGACTGAGATTCATATAGATTTTTTGATGAAATAAAAGGTGATTATATGTCTTCAAACACTCTCTAGGATTAGTGAAACTCAGTTTTTCAAGTCATTATGCCGTTGAGGGCTAGAAAATATAGACAAACCTTAAACCTGGTAAGATACCTAGTTATCATATTCAGATAGATCTATGTCCTCATTGCACATTATGGTCAAAATTATGATGGGGAGAGTCAATTAAAGTCTTAAGGGATTTTTTAAGTGAGGAGAATGCAAAAAAATTGTCATTTTTCTTATTAAAACTTTCATTTGCTTGTATAGTCTAAATAATCAGTTTGAGGCACATTTTCCTATGTTCATATCTTGACATATGTTTTACATGGGAAATAAATCTAGTAAAAGAAGATGAAGGAGTAAATTTTATTCAAATCCCTGATAATAGGTTTTACTTTGGGGTTCCATACTCTATGAATCATTACTAAGATTCCTATACCTACAAAACCCTTGTTAAAAGCCTGAAAGATACTATATGAAGGAAATATGCCTCAAAGTGCATCCAAATGAAACATTTGAGCCATGAAATGATATTTTTGGTATTATTAACTTTATTTATCATCAAAACATCCTATTAGTTGGCATGTGTAGAGGTCTTGTTGTATAGACTAGGACTAAGAAGGGTAATTTAAGTTTATGAGCAAGAAAATGATGGGGATTTACATATATAATGAATTAAATGAGGGAGAGTGGATCCTAAACTCCTTGAAAATCCTTGAAATAATATTATAAAAGGGTTTATATGATTTTTTCTATAGGTAGATAGGTTTAAGTGTTTCAATAGGAGACCATATTCATGTAGATATAAGACAAATGGCTTAATCAAGCCAATACCATAACTCCAAAGGAGTTTAGGGATGTTATTCATGTTAAATATAGTGGGTGAGAGACTTAAAACTCATAGTGAGGCCAAAAATCTAAGAACCATGTAGTAGAAAAAGCTTGTTTATTAGCCTAATTAAATAGTGTCATCTATAAGAGGTATCATAAGTTAAAATATGGTCGTGATGATACCTCCAATATTCATGAACAACATAATCAAGTTGTTATGGGGATGTATGTAAAATTTGAGATACATGAAATATGATATGACTAGTCATTTAGACATTAAGACACCTAACACTACTCAAAAAGCATGTTTCTTCCCTGAGAGGTGATTTCACATGCTCACCATTATATGGATATTTTTCATGGGAAAATGGGAACTTAAGGAGAGGTGGAGGGATTAGTATACTATTTTTTGGGTGAATATTTTGTCACTAGCTAATTGATGAGAAAAATAGATCTCTTCAACCACAACATAGGGAGATTGGTCATCTAGACATGCAGGTTTACCACATCAAAAGTTGACAAATCTCTCCTCTCATCAAGGGGAGGTTCCCTTATAACTATGAAGAGGCTATATACTATATATATAAGTATAAAATAACACTCAGGGGTAGGATAACACCATCCATCTCTCTTTTTTTAGATATGATGTTCACAAGCAAAGGAGAAATCCTAGTGAAGACACTGAAGGCACTTCTCTTTTTTCAGAAGTGGTCTTACAGGAAACAATGGGAGTTCTTTCAGGTAGTGACAAGTAACTAGTAACAAGGGCATATTAACTAGCAGACTAAGGTGTAACATAAAGTCTCCACCTCAACTTCCCAAGAGTGAACTATGAAGGACAATGAGGGCACAAAGTCATCCCAAGATCCTTTACATAGGAATTAAAAATAGACAAACACACTAAAGGCAATTGTAGACAGCATAAAGTCTTCCCACAATTTGCTTTAGGACACCTTCCTGATTACTTCCACAAGTTTTGCTTATTTCATTAACTAGACAAGAATGCATTCAGAAGACAGACATAAGATTAATCTCCTAAAATGACACAAGATATAACAACACAAAGTCTGAATGTAACTTGTTTCTCATTCAAATAAAGAAATATGATTAACAATTTGAGCTCAAAGTCTTAGTAATCACCTTTCAATTTCAATAGAGTTTTGCTTCTATAACAGAGAGATCCCTTTTGCATAAAATAAGAGATTACATTATATAGCAGCCAAGAAAGCCTTGACACTTTGTTCCATGAAACAACCCATATTGCATTCAATGCCTTAAATGCATTTTTAGTTTTGTCAAGGGACCATACTAGAATAGGGTGGCTGCCTTAACTATGGTGTGTCAATTCATCTTAGATGTTTTCTCCTGGGCCTGAGTCATCTATTTTGTCACCTGTTATCTACATAGCTATCCACTTTGCCTTTACTCTAAGGGAGACAAACAAGCCACACCTTTAATGTTTATAGGCTCAAATATCTACTTTGTGGACTATTCCACCTACTAGAATAACTCTTACATAGATATTTCTAGTATTTCCCTTTTTCTTGTTGCAATTTGAGCTCTTGAGCTATCTTTTCCCCTTTCTGCTAGCCTTTTGGCTCCCCCTTTATGTCATGTCCCCTTTTTCATGGACATTGACAGATTTGATGATTGGCCTATTATACGACCTTCGTAGGCTAATATGATGGATAGAGGGTCATAATGGAGCTTGGCTTGACTTTGATTCGCAGAATTTCTACATTTGGTTTTCATTCAGGGTCTTTCAGACATGTTTGATTGATGCTCCTATTATTTAGGGATATTTGACATGCAGCAGAGCACCTTTATTTTGGTATGGTCATATGCGGAATCACTCCCTAATTCACCTGCTTCGATCGGTTTGAGGATCTGACGTATATTGAGGGAGATATTAATATTTGATTGATTTAATCAAATATTAATTATTTGGTCTCATTAATAATTAATTATTAATTATTAATTATTTGCTCTAATTCTAAATTAGAAACCCTAATGCTAATTTAAGAAAACCCTAATTAGGGCAAGCATATCTTTTGAGGGTATAAGGGTTTCACATGGAGGCCACTTTTTTTTATCCATGCTTATTATTGATATTGATTCTTGTTAAGAAACTCTTCTGTGAAGACTGAGCCAAGGGTTCCAGGATTCCAATTGCAGTGAAGAACGTCAACTCTTCATTGTGTACGATTCAGAGGTTGTGAAAGATCAGCCAATCTATTGCCGAATTGAGAGATAACTTCACCCAGAAGTTATCATAGTATTACAGGTATTTGAGAGATAACTTCACTCAGAAGCTATCACAAGGGTTTACAGGTATTTTCTTTATTTTGGGTTTTTGATTCAAGAATTATACAGATATAGATCTTTTGTGTCAGCCCATAATTCTACAGATCAAGATCAGGCATACAGGGTGTGTTATATCAGCGGCCGTACGAATTCCGTACAGCTCCGTGAAAATCCGTACGCATCTACAGGAAGTTCAGGTACCGACATCGGCGAATAGGGACTTACAAAGACCGACATCGATCGACTCATCACCGACGTTGGCAAGAGGACCACTACAGGTCGACTGACGATGGCAGTATAACCGACGTCGGCGACTGTGTTTTTTTACACAGCAGGCCGAGACGTGCCAGATTCAACCCAGTTCACGGAATATTCAGGCTATAAGGCCGAACTTTCGATATTCTTTGTATACCTGACAGAGGGTCTCTAATTGTAAGCTTATGAGCAAATAAATAAGAAATTATACTGTGATTTATTCATCTATTTGAAGATAGTTTGCAGAAATTCAGATAAGCAATTTGGAGCTTTGTTTTGATATTCGAAGGGATATTACAGTGGTATCAGAGCTTTGGTCTTTGGTATCATAGTTTTGTGTCTTTCATATATCTCTATTGACAGGGGATATTATAGTGGTATCAGAGCTAAATTCCTGCCATCCTATTGGGCACATCAGAGCTAATGTCTTGCCATCCTGTTGGGTAGCTTGGGTAAAGTATCATGATGACTTCATATACTCAGAGTCGATGGGACTATGATATGAGGAAGTTGAAACTAAGTTTGAAGAGGTTGAATGAATCTCTTTCATATCCTACATCCAAAAACAAACCCGCACGGTATATGACAGCGAATGAGGAGTGGGAATTAGTACCACCTCGAATTCAGAAGTTATTGCCTTTTGATCGCTTTGTTAAGCATAGGAGAGAGCACTACAGATCACTTCGACGAGAGAGTAGCATGTCCCATGATTATTATGATTATGAGATAGGAGATAGTGAAGATGAGGATGAGTTTGATGCTTGCACTCAGAGTGTACAGGGGTGCTCAGATGTTAGTGCACTGAGGGTTGATGAACTCTCAGCTATGGTAGATATTGTAGAAGAGTCCCAAGATCCGATTATTGCAGATGATACTCAGGAGAACACAGTGGATAGTTTTGAGGACTTAGTTTCACCGGTTGTTTCTTTCCATATGGAAGAGTTAGACAGTGATGCTACAGTTGTTGATACTCCGTCTGTTGATATGAGCTTTGGAGTTGATTTACAAAGTATAGATGATCATTTGTATATTGAGGTGGTTGGTGGTGAGTACATTCCTGCAGTTGTCGCTGAGAAACAGGTTGTTGATGCTGATACACATATACAAGATTTGGATCTTGCTGATTCTGATGAGTTTGAGATACCAGTGGAGTCATGTCTCCAGATTGATTATTCTCACATGGATGACAGTGTGGTACAGTTGGTTGTGCCACCTTTACAAAGAGATCAGTTGGGGTGTGTGGGGGAGTATGTTAATGCTTCCACATATAATTTTTACTGCAATGAACCATTCATGGAGTACTTGCTAGATAGTGCAGGTGTTCGTCTGGACTCACATAAGATGACAGAAGGTGTTCTTGTCTGAGGTTCCAGTGCTATTAGCAGATTGGGTGAGGAGATTTTACGAACCCTTGCTACTATGTTACCTTACAGGGATGTTGAGGTGATGTTTGTTGAGCCGAGATTGGATCCATCCATTGAGTCTCAGTTTGGCAATAGTGTGCCAATAGCAGAGTTTGGGGGTTCTTACCAGCATCATACGGTGAGTTATGCTCCTTATTTTTCTTTGCATCTAGAGATTAGTTTTGGTGTCAGTGATTTAGATACCAATAATTGTCATATCCACGGTCCAGTTGGATGTGAGTATCAGTCAGATAGGGACTTGAATTTTGACAGAGTTGATATTTTAGTTGGCTTGAGTCCCTCAGAGTGGTTTCTTCTACCGGCATCTACAGTTGGTCTTCAGATAGTTGTTTGGGTGTCGAGTGCAGTTTTTCAGTTGCTGATTTTGATACTGTTGATGCTGTTGATGTTGATGGTTTATTCACATGGATTGGTTGGTGACATGATGGTTGTTACACAACTTTTTCCTTGGGATCCAGGTGGATCGAGTAGTTCATTGTTCTGAGATTGCTTGGGGACAAGTAATTTTTGGAGGGGCGGATTGTCATGTCCCCTTTTTCATGGACATTGACAAATTTGATGATTGGCCTATTATACGACCTTCGTAGGCTAATATGATGGATAGAGGGTCATAATGGAGCTTGGCTTGACTTTGATTCACAGAATTTCTACATTTGGTTTTCATTCAGGGTCTTTCAGACATGTTTGATTGATGCTCCTATTATTTAGGGATATTTGACATGCAGCGGAGCACCTTTATTTTGGTATGGTCATATGCGGAATCACTCCCTGATTCACCTGCTTCGATCGGTTTGAGGATCCGACGTATATTGAGGGAGATATTAATATTTGATTGATTTAATCAAATATTAATTATTTGGTCTCATTAATAATTAATTATTAATTATTAATTATTTGCTCTAATTCTAAATTAGAAACCCTAATGCTAATTTAAGAAAACCCTAATTAGGGCAAGCATATCTTTTGAGGGTATAAGGGTTTCACATGGAGGCCACTTTTTTTTATCCATGCTTATTATTGATATTGATTCTTGTTAAGAAACTCTTCTGTGAAGACTGAGCCAAGGGTTCCAGGATTCCAATTGCAGTGAAGAACGTCAACTCTTCATTGTGTACGATTCAGAGGTTGTGAAAGATCAGCCGATCTATTGCCGAATTGAGAGATAACTTCACCCAGAAGTTATCATAGTATTACAGGTATTTGAGAGATAACTTCACTCAGAAGCTATCACAAGGGTTTACAGGTATTTTCTTTATTTTGGGTTTTTGATTCAAGAATTATACAGATATAGATCTTTTGTGTCAGCCCATAATTCTACAGATCAGGATCAGGCATACAGGGTGTGTTATATCAGCGACCGTACGAATTCCGTACAGCTCCGTGAAAATTCGTACACATCTACAGGAAGTTCAGGTACTGACATCGGCGAACAGGGACTTACAAAGACCGACATCGGTTGACTCATCACCGACGTCGGCAAGAGGACCACTACAGGTCGACCGATGACGGCAGTATAATCGACGTCGGCGACTGTGTGTTTTTACACAGCAGGACGAGACGTGCCAGATTCAACCCAGTTCACGAAATATTCAGGCTATAAGGCAGAACTTTCGATATTCTTTGTATACCTGATAGAGGGTCTCTAATTGTAAGCTTATGAGCAAATAAATAAGAAATTATACTATGATTTATTCATCTATTTGAAGATATTTTGCAGAAATTCAGATAAGCAATTTGGAGCTTTGTTTTGATATTCGAAGGGATATTACAGTGGTATCAAAGCTTTGGTCTTTGGTATCACAGTTTTGTGTCTTTCATATATCTGTATTGACAGGGGATATTACAGTGGTATCAGAGCTTTGGTCTTTGGTATCATAGTTTTGTGTCTTTCATATATCTCTATTGACAGGGGATATTACACTTTAGCTAGTCACTGAGTTTGTTTTCAAGTTCCATGCCACTTTCAAAAATCAATAGACATTTTGTTACCCTAAATTTGACATACATGAGGACATCATTGGTCCACTATTTTAATGTTTTGGGTGGCCTCCTTGGTTCCTTAGTTCCATCACATCTTTAGTTCATTCACTTCTTTGCTTTATTTTTTAATCCTTCCTGAAGGGGATCTGCCCTTCGGGGTCTTGGAAAGGTCCAATTTACTCATCACCTAACCTCTGCAAGGGCTATTTAATCTCCAAGATTGCCTTTCAAAATAATTTCAAGGGTCCTTTTTGCTCCTAAGTGTCCTCTACAAGGGCACCTGGTCTCTTCACTTGGGGGCACTCCTTTGAACTAGTCGATTGAACCGACCGATTGAACCAACTTTGGTTCAACGATTCAATGGTTTAATCTTGTGTTTTGCTCATTCACTTGACCACTTGAACCAACTGAATTGAACCTTTGAACCATTTTATTTCAAGGTTTAATGGTTCAATAGTTTAAGCCTTCTTCTTTTCATTAAGTCTTTTGAAGCCATTGAACTTGCTGAAGTGGTTGAACTTATGAACTTTTGCTAAAGCACTTAACATATTTAAGCTTGCTAATGACATTGAAATTTTGAGCCCGTTGAACCTTTGAACCCTTTGAACCATTTTGGTTCAAGGTTCAATGGTTCAATGGTTCATTCCTTTGTTTGAAGCTTGCCGATGGACCTTTTGGTTAAACCTCAGTGTTGAACCAACCTTGAAATTACCTAAGTGTTGGGAACTTGTTTCTTTCCTATGGAGTCTATAGAAATGAGCCTATAGATTCCATAGAAATCAACCTATAGAGTCCATATAAATCAACTTGTAGAGTCCATAGAAATCAGCCTATAGAGTCTATAGAAATCAGCCTACAGAGTCTGTAGAAATTAGCTTGTAGAGTCCATAAAAATCAGCCTACAAAGTCTGTTAGCTGAAAAAGCTTAAATAAGGAATAATTTTGAAGCCTTAAAATAATTTTTGAGAAGGGAAGAGATAATTTTGGCATGTAGGACCAAAATATTTCATATGTTGTGCCAAAAATAAGTGACAAATTTTGGGAACAACAACTGGCTCCAGTTGGGGAACTTCCTTTAGTTGAAATTTTGAAATAGTTGAGAGGAGTGGAAACCAAAATCTCTAGTGCCTTTAAGTATGCCTTTGGGATATAGAGTCATGCTACCCAAAAAAGAAGGGCACCAAAAATGAAAATGAAAATCATAAAATAAAACTAAAAAATATACAAATATACATATGTACAGATGATCTTATCTGATGGTTCAAGAATTGAAGTGCTTTAGATGTCATCCACTATGAGATAGTGAAAATGGCATTCCATCCTGATAAACTAGTAAGAAACCATTTTCTCCATATAATCAGTGATGGGTGAATGGAGCTCTCCACCAAGAATCACATTTTTTATGTAATCTTTTTGGTTCTCTCTTCTTGCTCCATGGCAAGGTGTGGTCTCCAATCTAAAAACCATAAATCTTTGCTTTTTTGGTGAAGAATTCCTTTTCCTGACTTTGGTGTGCAGCAGTATGGTCCATTACCATAATTTGCTATTCTTTTAGTTTAGTCTAGTACATGATTTGATTGTCAGCATTAAACACCTACTGATGATTAGCTTTATCAGGCACACTTGGTCACAAGACTAATTTGATAGTGTACCTATTATCTTTGAAATTGAGGTGAGGAACCAAGAGGGTCATAGGGTCAGCCAATGAATTTGCATGATTATGAATCCCCTTGGGTACTACATATATATTAAAAGCATCAAAACTTTTAATATAGTCCCATATCAGATTGCAGTAGTGGCACAATCTTTTGTTCTTGGTTTGACATAGGTTCTTCACCTAAAAAACCATCAGCTTAGCATTTCCTTTGGCATGAATAAGCTTGATACCTCTATTTTGAGCTACCTTTAACTCAAATAATAGAGATTCATACTCAGTAGTGTTTTTGGTGTTTTTAAACTACAACTTGTATGAAGAAGGAAAAATATCTCCTTGAGGAGATATTATAACAATCTCAACTCCAGCACCGGTAGAGGAATTACTACCATCAAATTCTAGGATCCAAACATCATTAAAAATTGTTCCTTTCTTAGATTTTCATTCATTTAGAGAGGAGAGTTCCTTTGGGCTTACACTATGCTCTCTCATGTCTTCTATTATTTTATCTGAACTAATTCTTGGATCACCACCTACAAGAATTTCATCTGATGTAACAGGAAGGTCTTCAATAGACAAAAAATAGTTACCCCTACTTGAAGACTCAAACAAAATTTGAGCTTTAGGGACTGATGTTTGGGTGAAAACATATTTTGCCTCCTTTTTAGGAAGTAGCCTCTACATGATGCCTTTGATAGGGATCCTCACCTCATATAGATCTATGCTTAATTTTCAACCAACATCCTTATAGAAATTTCACCCAAGAAGGATGACATATGATGTTGGGATTTCAAGTACCAAGATAGTCATCTTGATTCTCTTGTCTAGGAATGTTACAAATGCAAATTATGCATCCTTTATTTGTCCCAGCAGTGGCACTTATTTGTTCTCCATAGAGAAACATCTCTTGAATGTCTTGGTCAATGTGAGACTAAGGGATTCTACCACTTTGGTAGGCATGACATTGTCTGAAGCTTTGGAATCAATTATGCAATTGTTCAGTTGATGTCCATTTATCAATAGGGAGATATAAAAAAGTTTAGTCCTCCTAAGAGTAGTAGGAGGAGTAATGACAAGGTTATTCTTGGTGGATGTGTTCTTGGGAAGATCATGAGTTACCTTCAATATTGCTTGTCCTCCAGGGATGACTTGGTTCTTTACACATTGAATCAACTTGTCCAACTGACTAGGGTTGGATTGAAGGAATTCAAATTTAGACATTTGAATTTTGGTTTTCTTTATATGGTCAATTATGTCAAATGTTTGAAATGAACTAGGAACAGAAGATGGGAGTTCATCCTTTTGGTTTTTGGGAGGGGGAGGACTGGTCTGCGAGTTTGAAGTAGAAGGTGTAGGGATGTTTGATGTACTCACCTTTTTAGTAGTCACCAGGTCCTTTGGTTGGAAGGGTAGATTGGTTCCCTACTTAGCAATTGAAATTGTAGACTAAGTTCATTCCTCTATTTTCTCTTTATCAGCTTGCTAGGCTGACTGGTTCTTAGACTGGGTAAATACAACGTAAGTTCCTTCAACTGCTCCACCTTCACTTCTGGGTTCATCTTGGTAATTCAAGAAACCAATGTTGGAGTCACTAGCTAATTCTTCTTCTCCTTTTTTGAAGATATTAACATCATCTTCTTGATTTAATTCAAGCTAGAAGGAGAAATCTAATTCTCCTTCAAGATATCCAACTGCTTAATTGGTTGGAGGTGCTTCAATGGTAAGTTTCCCCTACGGGGGAAGAAGATGGTTTGGCTGTCCTTGATTCCTTACAACATTACCTTGATATGATTTATTAAGGAATGTAATCTTTGGTACATCTCTATATGAAGGATTAGATGACATCCCTTACACCATTTGCTTTTTTAGAGCTAGCACTTCATTTTTTAGCTTTTGCACCATTGGGTTAGTGGTGACTATAGGGGAGTATTTAGAAGATGAAGAGGATTTACCTCTATTAGGATCTCTCCTTATCTTTCTTGACAATATAAGGTCATCTTCTATCTCAGTAGCCAAATATTGAGTAGTATTAAGGTCTATGTGGCTAGCCTATCTTAGTAGAAAACTCACTTCAAGCAACTATGAGTTGATGAAGAAGCATTTTAGGTTCTCAAGTGTTGGCTGAGCAATGGTAGGAATCTGGTTCCTCAGCTTGTCAAAATTGGCAATGAAGTCCCTCATAGGTTCATGAGGTTCATTCTTCATCTATGTAAGATGGGCTAATAAGGCATGCACATCTTATATAGGCTTGAATCTAGCTTCAAATTTAGATTTAAGAGTGTCCCAGTCAGTCACTGACCTAGCTTAAAGATGGTAGAACCAGTCTACAATAGTGTCTTATAGTGTTTCCATAAATAGCTTAAATTTTATGTCTTCATAATACATGCCAATTACACCATAGGCTATGCTAAAGGTAGAAATATGTTCATCAGGATGAACTTTTCCATGACCAAAGAATTTGAGGAAATTCTTCCTTGAATTACATGGAAGCTCATGTAGAGGTGGGGTTAGATTGAGTGGGCCAAAATAGTTACCCTAGGGGCCTTGAATTACCATGATCTATTAATGGAAAGTGGGGATAACAAATATAGGTAGAGTATGTATAGGCAAAGCTCTACTAATAGTAGAAAAAGAGGCTCTACCTTGTATTGGTGACCTAGTATGGGTAGGAGGAAGACTCCTAGTTCGTTGAAGGTGAGGTTGTGGAGGAAACAAATCAAAATTGCTCTACTACACCAACTCAAAAATAGGGTCAACAACACCTTGGGATCTTTGGCTTCTAGTAAAGCATGGATTTACCAGATTGTAGAATAAAAATGGGAAAGAACTAGGCCTAATTCAGCTTAAAGCTTGAGGCTTCAAACTGCACATTCTTCCCTAGCAGTGTCACCAAAAAACTATTGCATGAAGCTGGGAGGAAAATTAACAATGGGAAAGAACTGGAACTACACATTCTTCCCTAGTGGAATAAATGGATAAGGATATAATGATAATGGGTAAGACATAGGTGATGTTTCAATCTAAAGCTTGAGGCTTCAAATTGCACAAAATTACTGTGTCCTTGGTAGAGTCACCAAAAACTGTTGTGTGAAGCTAGGGGAAAATTAATAATGGGAAAGAGCTAGAACTACTCATTCTTCCCCAATAGAATAAATGGATAAGACTATAATGATAATGGGTAAGACCCAAATGAGATTTTCTAGAATATATAATGGATAAGGATAGGAATTGCTTGTTCTAATCCCCAGCAGAGTCACTAAAAACTATTGGGTGAATATTTTGTCACTAGCTAATTGATGAGCAAAATTGATCTCTTAAACCATAGCATAGGGAGATTGGTCATTAGATGTGTCAGTTTACCACATCAAAAGGGGAAAAATCCATCCTCTCATCAAGGGGAGGTTCCCTTATAACTATGAGGAGGCTATATATATATATATATATATATATATATATATATATATATATATATATATATATAAGCAGAAAATAACACTCAACAGTAAGATAACACCATCCATCTCTCTTTTTTTAGAGATGATGTTCAGAAGCAAAGGAGAAATCCTAGTGAAGACACTAAAGGCACTTCTCTTTTTTTAGAAGTGATCTTGCAGGAAACAGTGGGAGTTCTTTTAGGTAGTGACAAGTAACTGGTAACAAGGGCATAATAACCAGTAGACTAAGGTGTAGTGGAAAGTCTCCACCTCGACTACCCAAGAGTGAAATACAAAGGACAATGAGGGCACAAAGTCATCCCAAGGTCCTTTATATATGAACAAAAAATAGAAAAACACACTAAAGGAAATTGTAGACAGCATAAAGTCTTCCCACAATTGGCTTTAGGACACCTTCCTGATTACTTCCACAAGTTTTGCTTATTTCATTAACTAAACAAGAACACATTTAGAAGACATACATAAGAACAATCTCCTCAAATGACATAAGTTATAATAATACAAAGTCAAAAATTAACTTACTTTCTCATTCAAATAAAGAAATATGATTAACAATATAAGCTCAAAGTCTCAGTAATTGCCTTTCAATTTTGGTAGAGTTTTGATTCTGTAACAAAGAGATCCCTTTTGCATAAAATAAGAGATTACATTATATAGCAGCCAAGAAAGGCCTTGTACTTTGTTCCATGGAATGGCCCATGTTGCATTCAATGCCTTGAATGCATTTTCAATTTTGGTAAGGGACCATATTAGAATAGGGTGGCTACCTTAATTATGGCATGTCAATTCATCTCAAATGTCTTCTCCTGGGCCTGAATCATCTGGTCTATCACCTAATATCTATGTAGTTGTCCACTTTGCCTTTACTCCAAGGGAGACAAATAGGCCACACCTTCAATGTTTATAGGCTCAAATATCTACTTTGTGGACTATTTCACCTACTGGAATAACTCTTGCATAGATATTTCTGGTCTTTCCCTTTTTCCTATTGCAATTTGAGCTCTTAGGCTATCTTTTCCCCTTTCTGCTGGCCTTTTAGCTCCCCCTTCATCTAGTCACTGAGTTTGTTTTCAAGTTCCACACCACTTTCAAAAATCAACAAACATTTCATTACCCTAAATATGACATCTATAGGGACATCATTGGTCCATTATTTTAACGGTTCGGGTGGCCTCCTTGGTTCCTTGGTTCGATCACATCTTTGGTTCATTAACTTCTTTGCTTTCTTGTTTGATCCTTCCCAAAGGGGACCTACCCTTTGAGGTCTTGAGAAAGGTCCATTTTGATCATTGCCTACCCTCTACAAGGGGTATTTGATCTCCAAAATTGCCTTTCAAAAAAAATTCAAGGGTCCTTTTGCCTCTTGAGTGTCCTCCGCAAGGGCACTTGGTCTCTTCGCTTTGGGGCACTCCTTTGAACTGGCCGATTGAACTAACTTTGGTTCAATGGTTTAATCTTGTGTTCTTCTCATTCACTTGACCACTTGAACCAACTGCATTGAACCTTTGAACTGTTGAACCCATTGAACCTTTGAACCATTTTGGTTTAAGGTTCAATGGTTCAACGGTTCAAGCCTTCTTCTTTTCATTTAGTCTTTTGAAGCCGTTGAACTTGCTAAAGTGATTGAACTTATGAACTTTTACTGAAGTGCTTAACATCTTTAAGCTTGCTAATGTCATTGAAATTTTGAACCCATTGAACCTTTGAACCCTTTGAACCATTTTGGTTCAAGGTTCAATGGTTCATTCCTCTATTTGAAGCTTGCTGATGGACCTTTTGGTTGAACCTCGACGTTGAACCAACCTTGAAATTGCCTAAGTGTTGGGAACTTGTTTCTTTCCTATAGAGTCCATAAAAATGAGCCTATAGAGTCTATATAAATCAGCCTGTAGATTCTATAGAAATTAGACTATGAAATCCATAGAAATCAGCCTGTAGAGTCCATAGAAATCAGCCTGCAGAGTCTATAGAAATCAGCCTGTGGAGTCTGTTAGCTGAAAAAGCTTGAATAATGAAGAATTTTGAATGCTCAAAATAATTTTTTAGAAGGGAAGAGATAATTTTGGCCTATAGGACCAAAATAGTTCATATGTTGTCCCAAAAATAAGTGACAGATTTTGGGAACAACACTATTGTTTTATGGAATTCGTTTAAAATTTATTAATCATTTTTAAGAATCCTAGGTACTCGTAAACCTCCCTATAACCCTAGTTATGACTCGAATGGGAAGATTTAAGGGAAAAGGCATTCAAATAGATTAAAAACATAAAGTAATTATTCTTCATTGTCTCCAAAATCATGAAGCTACCATAGCTATCTAGGAAGTAAATAATGGGTCATGCGGTGGATAATTTAGTGGCTACACAATTGCTAAAACAAATCTTACATTTGGGCTATTATTATCCCACTCTGAATCAATATTATTGTGCATATATTAATAGGTGTGTAAAATGCTAGTAACATGAAAAATTAACCCATGCCCCTAGTAAACCATTGTAGGAAACAAGATACTTCTAGCCATTCTCCTAATGGGGGCTCGATCGTATAGGGAAAATCAACCCTAATTCCTCTCAGTGTCACAGCTTCATCATTACCACTATAGAGTACTTCACTAAGTGGGTGGAAGCTATGCCACTTATCTTGACTAAGAAAAAAATAGTATGGAGTGTATCCACCATCACATTATTTTTCATTTTGGAATTCCATATAAAATAATAACAAATAATGGAAAATATTTCAAGAATAAGAAATTCCAAGCACTATGTGACTCATTTAAAATCAAATTAAGTTTTTCCTTGCCTTAAAATCCTCAAACCAATGGTCAAGTGGAATCATCTAATACAACCCTAGTCAAAATCCCAACAAAGGTCATCAATAAAGCTGGGAAGGATTGGCATCTTTTTATCCCTTTCACCTTGTGGGCATATTGAAGTAGTATTCGAACCCCTATGGGTGCTACTCCTTTTTCCCTACTCTATGGTGCAAAAGTTGTACTTCCTTTAAAATTCCAAATTTCCTCTCTTCATGTCTCCCTTAAAGACATCATTTTTTATGAGGATTTTCATTAGTTCCATTTATCCTAGCTTAAATTCTTAGATGAGCATCATACAACAACCCTTGATCACCTTCATGTATATCAAGAATGACTAAAATGAGAATTTAATCAACATGTAAGAGAATAAGAATTTAACATTGGAGACCTTGTAATTAAATAAAATCAACATATTACTAATATAAAATGAAGTAAAAGGGGTAAATTTTCTCCTGATTGGCTTGGACCATACATCATAACCCATAAATATGGATCTGGGGCATATCATTTGGCCTTTCTTGATGGTAAACTAGAATAAGAACCTCTTAATGCATTGCATCTACATCCTTTCTATAACTAATATATATTTTCTCATCTTGTTTATCTTATCTTAAGTATTATCATATCCTCTTATCCTAAAATACCAAATAATGACATGAGAGTTATGTGGTTATCTTATAGTCACTATAACTTCAACCTTGAATATGAATACCCTGACTCTATTCATATCATTCTCTCATGGATACATTTCACCTATAATAGGAGAAACCCCAAATCATTATTTCCCTTATTTCTTAAAGGCCATCAATTTTATAGATAACACAATCACTTCATGTAATGGACTCACAGAAACTATCCTAAGGTATCTTTTTATGCCAACTTGCATTACTATCTTTGGGACCCAAAATCAAGTAAGCAATGAAAATCAAAAGTATCAAAATGGGCTAAATAAATAGCCTAATCCATTGAAGAATAGTTGTAATCTGATATAAAGGCAAATGATAGACTAATCCCTTATAGGATAGTTTTGCAAAAAAACATTTGAATGTAGAACACTCCCTTGAAGGATGGATACCAAGAAGAAAACTTCTCACATTGATTAGTTTTCAAATTATGTCATTTATAAGCCTTAAAAAGCAATAAAGAAATAAAATAAATTTTCAAAAGCAATATCCCAAGAAAGCTTCCCATATCAATCAACTTTCTAATTGTAGACTTTTCATATTGATTAGTCTACCCATTGGCATAAAAATGATCCCTAAAAGATAAATCTTGATTCTTAAATATGGTGTGCAGAAGGTTATCTCTAAATCAATCCATCCCCCATCTCACCAAAAGCATGTAATCCTAATTAACGACCAAGGTTAAATTTCTAGATATCTAAGGTTGTCTCAATATATCTTATCATCTAGCTAAGAATGTATAGGCCATGTGTATGAGAGAATCTCTTTTTGGTTATGGTCTAGGTCAATACTGAGTAAATTCATAATATATAATCACTAAAACCCATACAATCATAACCATTAAACATTAAAATCTATCTATAATCCATAGTCATAATCCATTTATTAAAAACATATCTCATGATATAACATCCATAATCCATAACATGTAAAATACATAATCAATAATCCATAAACAGCTATAGCATATATGATAGCAATGATCAAAATTAAAATACATATAATCTAATCTATAATCCATCACATCACATCATCAATTAAAACATAACATATCCATAGCCATCAATAAATTTATAAACAAACACACATGATCTATCCATAAACATAAGTAATATATATATATATATATATATATATATATATATATATAGACACACACACACACACACATATATACATCAAGTGTCTTTAAAAAATTCATAACATAAATAAGATGGGGCTCTCAACCCATACAATATAGTCTACTTAGTAGAATCAATCCTAGTTATAAGAATAATATCACCTTCCTCATCATCTCCTCCTTGACTCACTACACTCCCTCTACTATTAGACCCCCTAGGAGTCCTCTGTGATATAATGTAGCTAGCAACACATGAAGAAATTGAGTTACATCTAGTATCCATCTCTATACTATCATCTCATAATATGACATCTCTATAAGCAAACCCTTATACCTTTGGAGTGGTACCATATCTATAGAAATATCTCTAGATCTTGCAATATATAGAGTTGGTCTCTCTACCAAAATAATCCTCATATACTATATCTCTACATGGTATCTATTCCACTCCTATATAGCATAGTCACACTAGCCTTGTATGATATCAAGATCACCCTATAATGTGGCAATCTAATCTTATAAAGTATCATTGGATATTCATGCCTCTTGTAGCTTGACCCTTAGTGTATCCCTCTCTATAATAACTAAATCTATATCTATATGCTCATGGGTGGGGGCATTTAATAGTGGCAAATCCTCTATGTGTGCATTAGGGGCATCTTGCTCCTCCATGTGTGCATCTAGGGCATCTTACTTAGCCTCCCTCATCTCATTAATAACCACCTCCTATCAAGGTCTCACTACTTTATCTATCTCCTCCCCATCTCTACTAAAAACTAAACTACATAATCATTTGTATAACTTGTACACACTTAAAACTGGCCACCAATAACCGCCAATCAAGATTTTGGCCAATTTCCACCCAAAATGCATAATTTGGCCCAAAAACACTAAAACATGCTAAATGATATGAAACTAACATATTTAAGTGCCTATTTTGGCCAAGGTATCACTGGATGGGGTAATTTAATTTATATGCCAGCAAACTTTGATCAGTTCATTTTGAGTCAAAATACCAATTTTGCACCTGCATGCTTTGGATTGATCTTTCCTATCAAATCTTTTTCACAAGACTTGTACCTTTGTTATTTTTTGTTTTCAACATTATAAATGGGAATACACATTTGATGTGGACTTCTAATTCAAATCTAATCAAATTTTAGACCAATAACAAGGCATTTTGGTCAATTTGGGTAATTTGTTCACAATGTGCTTAATCATGCCTACGAGCTAATTAACCCAAATCAAGGCATAATAAAAAATTCCATGGAAACTTGTTGAATACTTATTTTTATAAATGATTATTGAATATCTTCATCATTAAGTGACCTCATTTCTTGGGAAGACATCCCTAGACCATAAATGCCACAAATATCAGGATTCATGCCTCTCATGCCTCATCAATGCCTTCCATGATGCCTTCCATGACTCTTAATTTCCCCTTCTTCAAATTCCATGATGAGGATAATTATAAACCTAATTATAAAAATTAAATAAATCCTCAACCACACATCTCAATATTGAGATGGATGGTTCAGGTTGATTCTAATCAAATCTAAAAATCTATAAATAGGAGGCCTCACAACATCATTTCTAAGCTTAATTAGTGCAAATTTATAATGCAGGATTGGTTCTAAAAAGCTTCAATAAACTAGCCTTATCATGCCAAATTGATTCCAAGTCAAGCCAAGCACAAGCCAAAAGTGCCAAGGAGAGATGGAGGTTGTCAAGCTTCTATTTCCAAGGACTTCATGAGCACAAGCCAAGAAAGCCACCACAACAAGAATTTTGGAGCATCCAAGGAAGGTAAAAGAATTTTCTTTTGAATTTTAGTGTGTTTTTCATTCATGATTGTTAACTAAGCTCTCCTTGGTGTCTAGGCCTAGATGTGTTATGCTATTAGTGTGTTTATTTCATTTTGATTTCATTTTGGAACTAACACCATACTAACCATCCTCTCTTGAGTCAAATTCCTAGATCACATAACCAATATCATCTAGGTTAGTAGTTGTGGGCTACTCCTATGGCCCCATAAAGACCACTATAGTATAAGGAGTAAGCTATTCAAGATCTATATCATCCTATATATATATATATATATATATATATATATATATATATATATATATATTTGTGTGTGTGTGTGCATGAGGCTAGTGGTATATCTTGTAGCAACCCAAACTGATGATGAACCCTATCAAAATAAAATATCTTGGTGTGCTCTAGTCATCTTCCATGTACCCATATATTTTATTAAACATCCCCTATCTCCACATCTAAACCAGGTCACGCTAAGAAGTGTACATATGACCTCTAGAAACCATCTCCTATCTATCAATCACTTAAAAACTATCTATAATATGCTAGATTATATACTAATTTATATATGTATGGAACCACTAGGTCTTCCTTCCACCAAAGGAATCCTAAACTATAAACCTTGTCTATGAAACTGATCCATGGGGTCCCTATGGGTTGAATCACATGAATGTGCTCATATTCCCAACAATGTAATACAAAAGTTATGTCGAGTCCTGATATATGCTCAATGCACTAGCCTCACAACTCCTTATAGATCTACCCAATAGTGTGGGCACCCAAGAAAAAATAGTCCTAAACTCTACCATGTCTATTATGACACTAGTGAAGCTCCATGGTAGTCACCCTCTTATAGAATTAGGTAACACATATCAGGTTAGTGATAACATCATCATAGTTAACACTAGTCTCTCCATAGGGTTCTAGTCATACAATGGCTAGAATGAGAACTCCCTAGTAATTAATCTCATGCCAATTCCTCCTCACCATATAATCACACTAGCATTATCTCTCACCCAGCTTTTTTCAATAGTATAAATAGGGGCTCCTTAGATTGACACTTGTAGAATCTAATCGATGTCTTCCATGGTGATGGTTATCTCACTAATTGGTAACCAAAAAATGTTATTGGTATAATCCCACCACTCTATAAAATCCACCATCATGTCAATATCTCAATGGATATGATGATAATGGTAGATCCCTCTAAATCTAATATCATCTAGATGGTCCTAGTCCTCATCACCCATGAACTCTCATAACTACATCAATAGTGGAGGTATCCTATCCCTTATTGTCAATAGCTCTCATGCCTATCAAAAACATCTTTTTCGTTAATTAAGAGCCTAACTTTCCTAATTTCTATTTTTCCTATAAGGATCGATGCTTATTTACATAATCGACACTAATCCTTATAGATCATGGATGATCCACATGGGAAATGTTGATCCATAGAAATTGATGTCAATTCCCTCCCCCCAAAGAACCCTCGCCTAGGCCATATGTTCCTAAAATACCCCAAAAAAATAATAACCTACATACCCTCCCCACCCAAAAAATTTTCAAACCAAAAAATCTCCTAAATAGCACACAAAAAAAACAAATTTCTTAAGCAACAAAATAAAAAATAACTAAAATAATAAATGTTAGTAAAATTACATTTTTCCTACCTCATAGTAAAGTCATCATCATCATCATTGTTCACTCCCACTCACCTCCATCATCTCTCACATAAGTTTGAAAGGTGAAAAAATGTCAATTTTTTCTCTCAAATACTTCTTCACATTGATAGATAAATGAGCCTTATGCCACATCGGATGACTATTTATAGTCTTTCCCATGATTGACATTGATTATTGTAATAAAATGCAATCCCCTAAATTGACATCAATCCATTTTGGATTGATGTCAATTATCTTGGCTTGTTGAAATTTTTGCATTTATAGACCCTTTCACATGCTCCTAGTCTAGCTCCCAAGCCCCTTTTTGTTACATTTTCCATAACTATCCCATTTTGATGTCATATTACCCTTTAGATTTGAGGGTTTTGACCATTTATCATTTCATCAGTCTCCTTAAGGCATACCCTTTTTTTTAGCATCTTGAAATTGTAAGATCTTAAGTGTATCTTTTCTCTCAAGAACATTTATCTATAGGTAATGCATACACCATACACACACTAGATATGATGGTCCACCACTCATATCTTTTATTCTCTTGCTAGCCTTTTATTAAGCCTACCTATTTTAACTTTGGCATTTTGTTACTTGATTAGGTCTTTGGGCCATTACTACCTGCATCACTTTTTATCTTGTTAAGTACAACCTTAGAACTTTCTTTAAACATTCGTACTTCTATTTATCCATTTCTATCTTTCACTTGTCTATTTCCACTCATCCACATTTTTTTTAGCTTCCATATTTTTCAAACCTATCATATGTTCCATCTCACTTCTTGGCACCTAGTATGAGGGGGATACCTCCTCACAATAAACTTGGGGCACTAGGCACCTTATAGTTTTTGTCTCATAACACACTATTGCATATTACTCCATAAAAGGGGCAATTGTAAATGCTAGTTTTATACACCCTTGTGTATTAACTTTGTACATCATCACATTTATCCTTTATCTATAACATAATGGACCTATTCATAGTTATTTAAAATAATTACATTAACCTTACCCATTTAAGTTTACTACATGAGTTAATTAATTTAATTACTATAGTCAAATAGTAATTAACCCTATTTTACTACCCTAACCATAAAATCATAAAAACAAATAAAAAACCATCCTAACCTCCTAATAAAACCATCCCATGGTTTGAACAACCTAACAACTTAGAATTCAGCTAAACCTATCTTTACCTCATAAATAACCCTTTTGAATAGGCTAAAGATCACCTCCACCATTTTGGGCAAATCGATGTCGATTATGATCGACATTGATCAACCTAGAATGGAATCAATCCAAAAATATATAAAGAGCCTCCTTGGCTTGGGAGACACACACAACCCTTTTTGACTTTGAACCTCTACTATATTTTTATTGTACCCTACATACAAATATTATCATCACTTTTCCACCTTGTGGAACCTATGTTCATGCAACTATCAAAGGATTTCAAAGGTTTTTTAACATACTTTTATAGTCTTCTTTATTTGTGTGTTTTCAATCCATTCAAGGTTAGTATTTTATGTTAATTAATTCATATTTAAATTTTTATATCTTCTACACCTCTGTGTTAACATTTACATTTGGTTTTCACCATTTTATTAATTTTACAAGTTATTATCACCTATTTTCATAGTTTAGCATTTTACTCAGAATTGACACTGATCGATCTAAATCAAATTTGATCCTGCACAATCATCATCAACCCCTACTAAACTATTAAAAGAAACCTTTAAGTCTATTTTCATAACATTCACAGTCCTAAAAACTTGTTAAATCCTACATGCTATTTTTTGAAAATATGTCTTTCACATATAGATGACTCTACCTAGATTAACACATGATATTGTTAGTATATTTGATCTCCCCATTGTCCCATAACCTTTATTCACTGAGTAAAGTGACATTGATTTTGAATTATGTCTTTTTATTATGGTTTTCACACCTTATCAAGAAAGCATTAATGAATAATTAGCTATAATTCAAGAGGATATTGATATAGCTATTGAATTTTGGGATGATTACTTTGATCGCATTAATCCTATTATAGATTAGACATCTTTGTTGTTATCTATTTGCATCCTATCATTATATATCTTTGTAATTTCATGTTTATTTATAAATTTGAGTTTTAAACATGGGATAACATCCACCTAAGGAAGCAAATCACTTTTTGGGACTGGTTTCTTACTAGGCAACCCATTTATCTTTCTATTAATCAATTTTTTGTGAGTTAGTGTGATTTTCAAGTCATTCCTCCCCAACCAAAGAGTATTTCCAACAAGCTTTATCAATGGTGTGAAACTAATATCCATCCTAGGTAATATTTAAAACCCTTGATTTACTTTGTTTTTATTAGCTAATTAGATCACATTGAAAAAATCAAAAAAATACTAAAACAATTCCTTTTTGTTTAATTTAAACCAAAATATGGTTAAAACATCAAACCCATAAATGATAATAATAATTATCTATATTTTCATAATATTTATTTTCTACCACCATGAATAATGTTATCACTTAAAGGTTAATGTTGAAAAAATGTTAGTCACAAGATAGGTAGAGACATCCACCAAAGAAAATATTTTCCATAAATCTTATCAGATTTAACTTTTCTCTCTTCTTAAATAAAAATACCAATTCTAAGTTGATAGTTAGAGTCTTAAGTTTGGGTCTAATCCTTAATACCATGTTAAAAAAATATATTTATAGACTTAACTTACAATTTGTCCTTATATTCAAGCCACAAGTGACAAAGCTGAAATTGATAATCCATAACATGTTTACAATGTTGAAGGGATAACCAATATAAAAAATGAAAATTTTTAACTAGAGACACAAATTTTACCAATAAAAATAAATTCATTACAAAAATAACATGAAGGAGATATACACAAGACATACCTTGGAGAAACTTAGTAGTATAAAACTCAAGCAAGAATGAAGTCATGCTTCCTCATCTCCACTATGTTTTGTAGTTTATAAGGTTTTACTTCTTAGGATTACAAAGTTACCAACCTAAAAAACATCCTAATCTCATAATGATATATGAACTCATTAGTGGATGATTTACTTCTTTATAAATAAATATTATTAATCTTATCCATTTAAACTATGTATTATTCAACTCAAATCAACTTTGAACTTGATTGCCTCATCTCCACTTCATGGAGATCTCATTAACTCATTGTGCATCATCTACCATCAATTATAATTTTGGAAACTCAATTAAAATTAATGACCATTAAATTCATGACTGAATGAACATTGATTAAATTTTATTAACTCTACAAGTTCATATATATACAATATTATCCCTTAAGATCAAACAAGAATCCCAAGAATTATAAACTAAAGCCAAAAACCATCTCTGTCCTTTAAATTTATTATGCATTCCATGTGATTATATAAGGTTGAAGTAAGAATAAGTGTTTCATTACCTAAAACATGTTTTGAGGTTTGTACATAGTAGGATAGGTGTGTTGTTTGAGTCTTTTGTGTGTGGTTTTGCCTAAATGCTTTGGCATAGTGTGTGTTTGTTTCTTGTTGTGTTGTGTGGGGTGAGTTTGAAATATTTTAAAGGCATATCAGTTCAAATTGAGCAAAAGAGTCACTCCATAACCCAATGGAAGGATAATGATAATGGGGTTTCAATTTCCATTTATAACTAGAGATTAATGAACAATCTAAGAGGTGACTTTGAGATGGAAGTGTCATTGATACCTAGCCCCAAACCACCTTCTTATGATCTTCACTCTGCCTAAGTTAGTCTATTAAGGTAGAACCATGGTTTCCTATGATAAAAAACATGTTTAAAGGATTTTTTTATTTATATGGTGGTATATTCCTCTTACAACCTCCATGGAGCATGCTCTAAATTAGCGTGGATTTCCTTAAACATGTTATTTTCATACAAGATTCCTAAATGGTGTTGGATTGGTAGGCCATTTATATTTTTAAAAAAAAACTCATTTCATGAAAGTGGTTTTTCAAAACCACTCTAAAATTTTTGGGTTTATTTTTATACTTAAAATGCCTTATAATGTTTTAAAAAATCAATATATTTTATTTGACTATATATCATAACATTTTTGGAAAGGTGGTTGTTTAAAAAAGGGGGCAAGATTTCATGTGGGGTGGTTCAATATTGTGAGGATATTGTGAGCTTGTTTAAAATTAGAAAGTGTTGTTGCTTAAAACCTCTTCATTTTTTAGTTAGTCAAATACCATAAGGTAAGTTATGGTCTATAAGGTGGCCAAATCCCATCAAATTCAAACAAAAAATTTATTTCTCTTGTGCTCACTTTATGTACTCACCTTGGATGCATTTTTTTTTGATCTCAATGTCCTCAATTTGTCTTGCAAATCATGTATTTTATAACTATTGTCAATCAAGAATGCTACCCTTATAAGAATGTGTACTACTTCCCACTCCTTTTGAAATAATGGAATCTCTCCAAAGTTTGGGTGACTTTTAAATGGAGATAATATCCAAATAAAGGTATCATTCCCTTAATGCACTCACTAAATATGATCCTAATCCTACTAACTACTGATTTTTGAATAAGGAAAAAGGGTAAAAGCATACTAATTTCACTGGAATTAAAATGAAAACTTGAAATAAAGGTGATACACCAATGTTTATAACCACTTTTCCTTTTAATTGAAACTCTTAATAATGTAAGGATATTACACACATTCTCTTCACTTCATGTATATGAATTTTATGATAGCGTTCATATAAAGGACATGGAAAACTCCATATTTCCATGGAAGGAATGAAAGGTTATTGAATTCTCATCAAAACCTAGACTAATATTGATCTAGAAACTTAGTATGACTTGCATAAACTCAAAGATACTATATTAAGGTACAAACACTAGACAATAACATAATAAAAATATTGACTCATAATGTTATATCAATGGAAATCACCATACACTTCACATAAAACCTAAAAATGGAGGAAAAGAGCTTCTTATTTCTTCAAGAGGTTTAGTAAAAAAATTTGGTATCATTTTATAATAGACAAAGAAAATAGTAATAAAATAATTATATAAAAGAGAGTAAAAATATAAAAGAATAGGATAGGGGAGACTAATCATCCACAAAATAGGGATGACTAGCTTTGTCTTCAAACCCTTGAAATTGTTACTTATTATTTCCTACAATCTCTCTTTTCACTCTTTCCAAAAAGTGGCATATATGTAGAGTAGAATTTTTTGGAGAAACTTGAAAATGTATTCATCATTGATTGGTCAAGTTTGAACACTTTTAAGATGCCTAAATCCTTTCTTGCACACCCTATATACTAGCTCACATGTCCTTTTTGAAGAATAAGTCACCTCCTTGACAATAGGTCTTTAGGTCTTCATTAATACCTCCATTTAAATCTTCTACTAAAACATTTATTAGGTATCTCCACCTTACTTGGGATTTTTTAAGGCTCCTTGAAGCATCTTTGACCCTTTCAACTTGTTAGGCATACAATGAAAAGAAAGTTTTGTTAGGAGTGTTAGAGACTCTTTCAACCCATTTGAATGTTATTAAAAATTTAAACTAGCCTATTATTTACCTCGAAGTGGAATTAAATAGATAATAAACCTTGTATATCCTTTTTAACAAATTCTATGCCTTTAGTTAGTTGATTATTCACTTGAACCCCTCCTTAAGAAATGTGGCATAGGAAAGAGAAAACTTGGATTTGTTTTAAATCAGACAAATTTTCTACATCGATGTATTCTCAACATAAATTTAGACCTTCAACAAGCACTTAGAGCCATAAAACCCTCTAAAATATGCAATTTTGTTTCATTTGCTTACTTTTCTACCTATTCCTAGTAGCCCTAAAAATAGGTAAATGTCTATGTAAAAAAGAGTGTATACATTTTAATGGAAAAATAAACACATTATTGAGGACCTAGTATCCCCTTATATCTCTATGACAAGTTTTATGATCCAATTCTTAGTATAAGTGTCCCTTTTCTACCATTTCTCTCTCTAATTAGGCCTAGAAATAGAGATTCAGCCCAAATGGCCACCTACACATTTGAAACCTCCCAAAAGTGTTTGATTAACTTTACCTATCCTAATACCATTTTCCATGTCAAATTTCAAGTTCTAAATCTTTATGTAGATAGGAAAACCATGAAATGGCCATTGGCAAGCCTAGATGCTTGTGTATGCTTGAGAGGTAGGTTGAGATGTTTTTCATGAAAATTTTAGGTTTTGGTGCTTAGAAATGAATTTTTGAGACCTATAACACCTTTATATAACTCATTAATTGAGATTAAAATCTCTTATTTCACTCATAGGCCTTCATCTAGGCTTCTTGACTTGCGAAATTGGGTTTTTCTCACCTTTTGACCAAGTGGCCAAATTAAAAAGATGGTGTAACACTTCAAGAGACCTATAAAAGAGTTTAGATTATATTAAAACCTATTTCAATCCCTTATAATCCTCTTTAAATGGTTTATAAATCATTCCATAAATTATACCTCCATAAACAAGCCTTAAACTACATATTTAACCCTATACCATATGGTATTGTACCTACACATGTGAACCAGTACCTTGAAATGGATCTTAGGAGAATTATGAATGACATTAATGTCATTTTGAGGTCATATTATTGAATTTTAAGTAATTAATAATTGTATTTCCTCCATCAAGTTAGTTGTAAGGTTTATGAAGGGTTTAGAGAGGTTTATGGTCTTAACAATGGTTCATAAAGGATAGGGGTCCATTTAAAAAACCAATGCTAAGATATTTGAGCTATGAGACCTATATAACACCTCCTATGTCAATTTATCACCATGTAACTTATGAAATAATTTATAATCAAAATTCTAACCTACTCAAGCTCTTTGACATGCAAAACTTGGTTTTTTAAGTATCTATTCTTTTTGTTAATATTTCATACAATTGTGGGACCCAAGGAATGAATAAATTATATATCTGAACTAGGTGACACCATCCAAGACATAAATTAACCTATAGATACCATGCATCCCTTTGTTTAAGTTCTAAGCTCTAAAAATTTACTTCTTGGGCTGGTAACATTAACAACCTAGATAACATCTTATTGAAGGCTGATTGCTCATGATCTCCTTCACACATATACTACAATTGGAATGGTATAAGGTATGGGGAACTTGTACTTAGAACATATCTCTAGTTTTTATGGGGATAAATCCTCTTATGTATCACTTATGCTCTTCTTACTAAACTACTACACTTTTTTAGGATGAAAAGGGTTAGAGGGATTATTGAAAGGGAAATATATTCTACTATTGGTGATACACCTATATTTTTGGTTCATCCACTCCATTTAAGCTCCTAAAACACTAATTAGATAATGAAATGAATGAATCTACAACTCTAAAAGACTCCTATTCAATAATATTTCATATAAAGGTTCATTAATTGATCAATGCATGAGGGCAATGATGGAATAGGCTTGATTCAAGGTACTAACCAGTCAATATTTACATTGTTAGCTCAGTCAATCAACATCAAAAATAGTATATGACCTACATAAAATGGAATACTAGTAATTAGGTGAGATCAGGACCTACTAAGGGATAAACTAATACTACATGTACAAATATAACTAATATAAGACACTATAATAGAATATAAGAATCTAAAAACAATCATTTTATTCATCTCAAAAGGTTACCAAGCTCAATCTTGGTAGAGTTTAGTCATTCCCAAGAGAGTGATCTTGAAAATTTGTTTAAAATCTTGAATATATAGAAAAATAGAATAACTCTAGCCATTGTCGTATAGAGGGAAGAAAGATAAGTCAACTTGAATTAACTCAAAGTCAAATTTTAATTATAATTTACAAACAATATTATTTCTATACATATCCTTATGTTTGGTATCTTGCATGATGATTTCATGAACCTTGCATGATGATTTAATGAACCTTTCATGATCTTTAGCATTTTAAAACAAAGTGGTGGGCCCATTTGACTTGTCTAATCTCCTTTTCTAAACATTTTATGCCATTCTTTATTTATATATCTAATGTGAAGTGAGTTGGCTCATGAGTTAAAACTCAAGATGAGGTGTGCATGTAATTGGACCGATTAAATACTAGTTAACTCATCCAAAGGAGTAGTTAAACATGTATATTACATTAAGGATGAGTTTTCATGATGTGGAAAATCTTGAAGAGGCATAACAACTCTACCTTAACTCTTATCACCAAGCTTATATGTCATTATTCTCCAATTTATTGATTAGATAGGACTAATAGGCCAAAATAGACATAGTAGCCTTAAATTTTATGCTTTTTTGCCATTAGAACCTGAAAAAACCTTGAAAAATTGGACAAATGAGGAATTAAAGACATTAAAAAATTCCTTATGCTATGAAAATGGTCCTTCTTGTCTTAAAACATCTACAAATTAGTCAAACAAGCTGACTAGGCTAGTTTTTCCTTGATTTCCTATGAAGTGGTTGTTTTAGATGAGATCCCATAGACATTTTTATGCATATTTATGATCAAATCATGATTTTAGGATGAATAAAAAGTTTAAAACTTTGATCTCCATGAATTGTATTTCATGTAAATTTCTTTATACCTCATCTTTTGTGTTTTTTTCTTTCAAAAACCTATTTGTTGACAAATCCATACAACATATGTACAAATAATGGCCATGGACATGAATCTCTAAGATTTTAATTCATGATATAAGTGATAGTTAAGAGGTTTCAATGAGTTTAGTTGTATAATTCTTCAAATCACTACAACATATTTGTTAGTGGTGTTTTGTAAGGGTTTAAGAGTGCTCTATGCTCTTAATGATTGTTCATAAATCTTGGGCCATGAAAATCTGAACCAATGCCACAAAATTTTATTGTATTAGGCCTTTTAACTCCCCCAAATTCTTCATCTTCCCATAAAAAAGGTGTGTACTAAGGTGATCATGTGAAATCTCATCTCAAGGTGGAAAATAGGCTTTTCAAGGTGTGCTTGGTACTCTTTGGCCAGGATGATCAATATTACTACTTCCCTATGGCTCAAACATGGCATAAATATCAATTAAGACCTTTTAATTATGTTCATGATGCTTTTTATTGCCCTCATGACCTTGGTTTATCTCCTTTTACCCCCTTTTGATGACCTTATTTTGAGATGCCAAGAATAAACATAGGTAAGTGCATATTTTCATCAATATCTTGAATTTATTATGAATTCAAAGTCTCATATTTACTATTTTAAACATTTATAAAATATATATGATGATTTGGAGTCATGATATAGGCTTAAACAGGCCATTCCTCATCACCTTGCATATAAATATCTCTTTGCCTTGACCTTCTGACTTATTTTCTCTTATAAAAGTACCAAATGACCTTTGATTATGGATTTTTAAGTGTTCTTGAGAGATATTATGAGCTTATATTTCCTCTCAAATCCTTTGAATGTGCAATTACCCTTTCTTCCCTTACTTTCTATCTCAAACTTGACTCTTTTCGACTAGTTCATATAATTAAGGTACTTCACGTGTCAACCAATCAGTCATGGAGGTGGTCAAGGGATTTTAAAAATCCTAAAATTTAATTTTAGGGCTAAAACATGCCATATATATGCATAATTTAGCTCCTTTTCTCCATTGGGTGGTTATGAGGGTTTTACAAAGGTTTTAGAGGTCCTTGTCTTCTTAAGGATTGTTCATAAAGTATAGATATATATTGGGAATCCACTTTACATGAAAATTTTGTATGCTAACACCCTAATCATTAATTAAAATAATGGGATCCCATGCAAAAGACACCTTTAGTTCTCTACATGGTGAAGTTTGGCTTTGAGAGGCTACTAAGACTATGTTTGCAAAGAAAGAGCATAAGAAATGGTGTAAAAATAATATTTTTGAAAATTATTCACTCAAAATTATTCTTCAAGGTTTAAATTACCCTCCACCATTTCTTAATGTCCATCTAATAGATAAAAAATTCATGAAAGAGTGCAAAAGTGTGACTATGCACCTTAAGGGTTTTAGGTCTATCTACTTACATTAGCCCTCAAGGGCATGGTTTTATTGGATAATTGATATTTAACACCCTATAAAGGTTTTTTTAATATTTAAAAACATTCTTTTTTTCTTTAAAAACTTGTCCTTGAAGTTTCAACCCTCTGCTACACCACTAGACACTTGAAGAACATTGCTTGCTTGCATCTTGACTATGTTTCGATAGGATGATGACTGTGTAAAAATACTAATTATATCTCCTAAAATGATCCAAAAAATATATTTTATAGGTAAATTAAGTCATAATAACCAACTCCACCAAATATCATGCCTTTTGGATGCATATTTTGAGTTTTAGGCTCTTTTTACCAAAAGCTAGTTTGAGTTGCCTACTTAGTCTAGTTTCAAGACTGAGTTTTCTTCTTTTCTACCTTGATTTATGCTTGATAATGATGATTATGACTTTAAATTCTATTAAAATCATCCTTAAAATATTTTCATCCTTATTTTTTTATCTCTTCAAATCTATATCACCTATGTATGACCTTAGCTCATCATAAACCCTCATCATGACTATGTATAATTAGTACTATAGATGATTTGATGAGATTTGGATATTTTTGGTGATAAATTTATATTTATTTGTTCTTATATAATCTTCAAATCACTTTAAATCATACACATTTCTCCTTTTTGTCATATTGAAACTTCAAACAAGTTTTTAGGCCTTATACATAGTTAAAATCCATACAACAGACCTGTACCTTCATCTTTATGAGCTTGGAAATGTTTTAATACTCTTGATAAATTTTTTGACATGTAAATTTTTATTTTACTATGAATTAATATTATTACATATTTCCACCTCTCGACTACAATGATCTTTAGTTTGCACTTTAAGACGTGAATGGATATGTAAAGGGGATTATCATTTGTTGTGGTTGTAGGTGTATATCTAAGGTGAGATTGGCTGTATTATATAATGGTTATAAACCTTATTTAAGGTATCTAACTCATTAAAAACTTGATTTCCCTATAAATCTTCCATATTATAATAAAACTCCACTATTTGATAGTCTGAACTCATCTCCTTATAGATTGGAGATAGGCTTGCCTTCTTATGGCTGTAGGTGTTGGTTTTTCAAGGTGAAAGACTGAGTATTTGAGTATTTTTAAACCCTCACTTGATCATTTTTTGAGTTCAAATAAATTTTTCTCTTGAACCATTTTTTTTATCATCAAACTTCTTCATACACCACTATGCCTCAAACTATCTTACCATATTGGATAAGAGCCTATGTTTTTGAGATTGTAGGTGGAATTTAAGGTGGTTGAATGAGAATTATAGATATACATTTAGGCCTTGTTCAAAGAATTTATTCATTTCATACCCCACAACCATCATGAAACTTCCATTTTCTCATGTGACTATCCATTAGGCCATTGTGCTTGTTGACCCTAGTAACTTGGAGGTATGGCTACCATTGAGTATGGCTATAGATGTCTATCAAAAGGTTAAAGACTATGTTATCATTTTGATTTGAACCCTATTCCCTAAAACAACTCTTGACACAATTTCAAAATACTCTTCAAAAATATACATTGACCTCATTGATATTTAAACCACAATAAGATCCTTCTCATGATTTAGGACTAGGTGAAGGATTATTATGCTTGAAAGTAAATTATACCCTTGTAGTAGGTATAAATTTTAGTCAAAAAAAATTCCTTAATATACATTTAAACCTTATTCATGGTCTACCTACAAACCAGGTTTTATGAGCATTCTTAACTATACCATATTCATTACTCTTAATGCTTGAACATAGACCCCTTCATCTTACTGATTATATGTGAGTATTTGGTCCTTATACAGATTGAGTGCAAGTCTTAGACCTTGAAATAAGACCAATTGACCTTAAGTTAATCAATATGATACTTTAACCTAACTCTCTCCTCATTCACTTTAAAACCTCACTTGGTTGCATCTTTATCCTCATATCAATCACCAACCATATTGAGTTCATAGACTGAGTGCAACATTATTTGAATAAAAAAATGTCTATAGTGGAGGTTTATACTTGAATAGGATAGTAAGATGAATAGAGATATAGGGTGATTTGGTGCTAACTTCACTTGAATATATAACATTCACTTTGAATCCCTTCAATTTTTTCCCCTTCCTTCATACCAAGAAATTAAGATTCACTTCAACTCAGTCATTAGAAATTCAAATCCTATTGTAGGTGTATGTTGACTATATGATTGTATGGACTGAGGTGAAATGACCTTGAGAATATCATATTAGCCTTGGTGAGATTGAAATTTATTCATGTTAACTTGAAGGAAGTTTGAAAAAATACCATTTATAAGATACCTTTTAGCCCTTCCTTTTCATTATACTTCATGATAACCACTTGGTTTTACATAAATATTATATATAATATGGCCTTTCTTGAGGGTGTTTGGAGAGATTGAAGAACCATATGGTGTCCATGAGTTATTTAAGGTTGAAATGGTGTGATCATTATTAGTATCAATAAAATCCTTGAAGGTCTATCCTTTATGTATCTTGATTATTTCAAAACTTCCTTCTTGGCTATAACTCACTTGAGTACAGGCCTGTAGGTGAAGATTTGAAGGCTAACTAATGGTTTATATCATGAATGAATCCATGACATGACCAAGAATAAGAATCATTCCACTTCTTTGTGAACTTAATTCATACCTTAATACCATGAGATCAACCTATAAAATTTTATTTCCTTTCCCAACTAAATATGGTTGTGTATACCTCATTTTTATAGATAAAGTGTGAACATAGCCTTAAAGAAGGCTCAAAACATGATTTGATAATTATATCTTTCTTATTGTAGTTTTATATGATAATTTTTTAATATGACTTTGAAAAGACATATTCTCACTATGGATACTTATATACTTCATGAAAAATCTCATGTCTATAGATGACATGGTTGTAGATTGCCTTTTTGGGGCTATAGGTATGGCCTCTTGGTCTGTATATCCTCTTCCACACTTATGATGATTTCTACCCCTTAATTCCTTATGATAGTGGATTCATAGAGTGGAGATGAATGAAATAATGGTGATGTGATAATATATGATGGAAACACATGAACAGAGGGTTGAAAATAGCCCTATTATAGTGAAAATGGTAGTGAAAAATAGTGTTACTAGAATGCATGAAAGTGGAGGTGGAAAATGGACATGAAAGGGGAATCCAAAACTATTTGAATTTGTTGTGCAAGGATGATCCCATCCTATACCACATATTTCAATTTGGTGGACATTATTAGAGTATAATAGGATGAATTTAAAACCTAGTACTATTTAAGTACCTTAAAATATGCTACAAAACCTTAGTGTTTGTTAAACAAGGATTTCTTCATGTTGCTTTTGAGAGCCATTAATGGATTCTTGGCTATGTAGCTTCATGAAAACTTAGTGATAATATTATTTGGAGGACATGTGAACATGATGGGGACCCTAGAAATAATACTCTCATGAAATTTTGATGTTTTTTCACCCTCCTTGACCATACAATCTCCTTTAGAAGCATCTAGACTTTAGATTTGCATTAAATACCTGTTATTGAGCTCAATTTTGTCCTCACATGTGTGGAATAGAAGTGATTTTTTCCATTAAAGGGTGATTCATGTCTTTGATAATCCCTAAAAACTTTAATTTTCTTGAAATGGTGCCCTAATGAAGAGAAATTATAGAAAACTAGCTACCTTCCTAGATGCAAGAGAGATGATGTGTGCCTTGAATTCAAATGGATGATTTATGAAGGAAAATAGACCAAATTTAAAACCACTTAATCTTGATGGAATCTATCTGAGTCTACTTTCTCTATAAAATATTTCAGACCTGAATCTTCTCTCCTTGCCATACCAACTGTAAACTTGAAGAGCTCTCCTTGTGTGCAAATTAGCAAGGTGAAGGAAAGTGACCAATTTTGGGCCTATTTTACTTCATTTAGCCATGAAATCATTTTATAAGACCTCTCATTCCATTTTTCTCTTGTTCATAGCCTCATCTATATGAATGGTCATACAATTATGTACTTCTCCTTTTAAATATGCATGAAAATGGATTTTATTTGCCTTTTATTCACACTTGAGTCTTCCACCACCAATTCTAGTACATGATAAGGATACCACGAGTATTTTAAATTTATTAACATAAAAATAAATCTTTTTCATGCTTTTGGGGACCAAATTTGGCATGTGGGAGCTAAAAATGACCCTTTTCACTTAAAATTGCATCTAAAGACCTTTACAAAGCATAAATATTTATAACTAATGTTATTACATGTATTTAAATATATTTTAAGGTATCTTAAGTAATTTAATAACATTTTAACTCTATTTTTGAAATTTAAAGGCTCAAAGATTTCCCTTTTAGGAAAAAATATATTTTTTAGACTACCTAGAATTGGCTTGCATCTACAAGAAAATTTTTAGATTATAGGAGTTGGTATTTGGCCTTGACAAGGCCAAATTAAAAATAGGTATATTGATTTGAGAAGGCCAAGAAAGGTCATTTTGGGTCTTAATACCTCAAAACACATATTAATAGAAAAAAAGGATATAAACATGTTTTCAATGATCCATGAAATGATTCAAAATGATCCTCGATAACATTGACCTTTCAAACATCCTAAAACCTTGATTTTTCACCATTTAAGGGTTTTTATGCAAGTTGAGTTAATTGAACTTAGAGGTTTATTCCTTGAGTTTATCTCCTCATAACCAAATCAAAACTTGATGGAGTTATTTATAATCTCATCTTAAATATTTTTTACTATTATATATCTAACTTTTAGTGAGAAATATTTTATCCTTACCTTGATCTAGAGTAGCCATGTAGGCCTCTAATGGACTATGTGAGCTTGATCTAAGTCTTATTTTATTGAGTATGATCTTATTAAAAAAAATTAATAGACATGGATTCCTTAACCACTTTATCTTAGAGATCATCTAACTCCAACTCTCTAACACTTATTACCATAACAAGTGTGACCTCTATCAACATTTTTACTCCAAGAAAAGACCAGCTAGAGGTTAGTTATATAGGATATAGGTGATGTGTCTATTTTTTTATCCTATTTGGAGAGAGTAAATGTAATGAGACTTTGAATATGTATTTTAAACTTGTTCAAAATCTTTTATCACCTTGTGACAGTATCCAAATCCTCACTTATCCTTCTCATAGAATATTTCTCATGCACTTAATACATAGGCTTGATCGTAACCTCACTTTGCTTGAGTGTAACTTTACTAGGCCTGTGAGTGTTCTTTTGAGAGATGTCTTGATTTGAAATATTATTTGTGTCCTTATGTCTAGGTTTAAAATTTATAATTCAATTAATTGTTCATATAAATTTTAAATTCTCACTTATTCTTCACATCCATCTTATTGACCTTCAAAACACTTGAACTCGTTAAACTGACATATAGGTGGTCATCTAGAGTTCTTGACTATAGATGTAAAAGTTCAATTGGAGTTTAAGATATATTTTAAACTATTAAATATTTTAAAATAATTTCATTATAGTCTTGATAACCTATTGTTTTCTCTTGATCCTTTTCTACCTTTCAAGACTCTTCTCATACACAAGTGTAACCTTCCTTCTCTTATTCAGCTTGTAATAGGCATGTAGGGGTGTACTAAGATTTATTTACATTGAATGGAGAAGGTGAATAATAATATGAATAATGAATAGGTTTGAATATACATATTTAACCTCTTAAAACCTTGTAAAATTGTGACACTTAAAATTCTTCCTCTTTCTTATGTATGTCCTCATGTGATCACATATAGGCCAGCCTAATTGACTATGAATGTAGACTTCAAAAACCAATTTGCCTTTATATTGGTTAGTAATATTTTTCTTGGTCCTTAATGGAGAATATTAAAATAATTATGTGTACTCACTCAACTACCATATCCATCACATCCATGTTTTTGACCTTCACATAAGTTCATATTGCATAATAAGCCTACTATTTGAGCCAAAATCCATGGTTATAGATGCATATTTGGTGTTTGGTGGACTGTAGATGTAAAATGGTACTCAAATTACCTTATGCTCCAAATATATCAAATTATCACCATTGATATAATTTATAATTCTTAATGAAAATAGTTTACCTCCATAACTCTAATATGTTTCTTTCTTGAAATAACCTTATTGAGTGACTGCTACAGGTGCACATTTTGCCCTTTTTGGCCTTTATATGAATATAGGAAAGATATGTGAAAATGTTGTTAAGATGAAAATAATTATGATAAAACCCTAAATTAATCTCCATTACCTTGAATCAACTTGGAAAATCATTAACTTGACACTCAAGGGGCTTCATTAATATGGAAACCAAAATTGCTCTTTACCTTAAAAACTATTTAAAACCCTTAATCTCTACTAAAATGTTCTTTAAATTTTTATTTTATGATTATAACTTGTACCTTGGTGTAATTTATATCATTATCATCCCATAAAGGTCTTATATCAACCTGAAAATTCATCTAACACATTCATAACACATCCTTAGGTGTACACAATCCTTTTGAAGTCTCTTTCAATTGGTAATGCATATACTCGACTATATCATTTAGGCATATAAGACATAAATATATATATTAATCCCATAAGTGTCATTATAAAATTAAATACCTATATAGGATTATTTTAGGTACTTATTGTTCTTAAACATTACTTATATTTCCCTCATGACTCTTATGCTCATGTCATTTATGATATTGACCTCTACCTTGTTCATTAAAGTCCATTGGAGAAATCGTAAACCATCAAGCCTATGAGTGATCTATTAAGTATAAATAGAGAATGGTTTATAATACATAATAGAAAATAACTAATTTATATTAATAAAATTTATCTCTTCATTAAGCATCTACTAAGATCATGTTGATCTCACTGAGATACTCTTACACATTTGAAGCTCATTAGACCTGCAACTATATCTTGTGAAAAACACCATCTCACTCAAGCTATCTCAATTAATACACTATTAAATATGAATGAAAAAGAATTATTTTTTTTGAATTTAAGAGTTTTATTATAAATTAAACATTAACTTGAGAACTCTTGAAGATGAATACACCTAATTGATTTATCAAATATGTTTGAAAAATACTTACTTTAACAATCAACATAGGCAACTTGTTTCCTTCCCAAATAATATTTATCAAGAAAAATTTACTGATTATTAAAAAATTAAGATTTTGATATTTTACCCTTAAATTATCCCACTATAACCATTTTCCTCCATTGATTTTTTAAGTGAATAAATAGAGGCAAACCTAGACCCTGTCTAGATGACTAGGATATAGTGACCCCCTTATACTCTTAGAAATTGTTCATAAATATGGGGGGATTAATATGAAAACCAAGAACAATAAATTTAATTTAATTAGTGGTCCCATCATTTAAAAATGTATTTCGACCTAACTCTCTCTTTCTTGATCTTACTAAGCAAAAATTTATGGCCTTCCTAGAGCTACCAAAGAAATCAATAGGAGAGATAAATCAATTTTATATATTTTGGCACATAAAAATCCATAAAAACCATTTATTTGAAATCAAAATTAATAAATAAGGTCCTTAAGATTAATATAGGTCAATTGTACCTTGAATACTTATATGGACAACCTCAAAATATGCCTTTTTGGCATTAAAACTATCATAACCACTTGAGAAACTTGATGAAACTTCTAAAAAAATTAATAATTAGACCTTTTCATGTCTTAAAAGGTATATAATGACATTATTATTATATTATACTTCCATTATCATTCAAAACCTACTTTAGAAGCCATAAAGTGATCCAAATTACAACCAACTAGCTTATAAAGTTAGCCAAACATATCACCAACTAGTTCAATCAATTTTAAAGCATGACATGACCTTGACACAAGACATGAGGCCTATAAACATTCTATGGAATCTTTTCATCACTTTTAACAACTTGAAATAGGTTAAGAGGTGATTAAACAAGCATAAAGCTATGATAAACACAACCTTAAACCCATTAAATTTACCTTAAAATTTACTAATCAAGGTTTTAAATGAACATTTCAAAGACATTAAAAGAACAAAATAATAACCAATAGGTAAAATAATATGACAAGCAAAGTTTCAAGTTATAGGGGTGATAATTTGACTTTTGAGTTTAAATTTGTCAACATTTTGGTGACTCGATTGGAAATCATGCTTGTTATGCTTATGAACTAGACAATTGACATATCTTTTGGACTCATGAAATATCTCTTACATTATGAAATAACCATTAACATATCTAAATAATGACTAGAAGACTCTTGAATTGAAATAAGACAACTACTTCTCCAAAAATAAGGAAAGAAGACACATAAAATAAAGTAAAGTAACTTAGAGAGACACATTTTAAATTTAAGTAATTATTTGAGACAAAACATAAGCAAACTAATGTGCTAGGATAACACTTAAAGGAAAAAACTAATTATTTATGTAAATAAGAACTTATCTCTCAATAGTAATGTTTCTATGTGTCCCATTTGACTGGGATTGGAAGATCCTCACCATCCATCTTAGAAATTTTAAAACCATTATGGGATTTGTAGTTGCATAATGTGTAAGGGACACTCAAAAGGGAGTCAAATTTGGTGTGCTTTCCTTGTTTGTCTCTATCCTCATCCCACTTGAGAATTAAGTCTCCTTTGAAACTCCTGGAAGATGATCCTTTGTCAAAAGTTATCTTCACTTTTGATTGATTAATTTTCATGGACAATATGTATTGATTTATAATTTTTTATAGTTCCATAAGCTCAACATACCTTACCTCCATTGGTTCATTTTCTAACAAATCTAGCTGATACATTAGTTCTAAAGCAATAAATTAAAGTGAAATGGGTAACCTTGATTCCTTTCCATAAATCATATTATATGTTAAATTAGATATATACATTTTATATATGATTATATCATCCCATATAGATGACTTAAGCTTCAAATTCCATGTTATCTAGTTATCTTCAATGGTCCTTAATATCTTTAGTAGGTTCTTGGTGGTGGACGTAGTAAGTCCATCACCTTATGGGTAGTAGTTTGATGAAGTGTTGAGGTATACACCATTTTGAACAACCAATTGACTAATATTAGTTCCCATAAAATCCATGGAATTTTTTTAAATGATGGTAGAGGAAATTCCAAATCTTATAAGCAAACCTTCATAAAAATTTAACACACTAGATTCATTTGCTTCCTCCAAAGTTATGTCCATCTGGTGAAGTTAGCTATGGAAGTAAGGATCCAATTATGACCCAAGATTAAAGGTAAATTAATAAGGCTAATTAATTACAAACCCCATTGGATAAAATTTTTATCCACTAAAATTGGTTAGAGAGGTAAGGAAACAAGTATTACTTTTCCTATAAATATGGCACATTGCTTGCATTTCTTAACCCAAGCATGAAAATCTATGAATATGATTTGAAAATATTTCCCACCTCTAATGATATTAAGGGTTGTATTTATTTCTAATAAATGGCCTCCACCTTTTACATTATGGAATTACTCAAGAAACCTTTCTATTTGGCTTGTCCCTGTGCACTTTAACAACATACCATTAGTGTCCTTCTTGAAAAACACTCCATCAATAAAGGTAAAATGAATGGACTCAAATTTTAAATACATTATACTTGATGAACTTAAATTAGGAGTATAGAAACCATATTATAGGTACCTTAACAGGTCTTGAAACTATCTTGAAGATGATGTATGATCAGGTGTAACTTCTTCATCATTTAACACTAAAATTACCTCCTTTTCTCTTGTAAGTCTTGGGCTAGGATTCCACATAATCCTTTGCCTCTAATCAGTTTAGTGACCTTTATTTAAATTTCATATTACATCATTCTTTCAATAAAGAGTGTTACCTTTGTGAGAATGTGTGTTACTTCCCACTTATGTCCTTGTTCAACAAAAACTCCTTGATACTTGGATGAGCAATGATTAGATATATCTTATTATTAGATAACAAGTGTCTAAATTTATTAAAACATATAATTATTAAAATGACATGTTTCTCTACATAGGTTTAGCTTATCTCATAGTCCTCCAAGCCTTGATTGAATAAAGCTATTGGATTCTCCAAAGCTTGTTGATTTTTTTGCATGAGTATACCTAAAATTATGTCCACATTAACATATATATACAAGATGAAATCTCTTGAAAAATCAGGATTAATGTTGGTAGGATCACTAACTATTAATTTTTTTATCCCTTTAAAACTCCTCATTCCCTCCTTAGTCCAACTAAAACTTTGATTATTCTTAATCATGGCTTTAATTGTCTTTGATAAAGTTGAAAAATCATAAATTTATTTCCTTATAAAATTTATCTTGCCTATAAAAATTTGTAATGCCTTATTATGTTAAGGTAAGGAAAAAATAAATCAAGTACGGAGTCTATCCTCTTAGGAACAATGCTTAAACCATTCTTGGAAACCACATGTCCAAGAAGCTTACCTTCATGCACTTAGAATATATATTTCTTGTAGTCAAGAGACACCCCAAATTGTTTAAATCTTTCAAACACTTCCTTGACATGAACCATGTGGTCTCTTGTACTATTTTAAAATACATTAATGTCATCTAAGTATACAAAAGCAAACCTATTGATTAGACCTTGGAATGCCATATCCATTGCTATGCAAAAAGTTACTCTAGGTTTAGACAAACTGAATGGCATTTTCATATAGGAAAAATTCCCCCACTTAGTAATAAAGGTTGTCTTAAACTAATCTTCCTCCTTAACAAGAATCTAGTTATATCCACTATAACCATATAACAATAAGAATATTTTCAAACCAACTATAAGCTACAATATTTTCTCCATGGATGGTAATGAGTAATGATATTTGAGGTAAGCCTTGTTTAAATCATAGAAATTTACACAAAGTCTAATTTCACCATTTTTCTTCCTTGCTAGAACAAGGTTTTCCACCCAAGTAGAATGCTTGATTGGGAAAATGATGGTTGATTCAATGAGCTTATGAAGTTTAGTTTTGATTAAAGGCTTAAGTTTTGGATTGATTGGTTTTTGCCTTTATCTAACTAATTTTATATTAGACTCTAGCTCAATGGTGTGTTGAGATAAACTTGGATCAAATCCCTTCAAGTCACTATAATTCCATGAAAATACATCAGAAGACTTCCTACATAAATCAATAAATGATTACTTTTGAGATGGAATACATACTTTACCTAGTTTGAGAGTCTTTCTAGATACTATCTCAACATTATCATAGTGTTCTTCCTTGGTTAACAATGAAGGATTTTCTCTCCTCACCTAATTATCTATATTTAATATGTTTTCAAGAGTGACCAAACCTTTGGGAAACTTATTGGACTTCAGTTGAATAATCTAATTTTCATATTGTTGTAAAAATTTTGACTAATTTTTGGAAAAGAATTCAACTTCCTATTACAAGAATCAAATAATCTGATTATAATCTTTAAAACTTGTTAGTTCTCATGATTATTAAAACTATAAGGCCTCAATGCAATATTTAAGTGTGACTAATTTTTCTCATTCCTCACATTAGCTAGAATATTGAACTTAACTCTTATGACAACCAATCTATCTCAATGTTTGTTGCTTTCTCTTATCACTTCTTGAATATCAAAAGTTTCAAAATCTTCAAGGATATTCCAAACTCTATGTTTGTAAGATATTATCAAGGAAATATTGCATACGTTCAACCTCTCACTTGGTGAAGTACAAGATCACTATCACCAAAATCTTGTAAAATATTTATTCCCATCTTCCTAGCCCATTAAAAACTATGAAATAGATACTCATACTCTACTACATCATTAGAATAGCCAAAATAAAATTTAATAATAAAAATAAATTTGTTCAGTAGGAGATATAATCATCATTATAGCCCTAATACCATGCTTGTTCCTTGACCATTAAAGTAGAGTTGCCAAAGGCCAACTTTTGACTCAGGTTGTTTCACTATGGCTAAAATGTGTGCATCATTTTCTTGAAGACAATAAACACCAAGTCCTTCATCCTAAATGGTTTTATAAGGATCATGTTCATGAAATTTTTAATCTCATTCATCAGTAAATATATTATGAACTCTTTCAAGAGGTGAGTTGGCCTCCACTTCACTAGTTTGTTCTACCTCATCTAAAATGACATAGTTTGTGTTCAAAACACTTGGCATATAAAGCTAAAAATAAAAGTAAGAAATAGGCTCAAAGGGAATAGTTACCTTGGACCCATATATTATTTTTAACATCAAATAAGTCTAATAATATAATAATTAACTACCAATCTTTGATTTGAAGTCTCTAGATAATCACATGGCAAAATATGGAGGCAAGTCAACCACCATAACATCCTATTAAATAGTTATGTTTGGGTGAGCATGCAATGGCAATTTAAGGTCATTGATCATGAAATATTAATTTCAGATATTTTATCATGCCAATGGTATTTTTTGGTGAGCCATATATCTTGAACACTCCTTCGGTGTTTAGTTGATACACAAAACCAAGCTTGTCTATAATTTTCTTAGGTATATAAGTATTACTACCTCCACTATCTACCATACAATTATGGACTAATATATTTAAAAATATTGGAGAGTTGTCAGTGATGTCATAGTGATGACATGAATGTGTCTTAGTGAGTGGATGAAGTGCCTTGATAGTCTAAGTGACAATGACAAAGTGTGCAATGTGCTTATCCTATTATGCTTGAAGGAGGCTTGGTTGATCTTAATTTTTGGCATGTTTAGAGATGTTCATAGATTATTATAGAGTATTGATCATGTGAAAAGTGTCTTATAAGAGTTTTTATATGCTTTGAGTGATTGTGTACATGATTTGAATTCACCTAGTTCATCATTTTTATCATCTAGACATTTTGGGTCCAATGAAAGAAAATTTGAGTAGGCAATTTTATGAAATCATAATTTACATGTGTGGATGAGTTAGGGGGAATTGGTCATATGTTTGTGATCAAATTAGTCCCTATTTTTAATGCATTAAATATTAGGTCATGCACCTAAGTATAATCAAAGATATGTGGGTGTAAAGTTAGGCTCTCAGGAATTTTGAATGTATTTTCTATGTTCAAATGGAGTTGAATAAGCATGTTGATGATGTTAACATTCACATGCATAGAGGTTTTATAATGAAATGGTCACATGGGGTTGTTAAATATTATTCCTAGTTTTTATGGATTAGATCTTAGGTCATGCACCTAAGCACAACAAAATATATGTAAGTGCAAAGTTAGGCTCTCAAGCAGTTTGACATTATTTTCCCATACTTGGCCAAATTTGTATGAGGTAAGAAAGAGATGAGTAAGTAGCTTGTTGATGGCATATCATACACATGTGGATGTTTCATAACAATAAAATCATATGGGTTTGTTTAGTTTTGAGCCTAGTTGATTTGTGCTAAATTTTAGATCATGCACAGAAGTGCATCAAAAGATGTGTATGTACAAAGTTGGCCTTTTAGGTAATTCTTGACATTGTTGGCTCTATGGAAAAAATATGAGTGATCAGATAAATGGTGTTATATCTCACACATGTGAAAGCTTTAGGATATTTTGACACATGGTTGGATTTTCCTATGTGAGGATATCATATGGTCCAATTTTGAGAACATACAAGTGAGTGAGGTAAACATTATTAAGGTTCAAAGTTGGATTCTTAGATAGATTGTAATGGTTCCCACACTTAGTCAATTTTTTACAAGGTAAATTTCAAGCATCATCGATGGATCACATTTCTCCAAGATGTTAGGAAGCACTGAGATGGTTCCAAGTGTTCATTTTTTAATGCTAAGCATAGATAAAGATTGAGTTTATTCTAAGGATAAACAGTGAATGGGTGATAATATAGATAAAGAAAAAAAGGTGTGTATTAAATTTAAGAGGTCAAAGTTATAGTTGTCTAGCATTGTTAAACCTATGAAAATTTCAAAGAGATTGATAGAGGGCAGAGGTCAAAGTTTCTAGAGTGTACAAGATGAGGTCAACATGTCGAAATTTTAACATCTGACATTGGTGCACTATATGTTAAAGGTCGATATTCATATAATAAGATTGAAGGTGCATGTTTAATATAATAAACAAGGACTCAAGATGATTTAATGGTGTTTGAGGTTTAACTATGACTATTTGAATTCAAATATTTGAATTTAACAAAGAAAGACTAGTGTTTGGTTTTTGAGCCATAACTTTTGATCCAGGAAATTTTTTGTCATGGTGTAAAAAGAGAACTTGTAGAGAACTCCAAGATGCATTAATAAATATGAATTTGAAGGTATAATTATGTGTAAATACAAATATATTGAGGTTAAAATTTGACTATATGTTTGACTATGTTCTGTAAGAAACCTAAGAAGGGTAATTGAGCTTGTTTTAATGTTATTTCAATATTTGTTCATGATCTAGATATTAGATCATGTTATAAAATCCATAAAAATGATTTTTTTGAATTATTAAGGTTTTACCAATCATATGCAATATGAACAAAGTTTTATAAGTTGATTGTGTGTTTATCCATGATGATTATGTGTATAAAGATGTGTTTGAGCTAATTGTGCTTAAGTAGAAGGGTATTGTGATGGTTGTTGGCACTTAAGGAGGACCTATAGATCATGTGTCATGAGTCCATGACCTAATAAGTCATATTTTTTTCTTATTTTTCTTATAGAAGTGTCAAAGACCTGAATGGGTCTCTATAGGACCTAAAGGTGACTTAGGCCTATTTGAAAGTGGATTGTGCTTAAGAGTGACCCATGTTAGATGACTTAAGAATGAAGGCATGTGTTGTGGAAGATAGGTAATATTTTGATATTGTTAATTCATGATTGATTTATAAATGGTGAAACCAAATGTATTGTTTTCTAGAATTAAAAGATGACTTGTGAGTAGGTGCTCAAATTAAAGGCTTGTGTGAATGTGGATCCAAGTGAAGGAGATAACATTTGAAAGAGAAGGTGTAAGTTAGTAAGGGATAGTAGATAGTGAAGAGGATCAGAAATTCTTGTTTTATCAAGGTGATGAATGTGATCACATAGGTCATTGGACCTAATAAGCCTAGAAGAAGGAGAATGAGTGAGCATGCTCAAGAGGCTATTTTGAGGGAGGTTGTATGGTGAGCAAAGTAAAGGTGAAGGATGTGTGTGCCCAGTGAATGAGTTATAGGGTAGATAAATTTTATTATGGTGTGTATGACCTTTAGGTCATATTTATGATGTCATAATAGTGCTCTTGTAGTTTTTTTATAAGACTTGTGTAAGGTAGATGTGAGTGTTGTGGAGTGAAAGAGAGGTAGTGTGCCCAATTGACAACTATGTGTATGACATGTAGGTCATATTTTTGATGTCAAAAAACTTCTCTTATAGTTTGAGGATATGTGAAGAGGTTTGAGTGTGCATATAAGGATAGTTTGAGTGAATAAGGAGAAATATTGTGGCATGCCTATGTGAGAGGTTTGTATGATATATAGAGAGAGAAGTTGTGAAAGTGTTAGAAAAATAGAGATCCATCGTCAAGTGTTGAAGACATAAATTCCAAGGTGTAGATTTTACCTTAAAAGGAGGGTCTCAATGATTTGATATTCCTTACAGGTAGTTTTTCCTTATGAAAGAGGTGTTTCACTAAAGACTTTTGGTCAGGAGGACATGATTAGGGTCTGTTGGTCTAAAGGAGTTGACCAGTCTCTTGTTTGTAATTTCTTATAATACAAGTAGTCCATGTGTTATAGGCTTGAGAGTGGATTTTATTCCCCATGAGGGTTTCCCATAGGAACTATGTGTTATGTTTTTGATTTTGTGTATGCATTGAATGAATGATCTCTCTTATTAATGTTTCTTGGTCAAGTTGATAGATGTTGATTTCTTAAATATTTTGAAAGGATTGGAATTAAGATTGCAATATTTGAGCTCAATGGTTTACCCCCCTCAATTATTGTACCTATAATAGTAAGTATTAGAAAGGGTCCTTTTGAGGAAGCTTAATAGCTTGAAGGAGATCCTAAGTTGGTACAAAGATGGCTAAACAATTGAAGAAAGGGAATCAATAGTGGAAGGATATGATAAAGGCACTTGAAGAGCAAATTTTTTATTTGAAGAAAGATTCCAAAGAGGATGAGAATTTTATCAATGATCTCAAGGTTTGGCTAGTAGATGCCAAGACAAGTTTGTGTTCAAAATAAAAAGACAACATGTTTGGTAAAGAAACTTGTCATAATGGTAGAGAAGATGATAGTAACGAAGAAGTTGATCTAGAAGCTAAGCTCATGAGTGCTCTTGGTGAACTAAAGGAGAAAAAGAAGAGGAATCATAAAATGAGGAATATGATCGAAGGTCTTGAATCATAATTCAGTTATTTTGCAGGAATTTTGTTAGGAATGTCCAAAAAAGAAGAAAATAATTATCAATAATAGATCAAGTTTATTGAAGTGCAAGCATATAGATTGAAATACATGGCTGATAAGGCTAAAGAGGATGAATATAAGATTAATATTCTTGAGGATTAAATAAGGATAGTAAATATAAATTTGATAGAAAGAGAAAATGAGTACACTTTGCTAAATATTGAGGTGGAGTCATTGAAAAGTGAGCATGATCTTGTTATACTCAAGTTGAATAAGATATAAAAGAAGCATGAGAAGTTTAATTATGTCAAGGAAATGCAAGCTTTGAAAGTAATACAAGAATGTTTGTTAGACAACCAAATGCTTCAAGATATGATAGTTTATTTCATGTAATTATTATACATATAATAATATGGTCATAGAGCTAAGGAATGTAGAAGGAAGTTAGTCAAGTATGGATGTTCATGGATCTATAATAGGAGTTTTTGGCCAAATATTGATCATAGTTCAAATATATGAAAAGGTATGAATGGTGTTATTTGTTTTAGTTGTCACAAGAGTGGAGAGATTACTAGATTTTGTCCAAATGATGTTAAGAGGTCTTTAAGGTATGTCAAAGGATATAGATATCTTAGAAGGTCTGAGAAAGGAAAAACATAGATATGGAAACCAAAGGTAATCATTACCAATTATTCCAGTATTAAGGGTGATAAGAAGTTTCTCTAGAATTCTATGTTACAAATCAGGATAAGCTCAAGGATTAAGTAGGTAAGATGGATGCAAAAGACAAGCAGAGTCAAACTATGGTATGGAGACCTGAGGTAGTAAAAACTAAGGAGACTAACCCTATTGATTCCAAGAGTTTTGATGGATTATTTGCCAAGGTATTTTTGATGGTTTGTTTTCCAAGGTGGAAAAAGGATCAAAAATGAAGGAAAGTCAAGAGTCTATGTTGTCAACATTTATTGATAAATCTAAAGCAAAGAATGAAGTCAAACATCCATTCAAAATCAATTAGATAATGACGTAGGACTTCAAGTCAAGGAAAGATATGGAGATATGATATTATCCTAAGTTTTGGGACTTTTAATATCACTTTGTCAAAGGGGTGTCTCTATTGAAGACTTCAAGGAGACACTTGTCAGTTAGAGGAAGCTTGGTGGTTGTCAGATATTTTTTGATGAGATGGTATGAAAAAAAGGTTTATTTTTGCATGTTAGGAAATATAGCTTTTAAATTAGTGAATCTAAGTATTTACTGATAGGTAAATAGTAAGGTTGATATTTACCAAGAGGTAAATAATAATAGGTTGTTAGTAATTAGTAAGTGGTTAATTAGAATAGTATTATATAATAATATTATGATTATTATTTTGTTATTGTATTGTTTGTGTGAGATTTGGTTGTTAATCCAAACTCACATAAATAGGTTTGGAGGTTTTATAGGGGAGATATTAGTGGGTATTTAAGATCCTCAAAAATAAGGATTAGTGCCATGTATATTTGTAATATGTTTGTATTGATGAATTAACTAGAGTAGTATATTATTTGTATTATAATAATTTTTCTATGTATCTTTGGATTTTTTGTGCATTATTAAAACTTTTTTTGGGTCTTTAAATCCATAATAGGTGTTATCAAAATAAGCTATGATTAAATGGAAAATTAATAGACTAGGAGGTGCAGTCCATAAATCTTATGTTGCCCTAGTTTATGTTTATTCTAAATCTGGTATAGTCATATCATGTTGAAGGCATTAACTTTCCTATAAAGATTGAAACTTTTTGTTGAAGGCATCATGTGGTGGATAAGATCTATGTTTTTTATGAGATCTAATGATATATATGATACATTTTTAATTCATGCATCTTGAGCTTCATGTCTACCTACATGAATATTCTATAATATCACATTGTGCAAACTACTCAATCTACCTTGATGGGTTTTCATTCCTTATCAACATTAATCTTCATTATTGGATTCTTTAGCTTATTCTATTTTAATTCATCTTTTGATAGATAAGTTATCTCTATATGCATGAAAATAATCTACCATTATGTGTCATGCTTCTATCCATAAATTTATGGTTTGTAAAAGAATGCATATAAAACCATAGATTTATAGAGTCTTTAGAGGCTTTTGAATTTTGTTAAGTTATGGATCTAGTTTTATATACTGCATGGATTGAGCTTCATGAAGGTATGATTTTTTTCTTATTTGGTTTCCATCCAAAAGTAGTGTTTTATTAATCTAGACAATCTATGGGATCTTATTACAAGTTGGGTTAGGTCAATTATTTCATTAGTTTTGGTCTTATATTCCATAAAAAATACTTTGAATAATGGAGGTGGTGTTATTTTTATAAAGGTAAAGTGTCAAATGGAAGTTGATTATGTTGTCCAATAAGTTTATGAGTGTATCTAATTTATCTTGAGGTCACTCTCATCTAAATTCAATATTGGTATTTTAATGAACCATTTTAGTTTGTTTTTTATGTCATTAAAAATATAAAGTGTATTGAAGTCAAAAATATCATTCTATGTAAAGGATGCACTGTTGTTTTTACGTGACATCCCAATTATAAGTGGGGTCCAATTTATAAGGAAATAACTAATAAAAAACCTACCAAAACCATCATAGCATCTCAAAGATAAATTTGTTGAGTGAGTAATGACATAATGGAGGCTAGAGGATACAAAAAGGTTGGAAGTCCTTCAACAACCTCTCATCAATCACCAATGATGTGGTGACTTGTGTGTGTGTGTGTGTGTGTGTGTGTGTGTGTGTGTGTGTGTGTGTGTGTGTGTGTGTGTGTGTGTGTGTGTGTGTGTGTGTGTGTGTGTGTGTTTTAGTTTATACGATGTGACTTTAAAAATAAGAACAAAAGTATATGCATGTTCATGATATGTAATTTGTGTACTAATTCCAAATAGGATTCCCTAAGGTGAAAACATTGTGAAAGGATAGAAAGTACCAATATAAGTTAGTTCATGGATCTTGAAAAGGTTTGTGGTAGAGATCTAGAAAACCACTAGGAAGTGAACAATAGACAAAGGATTTCTTGTCCATGTCAAGTTTTGTGGAAAACCTATAAAACCATGGAAGGAGTAAGGCTCTCTTTATATCAGGGTCATGAACCACATAGTTTGACATGCTATAGTGGTGAGCATACTATAGATAAGAGCATGAATGTTTTTCACCATTTAAAAAATATGGGGGGAATGTTAGGAAATATAGCTTTTACATTAGTGAATTTGATTATTTATTGAGAGGTAAATAGTAAGGTTGATATTTATTGAGAGGTAAAGAGTAATGAGTTGTTAGTAATTAGTAAGTGGTTAATTGAAATATTGTTATATAATAATATTATGATTAGTATTTTTTTATCAAATTATTTTTGCGAGATTTGGTTATTAAACCAAACTCACTTAAATAGGTTTTGAGGTTTTATAGGGAAGATATTGGTAGATATTTATAATCCCCAATAATAGGGAATAGTGACCTATATATTTGTAATATCTCTATATTGTATAATTAATTAGAAATCAGAGAGCAGTATATTATTTGTATTGTAATAATTTATCTATGTATCTTTGGATTTTATATGCATTGTTAAAACTATGTTTGGATCTTTAAATCCACAAAAGTGAATATTGTATATATCTTTTATTGGATAAAATAAGCTTGTGAATAACCTTAGTGGTCCTATCCTAAGAAAGAGCTAGCTTGTTGATCATGGTTTGGATATTATGGTATAAAGGTGAGTTTCAAATATCTATATGCATATCATTTTTGGTAGATTCTAGGTGAGCTTATAAGTTGAAATTTCTTCTAAAATTTTGTTCTAGATCTTTCTAAGCTTGTTAAAGGCTTGTTAAATAGTTGTGTATGCCATGAAAGTTCATAGTATTCTAAAATGGAGGTGTCTCTATATGAGTATTGATTGTGATTGGATAATATTTGAATATTTATTGAAGATGTCATGTTCTAGGTGAAGCATGAAGTTAGGGGAACTTTGTAATTGGTCATATCCTAGTATTAGAGGACTGAGTAGTTGAATCTAAGAAAGAAGATATGGAGGTTTTTGTGTGCTCCTAGATTTATCTATCTTTTTGTAGGTCAAAATACTTGGGATAAGATGAATGGGTTCCCAAATATTTGGAAGCTCAAATCTTGGTCTAGTAGTGTGTAATGGTTATCTCTACGTGTATAAGAAGTTCTGAAGGTGGACATTGACTAGAAGATGTTATGTTGACCTTGTTTATTTTGAGATTCTAGGGTTTTGGGCTCTACTAAAAAGTGGTTTTCCTTATGAGTTGAGCTATAATATTTATTAATAGGTTGAATGGTCCAAATGGGTTGTCAAATCAAGATTCATAAAGATCTGAAGGTTTGTGGTTTTCAAATTATACATGTTTTTTGTCAAAATGGAGGCTTAATTAGATAGTAGGTTTGTGAAGGAAGTATGTTAAATAGGATGACATATTAATTCAAATTGGTGTGCTTGAGGGGGCATATGAGAGTGATTCATATATGAATTTTTAGGTCTTAATGGTGTGTCTATTGAAAATTGTGGAATGTGCAAGTTCTAGGTAGGGTTACAAGGAGACTAGATAGGTTTAGTGAGAAGAGTGATTTCAATTTAGTTTTTACAAAAGAGAAAGGTTTGAAAATTTATAGAAGAGTTATTAGGTTGGTTGAGAGCATATGTTATATTTGGTGTGTGGCATGATGTTTTGTTGATGTTCCTTGAGGTGGTTTGAGAGAGAAGACTACTAAGCCTGTATGTGGTTCCTCATGGTATATGGAGATCTAAAGATGCTCAAGTGATGAAATGACTTATAAATATTAGGGGGATTCCCTCTCAAAATTTACTTGGTGAGTTCCACTAGATTCCATTATTTTATGTGTTTTATCTTAATTAGTTGTAGTGCTTGGTTAAAAAATAATGTTGTCATGTAGCAAGAAGGATGTTGTCAAAGACAAGAAGAGGTAGGCTCAAGGTAAGGGGGAGTTTTTATCATATTTCCAAGATGGCCCTTTATTATTGATAGTATTTTTAGTTCCTTAAGATTAGTTGGTTCTCACTTTGTCATTGTGTTAAAGGGGAGAAAGTTCTTATTGTGAGAGTGTTTGAAGAAGGAAAAGGACAGATAAATGATGTTTGTTGACATTAATGACAAAGGGGGAGATTTTTGGAGATTTTTCAATGATGTAATAGTGATGACATGTAGGTGTCCTAGTGAGTGGATGAAGTGCCTTGATAGTCTAAGTGATAATGACAAAGTGTGTAATGTGCTTGTCCTAGTATGATTGAAGGAGGTTTGGTTGATCTTTAGTTTTGTATGGTTATAGATGTTTAGGGATGAGTATGGAGTATTGAGCATGTGAAATGGGCCATATAAGAGGTTTTATATGCTTTGAGTGCTTGTGTACATGAGTGGAATTCACTTGGTTCATCATTATTCTCATAAAAAAAATTATGTCCAATGGCAAAAAATCTGATTAGGTAGTTTAATGATGTCATAATTCCCATGTGTGGATGAGCCATAAGGAGGTGTTCATATGGTTGTGATCACATTCTTCCGATTTTCTATGCACTAAATATCAAATCATGTACCTAAGTGTATCCAAATATAAGTGGGTGCAAATTTGGGCTCTCAATCATTTTGATAGTACTTTTTATGTTCAAATAAAGCCAAGTAAGTATGTTGATGGTGTCAACATTTGCACATATGAAGGTTTTAGGAGGAAATGGTCACATTGGTTTGTTTAGTATTGTGCCTATTTATTATTCACTAAATATTAGGTCATGCACCTAAGTATGATAAAAGATATGAAAGTGCAAATTTGGGCTCCTAAGTAGTTTGACATTATTTTCCCAAACTTTACCAAATTTGCATGAGGCTAGAAAGAGTCGAGTAAGTAATTTGGTGATGGAATATCTCACACATGTTGACATTTTAGAATAAGATGATCATATGGGTTTGTTTAGTTTTGAGCCTAGGTGAATTATGCTTAATTTTAGTTCATGCACTGAAGCACGTCAAAAGATATAAATGTGCAAAGTTGGCCTTCTAGGAAATTCTTGACATTGTTAGCTCTATGGTAGAAAAATTTGAGTGATTAGATTAATGTAATTATATCTTGAATGTTTGAAGGCTTCAAGAATAGTTTGACACACGGTTGGATTCTCCTATGTGATTAGATCATATGGTTTAAATTTGAGAACATGCTAGTGAGGTAAAATTTATTGAGGTTCAAAGTTGGCTTCTCAAATAGATTGTAATGGTTCCCATATTAAATTTTTCACAAGGTAAAGTTTGAGTATCATCAAATGATCATGTTGATCCAAGATTGTAGGAAGTAGTGAGATGGTCTTAAGTGTTTAATATTTAACATTGAGCAGAGATAAAGATCGAGCTTCTTCCAAGTATCAATAGTGAGAAGGTGACTATGTAGATAGAGATCAATGGTGCACATTAAATTTAAGAGGTCAAAGTGATAGTTGTCTAACATTTCTAAATATAATATAATCTTGAAGATATATATAGAATGCATGAGGTCAAAGTTGCCAGAGTGCATGAGATGAGGCCAACATGTTCCAATTTTAATGTTTGGTATTGGTTCACTATGTTAAAGGTTTAGATTCATATAATAAGATACACAGTTCATGTTTAATTTGAGTAGTGAGGATTCAAGATGATTGCATGGTGTTTGAGGTTTAACTATGACCATTTGAATTCAAATATTTGAATTTAACAAAGTAAAAACTAATGCCTGGTTTTTTTCCATAACTTTTGATCCAAGTAGAATTTTCTCATGGTGTAAAAAGTGAATCTGTATATTACTCCAAGGAAAATATATAAATATTAATTTAAAGGGATAATTGTGTGTATAGTCAAATATATTGAGGTCTAAAGTTGACTATGTGTTTGACTAAGTTTTATTAAAAACCCAAAAAGGGTAATTGAGCTTGTTCTAATGTTATTTTGATATATCTTGATGATATAGCTATTGGAAAATGTTTCAGACTCCATAATTATGCTCTTTGTGCATTATTAAGTATTGAACAATTATATGCATTATGAATAAAGTTTTAGAAGTTGACTATGTGTTTGTTCATGATGACTATGTCTATAGAGAAGTGTTACAGTTAATTGTGCTTAAGCAAAAGGGTACTGTAATTGTTGTTGGCACTTAAGGAGGACCTATATATCATGTGAAATGAGCCCATGAATTTTTAAGTGGTACTTTATTCTTAGTTTTCTCAAATAAGTGTTAAAGAGTTGAATGGGTCTCCATAGGACCTAAAAGTGACTTATACCTATTTGAAAGTGGATTGTGCTTAAGTGTGACCCATATTAGATACCTTAAGGGTAAAGGCATGTGTTTTGGCTAATAGGAAATATTGTGATATTTTTAATTCATGATTTCTCTATAAATGGCGAAACCAAATGTGTTGGTTTTTAGACTTAAAAAAGGACTTATGAGTAGGTGCTCAAAGTAAAGGCTTATGCAAATGTGGAGCCAAGTGAAGGAGAGAACCTTTGAAAGAGAAGGTGTAGGTTAACGAAGACCACTATAGAGAAAAGAGGATTAGACATGCTTGTCTAAAAAAGGTGATGAAGGTGATCACACAAGTCATTGGACCTAATAAGCCTAAAAGAGGCAGAATGAATTATCATGCTCAAGAGGCTATTTTGAGAGAGGTTGTATGGTGAGCAAAGGCAAGGTAAAGGTTGTTTGTGCCCACTAAATGAGTTAAAGGGAAGAATAGGTTGATGATGGTGTGTGTGAACTTTTAGTCATATTTTTGATATCATAATAGTGCTCTTGTAGTTTTGTTATGAGTAAGGATTTTTCAAGGTGGATGTGAGTGTTATGGAATGAAAGAGAGGTAGTGTGCCCAGTTGATGAATTGATGATCAAAGTAGATTGATGACTATGCATATGAATTATAGGTCATATTTTTTATGTTAAAAAGTGATCTTATAGTTTGAGGATATGTAAACAAGTCTGAGTGTGTATATGATGAAAATTTGAGTGAAAGAGAGAGATTGTGGCATGCATATGTGAAAGGTCTATATGAGATAGAGAGAGAAGTTGTGTAGGTGTTATAAAAATAGAGATATATCATAAGGTGTTGAAGACATCAGTTTTAAGGTGGAGGTGTTCACTTCAAAGGAGGTTTTAAAGGACTTAATCTTCCTTATGGGTAGTTTTCCTTGTGAAATAGGTGTTTCACTAAAGACCTTTGGTTAGGAGGACATGATCAAGGTTTATTGGTCTAAAGGAGTTGACTAGTCTCTTGTTTGTAATTTCTTATAAGATAAGTAGTCCATGTGTTATAGTCATGAGACTGGGTTTTATTCCCCATGAAGGTTTCCCATAGGAACTATGTGTTGTGTTTTTAATCTTGTGTATGCATTAAATGAATGAGCTCTATTGTTGTTATTGCTTGATCAAGTCGATATATGTTGATTATTTAAATAATTTGAAAGGATTGGGATTGAGATTGAAATATCTAGGCTCACTAATTCAACTCCCCTCTCAACGATTATACCTCTAAAAACAAAAATTAAAGAGAGATAAAAGGGAGGTTTTTTATTCTATTTTACCTCATATTTACCCACTTTTACCTCTTTATGTAATTATTTCACTTATTATCTCATTGGTTGATCTTAATTTGCCAAACTTATTTTATATTTATTACTTGGTTTTGGGGACAACTTGAGGGCTAAAAGCTCCTAAATAAGCATGTCATTTTGCCCTAGGATTGATAAGGAATCACAAATTCTCATGATGATATTAAAATTATTCATGTGATCAATAATACTGAAATTATTTTTACTCACCTTTAACTTCACTCTTGGGATAATTGGTTGATCTTGACCTTGTGGTACTTGATGATATTTACCAATTTCCATGTTCTAATTTTTTTGATATGTTAAAACAACAAAATTATTATTGAAAACTTTAGGAATAATAGGAGGGATGCTCAGAACATGACCAACATCCTTAGTCTCTTTAATTTCTCTTTTCTTTATTCTATACATCTAAAACCACATTATTTGAAGTACTAGAGTCACCAACTTGATTCAAGGTTACATGGTCATCAATTTTATAGTTCACAAAGGTTGAATCCATCTACCCTTGTTTATGATACACCTTATATTTTTGTGACATACCCTCACTACATTGACTTTATTGAAGAGAAACCCCTTCTTGGGTCATTTGAGGCATCACCATAGATTAATTGACTAAGGCCTAATTTTGTATATAATTTAGATTATATGGTTGTCAACCCAAATCTAGAATCATATTGTTTTATGTTAGCATATACACAATAAATTTAGATGAAGAAGGAGCATTAGGATCAACTACTACATAAGGCTTCACCTATGTGATAGCTCCCTTTTCTTGATATTAAGGTCTTTGTTCTTTGAAGCCTTGAGAGGGAGGTCTATTATTTTTAAAAGGATGATTAGCTACTTGGTAAGGCTTATTATCTTATTATTGTTGCCTTTTCATCCAAACAAGTTCATTTCCAAAGGATTTCAACATTATCTTGAGTTATCCAATCTCAATTGACTGATTAGGAAGGGTTGTAACTTGTGCTTAAGGGGTTAGAATGGGAGCCATTAAAGGAGATTGAGGGGATAGAATTAGCTATGTTTTTTGGGAAAATGGCATATGAGGTGTAGGTGCTAACTTTCCAACCTGAATCAAACTATTTTCTACTCTAATAGCCACTTTATATGAATTTGGAAGTGTAGCTACACCCATAGACTAAATCATGACATTGATGTTTGAATTTAGAGATCTTAGATAATACAAAAATGCATACTTTGGATTTGGCCTAATCATAAGAGGTATCCTAGTCCATATCTTTTGAAATCTAAGGTTAAAGTCCATCATGAACTCATGAGGATCCATATTTATGTTTGTGATTTGTTCAACTAGAGATAGATGGTTATATTTGTCTTTAAAATAACAAAAAAAGGTTGTTCCTAAGTCATCCTAGGAAGTAGTAAAATTCAAAGGAAGGTTTCTATACCAATTCAATGTTTTTCCTTTGAAGCATGTAATAAGCAATCAAATATCTATGTTCTCCTAGATAACATTATGGATATAAAAAAGGTTGGATACATATTTTATGTGTTAAATAGACATAGTTTGGACTTTCCCTAAGAAGAAAGTAATTATATTAAGAGCTTTTGATGGTATATCATCATACTAGGCAATATTTAGTGGGATTATTCTAACGAATGAAATAAATAGTTGGTTCCTAAGAAGAGCCATTTAGATAGTGGAAATTTAAATGTCTAGTATAATGAGATGATTAGGAGACTAAAAAAATTTATAGGATAGGGTTTGTATTTATAAATACTTTTATTTTATATGAATGAGAAGGAAAATCAAAAAATTCAAAAGGAATATCTTTACTTAATGATCTTATGATAACCTTTGGTATGAAATTTGTGCTATCCTTCTGCTAAGAATCCTAAAATTTCAAGGAATTCTCTAGTTCAAAAGATGATGAGTGTCCTCTACTATTGAAAATGATTTTATCTAGTTCCAAACTTTAGCTATGTCATTAAGTATGTATCCCACCGAATGTGCCAAAAATTGTTTTCAATTAGAAGTGCTACCCTTGTAAGAATGTGTGTTACTTCCCATTCTTACTAAAATAAAGTAATCTATATTAAGAATGGGTGACATTGAAATAGAGATAATATATATATATAGAGGTTTGGTTACCTTGATTCACTCACTAAATATGATCTTAATAATACTAACTACTAATTTATGACTAAAGAAAAAGGGTAAAAAGATACTGCTTGCATTGGAATTAAAATGAAAACTTGGAATAAAGGTTATGAACTAATGTTTATGACCACTTTTAATTTCAATTGACACTCTTATGAAGGGAATAATATTTCACACATTTTCTTCACTTCATGTATATGAATTATACAATATTTTTTCATACAAACTCACTTTTTTGCATTGAAGGAATGAAATTTTGTTGAATTCTCATCCAAACTTAGACTAAGATTGATCTAGATACTTAGTATAACATGTAGAAACTCAAATATGATATAAGAATTTATATAAACTATACAAAAACATAGGAAACCTACTAATTCACAATGTTTTAATAATGGAAATCACCATACACTTCACACAAAACCTAAAAATGAAGGAAAAGAGAGTCTTATTTCTTAAATAGGTCTAGTACAAAAATTTAACAGACTTTCAACATAACCAAAGAAAAAGAGTGATAAGATAATGTTTTAAAAGAGAGAACAAATAGAAAATAATAGGATAGGGGAGAAAAAGTATCCCCAAAATAGGGATGACTACCTTTGTCTTCAAGCCCATTAAATTGCTACATAGTATTTCCTAAAATCTCTCTTCCTACAATTTCTTTTTTCATTCTTTCCTTAAAGTGGTGTAGAGGTAGATTATATTTTTTTTGGATAAACTTAAAAAGGTATTCATAATTTATTAGTCAAAATTAACTAGTTTTAAGATTCCTAAATCCTTGCTTGCACACCCTAAATACTAGCTCACATGTCCTTTATGAAGAATAAGTCACCTACTTGAAAATATATCTTCAAGTCTTCATTACTCCATCCATTAAAATATTCTCCTAATCCATTTATGAGGTTTTTCCACCTTACATGGGTTTTTATACGGCTCCTTGAATCATCTTTGACCCTTTCAAATTGTTAGGTGTAGGAGGGAAACAAGGTCTTATTAGGAGTGTTAGAGACTCTTTCAACCCTCTAAATGTCATTTGTAAATGAAAATAGCTTACTATTAACATCTGAGTGTAATGTAAGAGATAATAAAATTTGAATAACCTCTTTATTAATTTCCATGCCTTGACTTATTTGATTATTCACTTGAACTCCTCCTTAAGAAATGTGGCATAGGAAAGGGAAAACTTGGTTTTGCTTTGAATAAAGAAAATTTACTCCATGGATCACTTCTCAACATCATTTAATAAATTAAAAAATGAACTTGGATCCATCAAACCCTCCAAAAGATGCAATTTTGTTCTATTTGCTTGATTTTATACCTATTCTGTGTAGCCCTAAAAATAGGTAAACCTCCTTGTCCAGAGAAGTTTAAATACTATACTAGAAAGATAAACACATTTTTTATGATCTAATATCATCTTATAGCTCCAAAAAAAAAAATTAGGATCCAAATTTGATTAGAAGTGTCCTTTTTTCTATAATTTCTCTCTCTAATTAAGCCTAATTAGGCTTTTTAGGCCTAGAAATAGAGATTTGGCCAAAATGGACACCCATAGATGTTAAACCTACTAATGGTATTTCATTCACTTTACCTAGCCCAAGGCCATGCTCCATGTAAAATTTCAAGTTTTGAGGCCTTGTGTAGATGGACAAACCATGCAATGGCCATTGGTAAGTCTAGATGTTTGTGTATACTTGAGAGGTAGTTTGAGAAAATTTTCATGAAAATTTGATGTTTTGATTATTGTACATGACTTATTGAGACCTGTAACAAATTTATACAACTCATTACTTGATATTTAAGTCTCTTATTACACTCATATGCCTTCATCTAGGTTTCTTAGCTTGTAAAATTGGGTTTTTCCCAAGTTTTAACCAAGTGGCCAACTTTCAAGGATGGTATAACACTTTTAGATACATGTATAAGAGTTTGGATGATATTATAGCCTATTTAAATCCAATATTAGACTCCATAAATGTTTTAGAGATCATTTCATAACTTATACTTCCACAAACAAGCCTTAAACTACATATTTAGCCCTATACCTTATGGTATTATACCTGCACATGTGAACCAACACCTTAAAATGGAGATTAGGATAGTTATGAATGACATTAGGTTCATTTATAGGTCATATTATTTCATTTCAAGGCATTAATAATTGTATTTCATCCATTGGGTTAGTTGCATGGTTTAAGAAGGGTTTAGAAAGGTTTATAGTCTTAGCAATGATTTATAAAGGATACAGGTCCATTAAAAAAACCAATGCTAGGATATCGGATTCATGGGACCTCTATAATACCTCATATGTCCATTTATAACCATGTAACTTATGAAATAATTTCAAAGTGAAATTTTAACTTGTTCTAGCTCTTTAAGATGTAAAATTGGGTTTTATGAATATCCAATCTTCTTATTGATAGTTCATATATCTATGGAACCCAAGGACTGAATATATTTCATATTTTTTAAGTATGGTACCCACTAAAACACCTCAAGTAACCTATATATATATATATATATATATCTGTGTGTGTGTGTGTGTATATATATATGTGTGTGTGTGTGTGTGTATATGTATATATATATATATATATATATATATATATATACTTTGGTGAATTTATAAGCTCTACAAACTTACTTCTTGGGATGGTAGACTACTATGAGAAGGCCGAGAAAGGTCCTTTTGGGTATTAAGACCTCAAAATAAATTTTAATACAAAACAAGGATCTAAAAAGGTTTTCAATGATCCATGAAATGACTCAAAATTATCATCCAAAAAACTAACCTTTCAAACAACTTGAAACCTTGATTTTTCACTATTTAAGGGTTTTTATGCAAGCTAAGTTTATTAACCCTATAGGTCTATTCCTTCAGTTTATATCATCATTAATAGATAAAAAATTGATGTAGGTAATTATAATGTCATCTACACTCTTTATTATTTTTATAAATCCAACTTTTACTAAGAAATATTTTCTCATTACCTTGATCTAGAGTAGTCCTGTAGGCCTCTAATGGACTTTGTCAGCTTGGGTTGAGTCTCTTTTCACTGAGTATGATCTTAAAAAATTCTAATTTACATGGATTCCATAATTTTTTTCTCTCATATCTAATTCAACTTAAAATATCTAACACTTATTACTATCACAAGTGTGACATTTATCCATATTCTTAGTCTAAGAAAAACATTCTTGTAGATTAGTTGTACTGACTGTAGGTGATGTGGTTATTTCCTTGGCCTATTTGGAGAAAGTAAATGAAATAAGACCTTAAATAGGTATATTAAACTTATTAAAAACCTTTTATCACCTTGTGATAGTATCTAGTCCCTTGCTTCTCCTTCTCACACAAGATTTTTCATGCACCTTGTACAAAGGCTTGATTGTAACCTCACTTTACCTGACTATAACTTCACGAGGCCTATGAGTGTTATTTTGAGATATCTCCTAATTTGAAAGATTATTTGTGACATTATGTCCATATTTTAAATTTAAAATGTAATTACTTGTTAATTAAAAGTTTAAATTATCACTTATGCTTCACATCCATCTTATTGACTTTAGAGACACTTGAGCTAGTTAAATTGATTTATAGGTGGTCATATGTAGTTATTGATTGTAGATTTAAAAGGTAAATTGGAGTTTGGGATATATTTTAAACCATTGAAGATTTAAAAATACTTTCATTAAATTCTTAATAACCTATTGTTTTCTCTTGAACCTTTGCCACCTTTCAAGACTCCTCTCATACATAAACATAACCTTTCTTCTCTTGTTCAACATGTGATAGGCACGTATGGTTGAGATGACAGTTCTTTGCCTTGAATTAAGAATGTGAATAACATTAGGACAATTGAATATGTTTTAATACACCTATTTCACCTCTTAACACCTTGTGAAAGTGTGACACTTCAAATTCTTCCTCTTACTTAGTTATCTCCTCATGTGATCACATATAGGCCAACCTAATTGACTGTGATTGTAAACTTAAAAATTCAATTTTTCTTTATATTGGTTAATAATTGTATTCTTTATACTCAATGGAGAAGATTATAGTCATTATGTATACTCTAATCAACCACCACATCCATCACATCCATGTTCTTGACCTTCACACAAGTTCATATTGTATAACAATCCTATTGTTTGAGCCAAAATCCATGGTTGTAGATGTACATTTAGTGTTTGGTGGACTGTAGATGTAAAATTATACTAAACTTACCTTATGCTTCCAAGATATCAAATTATTATCATTGATATCATTTATAATTATTAATGGAAACCATTTACCTCCATAACACTAATATGATGTTTTCTTGAAATATCCTTATTGAGTAACTATTGGTGTACATTTTGCCCATTTTGGCCTCTATACAAATAGAGGAAAGATATGCGACAATGTTGGTAATATGAAAAAAATGATGTCAAAACCATCACTGAATATCCCTCACTTTGTATCAACTTATAAAATCATTAAATTAACACTCAAAGGGCTTGATTAATATGGAAACCAAAATTGTTCTTTACTCTAAAAACTACTAAAAACCCTTAATCTCTAATAAAATGTGATTTAAAGTATTATTTTATGATTATTAATTTTACCTTGGTGGAATTTAGATCACTCTCTTCCCATCAAGGGCTTATATCTCTTTGAATATTCTATGACACCTTCATAACACATCCTTAGGTGCACATAGTCCTTTTGAAGTCTCTTTCAGTTGGTAATCATAGACTTGACTATGTCATTTAGGTATATAAGTATAAAATAGATTTGTTGATCCCATAAGTTTCATTACAAAACTCAATACCTATTGGTAATTTGGCCTGTTAAGGCCAAATACTAACCCATATAATCCAAAACTTTCCAATATCTAGTCAATAGCCCCTGCAAGCTGGGCAAATAGGTGTATTTTATTGTAAAATAAAAAATTTTGGTTTTCAAATGTTTAAATTTAAGTAAAAATTTCACTAAATTATCCTAAAATTACTTTAAATATATTCAAATACATCACTCTTATATTAGTCTAAATTTTCAAAAGCTAAAAAGGTGTTTTGATATGGTTTTAAGTCTAAGAAGGGCCTTTTGTAACTCCCACATGCCAAATTTGGCTTCCTAAACAATGGAAAAGGTAAAAAAAATATTTTAATGATAAATGAATCTTATTAATTATATATTATTCTAATTATTTTGGTGTAAGTTTAATTTTTCTTTAAAAGGTAAGAAAAGGACTAATTTCATTCATTTTACAAGGCAAAGTATGGATACGTATGGAATTATGTACATCTAAATAATGTAATATGAGGATTAGGAAATTAAAATTATTATATAATAATTTAATTTAAATTGGGGGCCATAAAATCCCAAAAATAATCATCTCTAGGCAATTAATAAGTTTGCACAAAGAAACTTGCCTTCAGGTTTGATGATGGTATGGATTGGACAAAAAAGGTATAGGTCTAAAATTTTGAGGAAATAAATTATAATAAAAGGTATTAATAATGAATAAATTTGTTCTTTAATTGGTATATCATACTACATGAATAATTTATTTGAAGTTAGGGTAATTTTTGCAGTTTTACATCTATGAAGGCAACCAGTTTTCTTCAAGTTATTCTCACCAGGGAAATATTTCAAGAAAATTCAAGTTTTCAAAAAATTTTGGGAACCTAATCCACCATTATATGGAATTTTTAATTCCTTATTCACATATTTAAAGTCCAAAAAAATATCATAAAGACAACCAGTGCAATCTACAGTTGGGAATGCTTTCAAAGAGAAATTGTATAGTTTTAGAGAGAGAGAGAGAGTGGGTTTTCAAGTTTTCTTGTATTGATCCTTGGAGTGAATCTACTTCATGTTATCATGATTTAAAACAATTTTCCTCAATAATTTATTGAAATATTCATGTCTTATCACATCTTTATGCTCTCAAAGTGACTCAAAAGGCCAATTTAGCATACTTTAAGGTAAGATTGCATATTTTAAGGTTTTTGTAGAAACCTATGTTTTTTTTTGCCTCCTTAACCTCCTCCAATGGAATCCAAATTAATATGGTGAGAGTATTATGTGTCAATTTTTGCATATAAATCCTCATATTGGCCTCATCATGCTCACAATGTCCTTTCCCACCTCCATATCCCTCACCCCCATATCATTATCTTATCACTACCTTATCACTATATTTTATGCTTTTCCCACCCTTCTTTCATGTCTTTTCATCATATTTAATCCTCATCACCCATTAACACCATTTAATTCCATGTATATCATCCCTTGAGAATGTAATAAGATGGAAATCACCATAAATAGTAATAAGGAGATATATGCAAACCTTGGAGCATCATAATACAGTCAGAAGATGAGGTCTACAATAATTTCAAAAATAGTTAAGTATGGTCATGAAGGTACTAGTAAAATGAATACTCAAGGTGAGAGAAGACCTTATTTAAGGTCTAGTGAGATCAAGGAATCTATTGGCTCAAATAAGAATGGAATCCATCTTAAGTTTCAAGAAGGATAATATCCCATACCAAGTTACCTACCTAAATTCCAAATGAGGTAATGTACAACCAATACACCTATATTCATGCCTTGTTTCAAGAAAAAGGTTGTGTTGGAAACACTAAAGTAATTATTTATGATTAAAATCATCTTTCCAAGTACAGTCAAGGAAGGATAGGTTCACTAGAAAGGGTTTTAAGTCATTTAAAGGTCATATATAGGTTAAGTATGTATAAGTGGTACTATAAATACAACTATAACTGATAAAGGATATAATCCTTATGATGTCTTGGAATGAAATTAAGGTTAAAATGAGGTTGGGAAATAATTTAAAAGTTTATAAACCCTAATTTATGATTTATTCAATCATGAATCACTTAAATAGAGGTAGCCTTTGAGAAATAGTCTAGTGTCCTTGAGACCACCTGCAGGCTTGTCCCATCTTAAAGAAGTGAAATGCTTACTTGGTAGTCTTAGGACTCATTTTAGTTTAAAATAGACTATCATAAAGCACCTAAATACATGATAAACAATATTTTGATTTTTAATAACATATTTATCAAGTCAAATAGGGATAATAAGTCACTAATACAACCTACAAGCTTAATGTACATTTACAACAGTCTTATAATAGTCAAGTCCTTTAGAGCTTCTTATTTCAAGGAGGCTAGTTTTGATATTCTTAAGACATGGTTAGAATTAAAATACAATTCATGAAGAAAATATATGTAAATTAATATCATGAAGTTCAAGGAGGGTTTAAGAAGGAGAGGAATAATGACCTACAACAAGCAGTGAGGTAAGTTGCAACCATAGTGACAAAAGTTGATAAAATATGCAACCTTAGATCAAGGAAAGAAGTGAAGGAAGAGTTTGAGTTGGATAAATTAAAAGAGAATGAAGATAATATAGTGGCTTTGTAAGTTTTTATGTGAAAAACCATATATTATATAAGTCAAAACTTTCACCTACAACCAGCCAAACACTAACTATAGTCAACAAGCTAGACAACAACCTATGGAGGAGTCTTCAAGGTTTAAGACCTTTTCAAAGGTTATTGGTGTTTAAAAAGTGATCATCATAGAATAGTGGAAATCAATTATATCATATGTTTTTTTCACACTTTCCAAGAAAATAAGGACCTATATGATAGTCCATATACATAATACAATCAGGGTCAATATAGTCAAGTCGTTAGAGGGATATGAAGTATGAATATTTGGCATGATGTTCATAGAGATTTGTGACATGATGAAAGCTTCATAGGAGTTTTAAATAAGTTTCCAAGATAAATTCTTCTTAAGATATTCAATATTCATCTATGTTCATCTCTTGAGCACACCTACCATTAGGTATGGAGAAAGAAGGCAATGTTTTAGGAGGGTTTCATGACTATCGTAAGGTTTCTTATTCATATATGATTTCATGAACCAAGTAATGATAGAATAAGGTTAGGATAATTCAAGAGGTTTCAATCTTGAATGACAAGGAGTGTCTAGGATAGTGACATAGTCATCATGATAGTCAATATTGGCAAAAATTTAAAGAATACAATCATGTACCTAAGTTTGAAAAGTAGTATATGGAGCATGGTGAGCTAAATCAATTTCATGATTAAAAGTGACCTCAAAAAAGAAATAAATTTTTGAGCCCATAATAAAGAGTCATAAAAAATGGCGTTTTAATATTTAGCTATAGGTAGTTTTTAACCTTGAGAAGGCAACCTATAGTTACATAAGGCTAAATGACCATTTTCAAACTAATATGCAAGTTGAGGTCACAATGAGTTTAATATTCAAGGATATGTTAAGATAAGATAAGTTATATGGAATTATTCAATGAAAATAATATCATAAACCCATCAAGTAAAATGAAGAAGGTCTAGAAGTACATTAACACAACCATACTCACCTACAACCTCCTTAACAAAGCAGGCCTATCTTTGAAAGGTCAAAAAATGACTCTAAGCATAGTGGTATGAAAGGTCATATAAGAAATGAAATTTAATGAGACTTGAAGAAAAATAGGAATCAATTCAAATTACAATTTGATCAAGTTCATACAAAAGTACACCTACAACTCATAAGGATCATAATACATAGCCAATGTATGGAATATGAGTATGTGAGGCCTAAATACATTATTTGAGGTCAAAACTTGCTAGAATAAAGATTAATGGTCATTTATAATAAGTTAAAAATCATGATGGAGATAAATTATAATGAATTAGACCAGATACTCAATTTTTTTGATATTTTCCACCTATAATACCATTGACATACAATCATATGAGGTCTTTTGAGGAAGTACAAAGTAACATAAACTAGCATGGGAGATTATGAGATAGAAAATGGAGGATAATAGGAATTAAATGAGGTTTTATGAGATAATTATAGCTTATGAATCTTTATTAGGACCCAAATATCATGGCAAACACCAAAACACAATTAGTCACATGCTCATACAATGCAAATGAGATGTTTTTAGATAATTTTGAGGGTTTTGGAATCTATATATGGAATAAAGACTTTAAATATTGTAAACATGGTAATAATGACTTTAATAATCTTATATATCATTATAAAGTCCATTTCAAAAGTAGAAGTTCCTACTATTTTGACATAGTCCCCAACTTGTCTAAAAATAGTCACCATTGGAGCAGGTAGTGTTCTTGAGAGGTTCAAGGTGAAAAAGAGGTTTATAAGATAATTGGAGTGTTTTAAAATCATGAATATATTTTATTACATCTTCATAGTACATTTAAATAGTTTTTAAACTCCAAATCATATGCAAACCATGCCCTTGAAGGCTAAATCAAGTAAGCAGTCTTATAACTCCATAAGGCATTTTTTGACCTATCAAGGAAGATGATAATTTTAGAGTGATTTTATGACATGTTAAAATTTAAAAGATGATAATTTAAATTATGTATAAGTAATGGAGGATTCAATTTTATTTTAAGGAGGAAATTTGAATTCTATAGTTTTAGACATCCATTGAAGCCACTTGATCAAATGCTTGTATCTTTCACCACATGAAGAGTTTGGCCAAAATATCTTATAATTATTTGAGGACCCATATGTAACTATAATTAATTAACAATTTTGTTTAGTTTAGGGGTTGTGATTTATAAAAAATCACTAAGAGCATAAGCAGTCCAGAATGCAAGCAAAACCTTATAGGAAAATTTATTCACATGGCTATCTTCTCATATATTTTACATGGTAACCCAATATTTTTATGGATGTTAAGGGGTTTTGTATACTACAAATTATTATAAATAATTTTTTATTTAGAGTTCTATGCTTCATGAATCATCGCTAAGAATATTCATCTCCAAAACCCTCCCAAACCCTCACAGTGACCATTTTTTAAAAAAATTGATTTTATTGCCATAAAAACTTCATGAATAAACCTGAATCTATTAAAACATACATTAAACTTATATAGGATCCCAAAAATGCCAATTTGTTATATGGATCAAGGTAAAAATTAGTTTTTTATAAAAAGGCATGAAAATGAGGTATAAGGTACTTTACATGAATCCAATTCATTGATATTAAATACTGGTACTTTTTATTCATCCTAAAATCATCATTTGGTTATAAATATTCTTTGAAGTACCCATAATAACTCCTTAAAAATAGCCACTCTACAGGAAAATAAGATAGAATTGACCAAGTCAACCATGGTGACTGAGTTGCAAGAGTTTCTTCATCAAAATCATGTATCTCATGGTGTAAGGAGTTTTTATAGGTTTAATACACATTTTAATTTCAGTTTTCATGTTTTTTTTAGGTTATAATGTATTTCAAATGCAAAGCATAGGCTACTAGGCCTAATTGACCTAGTAAGCCCAGTTGATCAAACAAATAAAGAGAATTGGAATTGAAGAGGATAATAAAGTAGTTCATGAGGAATATACACACAAAATATATGTTTTTAAGTTAATAAATAATGAAATTTTAATTTTAAAAGTACCAATTCATGAAAGTTGAGTTCAAATGGAGTTAACTAGTCTTGAAGACCAAATCACTTCAGTTGACTATTTAACCAGTTTCATGCACCTTTCAAGGTTTTCATGAAAAGGAAGACTTATATTCAACTTAAAATCACTTAAATTGGAGTTATTAATAAAAATTTTTCATATAAAACATGAAAATAAGCTTCAAACACAAGTTAAAGGGTCCACCACCTTTATTTCAATGTAAAAGGGAGCTTCGTGTAAGATTTTGGAGCCAAAAGATAAATTGAAGATTATTTTATAATTGTAAAAGGATTTTTGTCTTTATTTAACTCAAATTTACTAATAATTATCTCTTATATGCCACATTAGATAAATATTTAGAGTTTTTTTATATATATAAGCTTTTGAAGCCATTTTTTAGATCCCTCAGGCTAGTATAGGAAAACTATAAAAAAAATTGTAGCTTGCACCAAAAATAAATAAAGAGAGTTTATTTAAAGATAATTCATGGTTGCAGTGTGTAATTATTATTAATTATTTGCATATAAGTATGATATATATCCTTTTATAGGTCCTTTCCTCACCTACTTCTACGATTTCATCCTTTATAGGTTACTTGAAGAGTTCTGAACATAAATTAAGTTGGAGATTGTTAGTATACAATGTCTTTAGAGAACTTCATTCACACACCTTCAATATATAAACCTTAATTCAAACCCTAAATTTAAATAATGATGTTTAATATTAATATGAGAGGTTTTTGTTGACAAATTATTCTATCTTGATCTATATGAGTACCTAAGTTTCAAAGTTTACATAAGATCAATCATTATTTAGGTGCATCACCGTCATAGATAGGCTTCATTTTCCATTTCTTACTTACTATTTTCACCCCAAAATCAAGTAGGTTTAGTAAATGATACTAAAATTCACTTATTCATAGGATCTATCCTCACAACTAGAGGCCTGATCTAAACACAGGTATCTCATATCCTTAGATCATTCTAATGTTAGTCCAGATATGAATCAAACTTGAGTAATCTAATCTCTATTAGGTGTTATCTAGTTTGTAAATATTTTTGGCATGCCTAATGGTACTAATTATTGACACAAACTGAATCATATATCTACATATCTAGGTATAGTAGCAGGTTTTAGAGTCATTTATAGGTTTACATACATTTCATACCACCAAGAGTGGTCATGAGATCCTCTATAAAAGGGAAAGAGGTAGATTACACTGAGTTATCTTTCCAATCAACAAATGAAAATAAATTCTCTTAGTCAAATCCAAATCTTACACCTCTTACTTACCTTATTTTTGTTAAAACTCCTCATTTTTAGGCCAATATAGTTCAAATAATCATTATTGTAAATCCCATACCTCATATGGCTATTCTTAGGAGTCAATCCTTGGTGACTTTTAATGGTGGTACCCCTATGAACATAAATGAATGGGATGATTTTGTAGCTTATTATTTGAAGTCTCTTCCTTATTTTATAATAAAAAATCTAATTACTCCTATAGAACATATTGTAGATATAACTAATATTTGTTCAGTGTATCATGTGACTTACGAAAAAGTAGCAATGATGTTTCTAGTAACTTCATTCAAAGGCAAAGCACTTCAATGGTACAGAATATTGACACCTACATCAATCAAAAAAAAATATGAATTTGGAGAAGTCATATTCAAACACTTTAAGGACAAAAATGGTCATCTTTTACTAGTAGATTAGCTTACAACAATCCATTCCAATGAATTTATGCTTATTATTGGAAAGAGGGAAAAGAAGAAACTAAGTATGGGTATGGTTAAAAAATCTATTTGATTGTGTGCATGTTGAATCAGAAGATTTTGAAGAGCTCCTCTTTGGCTTGGGAGGATGACCTACATATAATAAAGCATTAAAGAAAACTTGTTTGTTTGATAGATAGTTGAGTAAATTTCCTAGTGATAGCTAAATCCTAAAAGAAAGAGACTATTTAGGGGTTGTTAATCCACATTTTTTAAATAATTAATATTATAAAATAGAAAGGAAAGTAATTTCATCAATAATCAAAAGGTTACTAAAATTAAACACAAGAATGCTTGCTAAGGAATATGCTAGAAATAATTAGATTAGTGATAAACTAATTAATGTTAGTGCTAGAAGGTTAAGGTCTACATCAAAAAATTGGAGAGGGGTTTATGAATAGGTAGGAACACACAAAATTGGGTTTAATTAGATGTAGATATGTGAAAAAACTTTCTAGTTTTTACTACCATAGTGACCATTAGTAGTTGTGCTAATTGTTTTAGTATTTTTATGCTTTTTTGATGTGATTTAATTAACTACTAAAAACAAATTAAATTCAGGGTTTAGAGTTACCTAGAGAATAATTTTGGTTATACAACATTGATCAAGCTTTGTGAAAAATACTCTTTGGTTGAGGAGGAATGACCTACAATTCACCATACTTAAACAAAAAATAGATTAATAGAAAAATGAGTGGGTTCCCTGGTAAGAAACCTATCCCAAGAAGTGACATGCTTCCTTAGATGGATGCCAACCCATGTTAAACATTGAAGTTTACAAATAAACATGAAATTATAAAGATATATATGAATAAATATACAATTCCAAAGATAACTTAATTTATAGCAAAATTAATCTGATCAAAGTAATTATCTTAGAATTTAATTACAATATCAACATCTTCTTAGATTAAATCCAATTATTCACTAATGTATTCAAATTTATGTATAAATGCCATAATACAAAGTCCTAGATAAATTACAATGTCACTCTGATTGGCAATAGTGGTTGAGGGACTATGGGAAGATCAAAGATGTTAATAGAATCATGCACTAATTTAGGTAGGGTCATCTACATGAAAATACAAATTTTACCAAACTAGAATGTAGATTTAACAAATGTTGAAGATGCAAAATAGACTATTTAAGGTTAGTTTTATAGTTTGATAGGGATCGGTGATGATCCTACAAGATCGAGGTTGATTCTATAGGATCGATGTCGATTCAAATGAATTGATGTTAATTGTATGTAAAAGTGCTGAAATATAAAACATACTATCATAATGGCCTAGAAAATTGATAAAACAATCAAAAATGAATGTAAATAAAAACATAAACATGTAAAAGATAAATAAAAATTAAAACATGAATAAAATATTGACCTTGGATGGTTGAAATTTTGTAGATAAAGAGATGACAAAATAATGGAGATGCCCTTCAAAAATCACTTGATAATGCCACCAATCAAGTGTTCTTCAAAGTGGCAAGGTGCTGGTAATGTCTATGCACAAGTTTGAGACTAGTTTAGATGGAATTTCATGATCAAAATAGCTTCCTTCCTTTCACATTTGTTCCTCCTAAGTAATGGAAGTTTTCCAAGTATTTATGGATCGATGTCAATCCTAACCGATCAATGTTGACTGCAGAGAAAAGATGTTGATCTACCTGATTTGGTAAAAGTTGGCTAACATTACTTTAAATCACATGCCAAACTTAATAAATATATAAAAAAAATATTTACATATATTTTAAATGAGGTTAGGTTGTTAGGGGGGTTGGGTAATTTGTTTTTATTTTATTTTTATAGATTTTATGGTTAGGGGTGGTAAATAGTAATTAATAGAATTAATTACCATGGGAAAATAGGGGTTAATTATTATTTAAATTCAATTCAATTAACCTATGTGGTAAAGTTAAATGTGAAAGTAGAATGTAATTATTTAAAATAATTACCTATGGGGGGGGTAGCTATGTTAGAAATTATATAAATATTATGACGCATAAGTTAATACACAAGGGTGTGTAAAACTAGTGTCTACATTTCCCCCTTTTTGTGGAGTGGTATGCAATAGAAGGCCACAAGACAAAAACTATAAGGTTCCTAATGCCCCATGTTTATTTTGAGAAGGTATCCCCCCTCAAATTGGGCACCGATAAGTGAAATGAAATGGATGATAGGTTTGAATAAGATGGAATGGATAACAAATGTTAGTGAGGTGAAATGGACAAGTGAAAGATAGCTAAGGACACACAAAAAATGCAGATGGATATAATGTAATTCCAAGTTCACACTTAATGGAATAAAAAGTAATATAGATAGAAATGCCCCAAATATCGAAACAAGTAAAAAAATGCCATAGCTAAAACAAAATGGCATAAGTAAAGGCTATCTAAAAACTAAAAGATAAGAATAATAGACCAAACCATCTCGTATGCATATGGTGTATGCATTATCTATATACAATTTTTTTAAAGATAAAATATACCCTCAAGATCTTACAAGGGGTAAGATACCAAAAATCAAGGATATGCCTTTAAGGAGATTAGGGAATTGACAAGGGGTCAAAATTCTTCAAATCTAAAAGGTAATAAGAAGCAAAAATGGGATAGCTGAAGCACAAGCAACAAGCTAAGGTGTTAGAACAAAATTAGGAGCATGCAATAATGATCCATAAATGCAAAAAAGTTAACAAGATAAGATGATCAATGTTAATCTTCAATAGATTGATGGTGATTAATAATATTGATATTGATTTATTGGGGATCGATGTCAACTCAAAAGATCGATGTCGATCAAGAGAAAAGCTATATATAGCCATCTATCATGTAAAAAGGCTCATTTAAATAAAAAAATCTAAGAGCCTCAAATTGACATGCATCAACCTTGTAAATGAACATGAGACACTATTGAGGTGAGTGGGAGTGGAAAATGATGATAGTGACTATAGTACGAGGTAAGGGTTAAAAAATTTTAGAAAAAAGTTAATAATTTATTTATGTTTGTTTGTTTTAGTATTATTATTATTATTTTATTACCATAATAATTAGGTTTATTAAAAAAATTGGTGGGGGGAAGGGGAGTTTAAATTTTACTTTTTTGATTATTATTTTTAATTTTTAAAAATAGATGTATAACTTATGGGGGGAAATTTTAGGGTAAATGGAATCAACATTGATCTAAAATAGATCAACCATGATCCTCTAAGATCAATGATAATAAAAAAGGGATTGACTATGATCCATAAGATCATTTTCGATCCATATCAAATTTACATTGATCATTAGAGGATCAATAGAAAACAAAACACATAGGTTTTTTATTAGCTAAAAGGATGATTTTGATAGGCATAGGAGCTATTGATGATCAGGGATAGAGTCCCTCCATTACTAGTGTAACTTCATGAGTTCATGAGTGATGAGAACTAAGCACATCTTGAGGTAGTAGGATTAGGAGGGATTCCTCACTATCAATGTTTCCATTGAGATACTAGTATGATGTTTTCATTACTAGAGTAGTGAAATCATACCTCCAACACATTTTGGATCTGATTGGTGAGATGACCATCACTATAGAATATATCCACCACATTCTATGAGTATTGATTCTAGGTGCATTGATATATATATATATATATATATATATATATATATATATATATATATAGTTGATAAGTTTGTGCTAGAAATAAAATTAGCATGTTTATATGATGAGGATGCTAGATATATTAGATTTTTTGATAGGGTGTTCTCCTGATAACCACTATATGATCATAATCCTACTAAAAGACTAGTGCCAACCATGATTATGTTGGCACTAACTTGATACATATTACTAGACTCACAGGGAGGATAAGTATTGTGGACCCTATCAAGTGTGATAGTAGACATGGTAGAGTTAAAGATAATGTTTGTTTGGGTGCCCACATTTATAAAATAGATATACAAAGAGTTGTGGAGCTAGCATACTAGATATCACTCAGGGCTTGATATTACATTTATTTTACATTGTTGGGTGTATGATCACATCCATGAGATTCACCCTAGAGGGACTCTATGGGATAGTTTTAGGGAGATAATGTATATCATAGGTTTCCTTCATTGGAAGGAAGGCCTAATTATACCACATAAAGATATAGTAGTGTAAGATATGTCACACTACAGATAGGTCTTCAATGAGTTGTGAATAGGGGATGTTATTTGGAAGCCCTATGTAGACTTTTCAACATGGCCAGGCATAGTGGTAGAGATAGATTATGTGGCCTAAGAGATATGGGTTTATGGATGATGGCCAGATCACCTTAAGATATTTTATTTTGGTAGGGTCTACCAATAGTTTAGACTATTATAGGATATTCCACTAGCCCTATACTTGTATAGGTAGGAGGATATAGAGCTAGATTGACCAACACCTGATACTTTAATCATCTTGATGGGGCCATAAGAGGAGATTGTAGCAACTAATATGGATTATGTGGGGTACATAGATGAATATATAACATGTTTTATAGAGGAGATGGTGAGGAGAGTTGATAGAGATATGAGACCTTAATAGGAGATGATGGAGGATGAGATGAGAGGAGAGGTAGAGCAGGAGGATCTACAAATATACATGGAGGCACCAGTATAAGATGCCCCTACTTAGGAGTTGATATATATAGCTATAGTTATGGCTAAGAGGGATACTCTGAGGGCTCAAATATAAGAGGTATAGGCAGCCCATATCACATTATAGGGGCAACTTTCCACACTACAGAGTGATCTAGAGAGCATGAGGGGTCAAAAGGACCATGCTATATAGGAGCACAATTGCTATAGGGTATATCTTGAGTAGATGAGGTCTACCTTAGCTAAGAGACCCATTATAGACATTTTAAGATATAGTGTTTCACCTCTAGATATAGTATCACTTTGTCAGTATAGAGAGCTTGCAGAGATATATTATGAGAGGATAGTACAAAGGAGGCTACCAGATATGCCTTAGTTTTCTTCATATTTGGATGACCATCATATATCATAGAGGAGTCCTGGGGGTATAGTTAATTTAGGGAGTATAGTAGGCCAAGGAGGGGATGACAAGGGAAGTGACAATACTCACCTTAATAGGATTGAGTTCACCCAATAAAGCATACTATATGGGCTGAGAGCCCTATTATATTCATATTATGACATTTGTATAGACTTTGATACATACATACATACATACACCTTAGTTTTCTTCATATTTGGATGACCATCATATATCATAGAGAAGTCCTGGGGGTATAGTTAGTTTAGGAAGTATAGTAGGCCAAGGAGGGGATGACAAGGGAAGTGACAATACTAACCTTAATAAGATTAAGTTCACCCAATAAAGCATATTATATGGGCTGAGAGCCCTATTATATTCATATTATGAAATTTGTATAGAATTTGATGCATACATGCATACATACATACATACATACATACATAAATATAGACACACACACACACACACACACACACACACACACACACACACACACACCTTTTATGCTTATGGATCATGTGTACTTGCTTATGGATTTGTTGATAGTTAGAGATATTTTATGCATTTATGGATGGATTTTAGATTATGGATGTGATGGATTATAGATGTTAGACATTATGTTTTTAATTTTGATTATTGTTATTATATATGTTGTGGATGTTTATGATTTATTAATTATGGATTTTACATGCCATGGATTATGGATGTTATATCATGAGTTATGTTTTTTAATAAATGGATTATGATTATGGATTATAAATGGCTTTTAATGTTTTTAATTGTTGTGTATTTATGTATTTTACTGACTAATTATCATGGATTTGCTTGGCATTGACTTGGACTATAACCAAAAGAGAACCTATCATATGCATGGCCTATGCATCTTTTACTAGATGATAATAGACTATGACACTACCTAGGCTAGCCAAAGCTTTGACTTTAGTCACTTATTAGGATTATATGCTTTTGATGGGATGGGGAATAGATTACTTTAGAGATAATTCATTTTTACCTCATATTTCAAAATCAAGATTTATCCTTCAAGAATCATTTTTATGCCAATGGGTCAACTGATTAATACAAGAAGTCTATAATTAGAAAGCTAATCAATATGGGAAGCTTTCTTGGGATATTACTTTTGACAATTTATTTGATTGCTTTTGTTGTTTTTTTAGGGATTTAAAACAACATAATTTGAAAACTGATAAATGCAGGAATTTTTTTGTTTGGTAGCCATCCTTCAAGGGAGTGGTCTACATTTTGATATTTTTGCATAGCTATCCTTCAAGGGATGAGTCTGTTATTTTATCTTTACATATTTGATTACAGTTATCCTTCGAGGGATCAGTCTATTTATTTATCCCATTTTTATAATTTTGTTTTATATTGATTTTGGATCCCAAAGAAGGTAATGCATAATGGCATAAAAAGATCCCTTAGGATGGCTTCCATGAATTCATCACATGAGATTATTGTGTTATCTTAGGAAATTAATGGTTTCTAGGAAATAAGGGAAATAATGATGTGGGATTTATCCTATAACAGGTGAAACTTATCCATGAGAAAATGTTATGTATAGAGCTGGGATATACATATTCAAGGTTAAGGTTATGGTGACTATAGGATAACCACATAACTCTCATATCATTATTTAGTATTTTGAGATAAGGGAATATGACAAGATGCAAGATGAGCTAATCAAGATAATCCAAGACCTACCAACTATAGTAAGGATCTATATACAATACATTAAGAGGTTCTTGTTCTAGTTTACCATCAAGAGAAGCTAAATGATATGCCCTAGATCTGTATGTATGAGTTATGATGTATGGTCCAAGCAAATTAGGAGAAAATTTAACTCTTTTATTTCATTCCATATTAGTGATATTTTGGTTTTATTTAAGCACAAGATCTATAATATTAAATTCATGCTCTTTTACTTATTAATTATATGCTCATTTTAATTGTTCTTGTTATATACGAAGGTGATCAAGGGATATTGCATGATGTTCATCTAAGAGTTCAAGGTAGGATAAATATTCTTGATGAAAATCCTCATAAAAAGTTATATCTTTAAGGGAGACATGAAGGGAAAGGATTTGGACTTATAATGGAAGTATAGCTTTTGAACCATAGACTAAAGAAAATGGAGAATCCCCTATAGGGTTTTGAATACTAGTTCAATATACCCACAAGTCAAAAGGGATATGAAAATGTCAATCCTTGCCATATTCATTAACAACTTTAGTTACGATTTTGACTAGAGTTTTATTAGATTCTTCTACTTGACCATTATCCTAAGGATAATAGGGTGAGGAAAAACTCAATTTAATTTTAAATGAATCACATAACACCTAAACTTTTTTATTTTTTAAATATTTTCCATTATATATTATTATTTTATATGGAACTCCAAAATGACAAATAATGTGTTGGTGGATAAAATCCACTATATTTTTTACCTTAGTCAAGATAAGTAGCATAACTTCCACCTACTTAGTGAAGTATTATATAGTGGTGATAATAAAGCCATGACACTAGGAGGATTTAGGATTAATTTTCCCTATATGATCCCCCACTAGGAGAATGGCTAGAAGTCCCTTGCTACCTATAAGGCTTTACTAGGGACATGGGACAAGTTTGCATGTTGCTAACATTTTATGCATCTCTTAATGTATTTAAAATAATCTTGATTTAGAGTGTGGAAATGATAACCTAAACATAAGATCTTCTTAGTGATTTCATGACCACTAAAGTGTCCACCACATGACCCATCATGGACTTCCTAGATGTCTAAGGTAGCTTCATGCTTTTAGAGACAATAGAGAAGAATACGATCAAATCCATGCTTATAAATAACACACCTAAGTATGATATAGTGGGTAGCTTTCTATTAGAAGATGCATCTGTCACTTTTGGATAGATGGGGATGAGATAACCTTGTATAAAATAAGTAAATATTTATGCATACCATGGTGCCTCTAGGTTTTCATCGATATTATTAATAAATGGAAGATCAGTTCTTGTATAGGAGATTTGTTTGAATTGATGGATAATGACAAATAACTTGGACTCCTAAGATGAGGATGGGATAAAAGAAGCAAGAGACGCCATAGTATTAGTGAACTTATTTGTTGATCTATGGGTAGCTTGGATGGCATAATGTTTGAAGGTGGATAAAAGTTGATTGGCTAACATATTATATCTCTAAAGTATATCATTTTTGCATTAATATACACTAGTAATTTGATTGACCACTAGATGAGAATCACCATAAATATTCATTGACTTGACTCTTAATGCAAGGTTAGTTTGGAGTCCTATAATCAATGCTTCATACTCAACCATATTATTAGTACAGTCAAAGTCTAACTTAAAATACAAAGGCATGGGAATACCTTGAGGGGAGATTAATATAATTATTGTTCTACCTCCTCACTCATATTTAGACCTATCAAAGAATAGAGTCATTTGATATTTTGGGACTAACTAAGAAGTGGAAGAAATAAATTCATCAATAAATTCATAGTTGATTGGTTGATTATCACTAAGAGGTGCCTTAGACAATTTATCAATAATAATCTACCCTTTAATATATTTTTGGTGGAGAAATTCTAGATCAAACTCAGCTAGAAGCATAATCTATCTGGCCATCTATTGATTCTGATAAGGCTTAGAATGCATGAAATTAAGGGGACCAGTACTTGTAATTACGTATGTCTTATGCTTAAGTAGGTAATGATGAATTTTAGAAGCTACAAATACCAATACTAGGCATATTTTTTGGTATGTATATAATTTGTTTCAAAAGCTATGAGGGTATGGCTTATATAATAAATAGCTTTTTATTTGTGATGCTTGTCTTGATGAGCAAGCATAACACCTAGAGCATGATCTATAGTTGATATATAAAAGAAGAAAGGCTACACTTCCTTAGGTGGAGTGAGGACAATAGGTGATAAAATATAGTCCTTGAGTGTATTAAAGGCTTCTCAACAATGAGAATCTCATATAAAGTGACTATCCTTCTTTAATAGATGGTGGAAACATTGACATCAATTGAAAAGCTGGGAAATAAAATGATGAATAGACTAGAGTTTGACTTGCAAACTATGAAGTTGCTTAAGGTTGGATGGAGGAGGCATCTCTAAAATAGCCTTAATTTTAGTGAGATCCACTTCTATTTCATGAATAAAAATAATGAAACCTAGAAGTTTACCCATCAAGATGCCAAAAATGCACTTTATTAGATTTAGACACACATGATACTAGAGTAGATGATAAAAAATAATATTAAGTATATAAATGTGATCTTTACAAAGATTTGACTTCCCAAGGAGATCATCTACATAGACTTTGATAATTTTTTGGATTATGTCTTGAAATATATAAGTCGTGGCCCATTGATAAGTGGCTCCTACATTCTTTAAGACAAAAGGCATAACATGGTAGTAGATGGTCACCCAAGGAGTAATAAATATAGTTTTATGTTGATCTTTTAGTGTAATAAGTATTTTATTGTAACAAAAAAAACCATCCATAAGGGACAACATTTCATGACCAGCAGTTAGATCCACTAGTTGATTGATGTTAGGGAGAGGGAAATCATCTTTCAAACAAACAAGATTTAAATCATGAAAGTCTTTAAAAATATGAATTTCCCCTATAGGCTTAGTGACTATAATGATGTTGGACATACACTAAGGATAATCAATGGGTTAAATAAAGTTAGAAGATGAAAGGCACTATAGTTCCTCTTTTACTAAGAGTGCAATGTGAGGATGCATTTTGTGGAGTTTTTACTTCATCGGCTTAGCATCAAGAAAGGTAATGATGTTATGGATAACAATTGAGGGGTCAATACCAGGCATATCACTATAAGACCTAGATAGACCTTATTACGGTCTAATAAAAAAGTGGTAAAATCTAATTTTTTTTGTAGATTTAAGGATTTGATAATTTTAATAGTCCTTGGGGTTTCTTGAGACCTAATATTAATATTATTGGTGGCTTCATTTAATAAGATAGACATTTTAAATGGAAGATAATTGCATAAATAAGAGTTTTCAATGCCCAAATGAGTTAAGATTGACTCATCATCTTGACACTAAAAATAGGGATAATTGGCATATTATGTCCTATTAAGTTAGGATATACTAAGGGGATGGTTTAGATTTTACCATCACAGTGGAAGATGAGGGGTTTTAAGGAGATCATATTGACTAAAAAAAATTTAGGAGGGATGGATAGAATATCACTATTTGAAGAAGAGGTGTCGAATGAGGAAGATGGTTCTTCTTCTTCCAAAGATGGTAGAATAATACGTTTGGGGGTAGATTTAGAATATTTCTTAAAACCTAAGTCATGTTTTTCATGTGGATTTATGAATCTCCTAAGATGACATCGTAATAACCTTTCTCATATCTAACCATGCCAAAGCCTTTCTAGACACATCAATAAAGGTAGGTTTGAACAAACTAGGGACTTCTAAGAAAGGAGAAATTGGATGTAAATGGTTTAGCAAAAGTACTATCATCAGGTTCTAAGGTAGCTTGATTGATCCCACCATATATTAAGTGAGTATTCAAGAAGGATAGTCCAAAAGGAATGACTTCACATAGGCTAGGTAAATACATGGGTTGCTTATCAGGATGCCCATATTCTTTAGGAGAGGGTAAGATATTAAGGGTTAATAACTGATATTATGCCATCAAAAGTTACTACATCAGGGAGTCAATAGACTCTGAAGTAGGTAATTTTAAAGCAATGATAGTCATGTTAGTCAAGCCTTCATTAGAAGATGAAGATGGAATTATATTAGGTGTAGGTATTATGACATTGCTTGTCCAAAAGGTGAAGTTTCATGATTTAAAGGGATGAGGATTAGTAGGGATGATGTATACCTAGCCTTCATGTTCATATTTAAGGCATCAATGGACTATGGAGGGTACACATCACATCACATGAATCCATGGATGCCCTAATAAAAAGTTATATTTAAATCTCACTTTAATAACATAAAAGAGTGCATGAATGGTATGATGACCTACACAAATGGGGATAGCAAATGTTCCTACTATGGGTGCTACAATGCCACTAAATGCATGAAAAATCATCGAGGATTGGGAAATACTAGTTTTTGGTAGCTGTAATTATTGGAAAGCATGTGAGGAAATAATATTAATAATGGCCCCATTATCAATCATAAATATTTTATTTTGAGTTTGATTTATTTGAGACGTAATAAAAAGGGCATGATCTTGATCTTTAGGTGATAAAGGAACAACCTCAAAATTAGTAAAACTAAGAGTCAAGATAATTTGGAGGGATCCTATAAAAGTTAACAAAGGTTGAGGTTAATTTGGTCAGACCTCAATAGCTTAGAGAACTTATATCATTGCCTATCAATGTTTTGGAGAGTTTTCAATAAGCTCATATAATGACATCTTTACAAGTGCTTGGTGGAGTTGTTTTAACATAGAGATTTATACCAACTCCTTGGATTCAACTGGGGTAGTTCCTATAAGAGAAGCTTTAGGGTTTCATTTAGATGGTTTAAGCATATTACGTGTAGAGGATCTTATGATTGAAACCTTATCTTTATTATGATTTTGGTGAGAATGGGTGGTTACATGGATGACATTAATGTTTGATAAAGGTGGATCTGAAGAGGATACTAACTCTTTATCATTTATAAGACTAGAAATATTATGGGTTGGTGGAATGGATGGAATAGTGAACTTTTGGATTGGATTTTTATCATTTAGATCATCAATTAAGAGGTCATCATCCTAGACTAACCATTGGATTATATCCTTAAGGGCTTTACAATTTTCTATATCATGTCCAGGCACTTTATGATATGTACATATTTTCCCATTTCTATACCAAGAAAGTCTTTGGGGATGAACATTGATAGATCATATATGTGGGAATGTAATGAGAGAAATATCCAATAATTATTTCAATATTATAACATAAGATCCCTTCAAAGGGTCATATTGGGGTTTTATAGGGATTTTAATAACATGTTCCTTTGACAAAGTATTACTCATTTGGTTTTGTCACTTAGCCTTTATAGGAGGGATAAATTTAAACCTTTTTCCTTTAGGTTTATCTAATGGTCCCTTAATAGAGGAAGGTGGATATTGAGATGGAGGTGTGACTAATATTGGAGGAAAACTTTGCATTTTCCCACATGTTTGAGTAGAATCAACTATGATATATACAAAAGATGGATGGAGACCTAGAATAGATGATAGAGATGGTACAAAATGGATAGGCCCTTTGTTATTTTATGTGTTAATAGAAGAGGGGGTATTTAGAGTAAGGTTTTAATCTTTTGACGTTTAGAAAAATCAATTTTAACCTAAGGATGAGCTAAGGATTTTTTTGGTGGAATACCAAGACAATTGTCCCAACTATCAATAATAGGAACTTTACCCTTTCCTTTAGTATCTTCAAGGTGAGGAGGTGTTATGGTAGAATATGGTTCTAAATGGTCAAGGTTTTGGGTACAAGGATAGGATCTCATTATATGCTTTCTAGGGATCAGCGGGGTAGAATATCCAACTCTAGAAGTATCAAGATGTTTATTTATAATATCTTGAGGAGTAGTTTCATTTTTCCCTTTAATATATTAAGTACAAGAAGGTGATGGTTCACATGAACGATCCCATGTAATGAGATCAAAGAGCTCTATGGGGATTTTTGGACTAGTTTTAACAATCTTAGGTTGACTCATATCAAAAGCATCTCTTATAATGAGATCTACGACTAAAGGTTTCTATGGGACTTTTTTAGGCAATAAATGATCATAGAATATGTCAATCATATGTGTATCCTAATTTTTTTCTTCCCCAAGGCTGTTTTAGACTAATTTTGATGTGGATGGATGGTTTGAAAATGGTTGTTTAAAAATATCTAAAGATTAGTTAGGAGGAGTATTTGGATTATCTAACCAAAGGTCCCCCTTGTCATTGAGGTTTTGTACCAATTTTTTAAAGTATTGGAATCATTCTATGTCATGTCCTATTACCCTATGATAAGCACAAAACTCATCTTTTTTATACCAATTAGGTTTAGGATGTGTATCATCAACTGGTCTAATTAGAGGGAGCTTAATATAATTTTCTTGTAGGAGTTTATCTAATACTAAATTATAAGGCTCTCCTATAGGGGTATATTTCTTAGGGGGAAAATTAGTAAGGTCCTTAGGTTGATATGTTTGAGAAGCAAAAGACCCCAATTGGTTGGATGCTAGAGGGGAAGAGGTTTTTATAGTAACTATATTTGCTGCCCCTTTTGGTTTAGGATTTTTTATATTGTGTTTGGAAGGGTTATATTTGAATTTATTATTATATAACTTAAATTTTCCCTCTTCTATGCCATGGAGTTCAAGCTTACAAGCCATAGTAAAGACTTCATCAAAAGTCTTAAAATTTTGAATTTGTAACATGGATGATATATGTTCTACACAAGAACATAAAAATAATTCAATTAATTCTATGTAGCAAGGAAAAGGTTAGTTGGTTGATTAAGTTACATCATTGAGCCACAAAGTCTGATATGGATTTGTAGTCAAAAATTTTAATAGCATTTAGATCCATGATAGTCACTTTTCAAGAAATATTGATGGAGAAGTACTCCAAGAAAATTTGGGCCAACTACTTTAAGGAAAAGAGATAATGATAGGGAATGGAATTATACCAATCTAATGCATATCTTGCTAATGATATGGGAAATTTTATAAGTAGGAATGAATCATCATGTGATATAAGATAACACGTATGTCAAAATGATCTAAGGTGTTGCTAGGGATCTTATTTGTTTTGAAATTTAGTAAACTTAGGAAGCTCCCATTATGAGGGATACAGTCAAATAGGCACAGAAGGATGGATTGGCTCATTAAAAATTTGCTCATATGTGATCATCATATTATGTCCAGATGTAGAGGATTCCAAACGAGACATCCTATTCATGAAGATGTTTATAAAGTCTATCTAGGTATTACTCTGAGGCACACTTCCTAAAACACCTTTTTAAAGGGGTTGATAACTTGATAAATAGGTAGACATAGGTTGTGAGGGAAGGTATCTTATTTTAATATACATAATAGGTTGAGATGCCACCATGTATTATGGGATTTGTAGTAGAATATTTTTTAATGAGAAGGATTGTAAGTAAGTGGTTATCACTATTTATGATGAAGACACATACTAGGTAGCCAAGGAGACATACTATTGGGGAGGTTGTGTTAAAAGGATTTATTATGTGTGAGGGATTTGTTGTGTGTGAGATATTTGTTGTGAACTATATGCTAAATTTTTTATAACATGTGGGAGACTTATAGGAATTGACACCACTAACATTTGGCAAGGTATAGTGGATATAGGCTAAGTGTTATTTTGAATCTAAGTAATGAGAGTTGGAGAACTAGTAGATACTACATGTGGTTGGTTTCCTAAAGGTTACATCATCATTGTATTATAAATAGATGAAAGAGATTAGATGGAAAATGTTACCATGGCCATGGTAAATTCTTCATCTCTCTTAGTTCCCTTGAAAGGCATCCCATACATATGTGGAGAGCCTTGAGTATGGGGGGAAGGAGAAATATGTATTGCTTGACTATTAAGATAATAATTAAGAGCAATGAGGTTATTATCTACTATTTCTACAAAGGATCTCCTTAAGGATAATATTGTGGAAACACAAGATTCTCAAAGGACTTAGGGGAAGAAGTAGGACTAGTTGTACTTTCCATTGGAGAGGATGCAACACCCTCCCTTAGATTCTTTCTTTAACTATTGCCTAGTTAAAACCATGAGATAGAAAATAAAAACAAAAATAAATAAAACAAATAAAACAAAAATTTCTTTTTGAATTATCTCATTTTAATGATAGATGAAATACACACACACTAAAGTCATTTCAAAAAGTTTTTATCTCTTTTAACTTTAAGATGTGAAAGGAAATATAGAAAAAGAAAAGATAATGAAGGTCTTAAGAAATGGTAATCTAAAGATGGTTTTAGGTATTTTTGTTTTGGAACTCAAAGGAGATCTATATTGGTATTAGTGCATGGCTTGATACTTAGGGCTTGCTCCCCTCACATCACAATCCCATAGCCAGTATGGGTGCTTAGCCAAAATATACAAATGGTCTAGAGATTATAATCAGCTAAAGAACTAAGTTGGTCCTCCCCTTGGTGCTAAAATCCAAGTAGGATCATTGGGAGAAATGTTGCCATGAGGTGATGAAATCCCTATCAGTTTCCTTATGTCAAGTGTTAAAATGTGTTTATTATAAGAGTGATTTGGCTTGTGTGTATATAAAGTGATGACTATGATAGATTTTTTGCCTAGATTATTATATGTGAGAGATTATAAATAGGAAAGATGAATGTAATTTATTTTAAATTTTTAAGAAAAGGAAATAAAATTCAGTCCTAATCTTATCTTTGGATGAATGTAACAAATAAAGAAATGGAAAGAGAATGAATTCAATGATTTTGAATTTAACAATAAAAAATGAGGCCTAAAGTTCCACCAAGTGTGCCAAAATGTTTTAGTATTTTTATTCCTTTTCTATGTGATTTAATTAACTACTAAAAACAAATTAAATTTAGGGTTTAGATTTAACTAGAGATGAATGTTTATTTTGCACCATTGTTCAAGCTTTGTGAGAACTCCTCTTTGGCTAGGGAGGAATGACCTATAATTCAACACACTTAAACAAAAAATAGATTAATAGAAAAATGAGTGGGTTACTTGGTAAGAAACTAGTCCCAAGAAATGGCACACTTCCTTAGATGGATGTCAGCCCATGTTCAACATTCTTTAAAAATAAACATGAACTTACAAAGATATATATGGATAAATAAATAATGCTAAAGATAACTTAATCAATAGCAAGATTAATCTAATCAAAGTAATTATCCTAGAATTTAGTTGAAATATCAATGTCTTCTTGGATTACAACCAATTATTCATTAATGTATTCAAAATTGCATATAAAATCCACAATGTAAAGTCCTAGCTCAAATTCAATGTCGCTCTGATCGGTAAACATTGGTTGAGGGACTATGGGAATATCAAAGATGCTAATAAAATCATGTACTCATCTGGGTAGGGTCATCTACATGAAAATATTGATTTTAGAAAACTAGAATGTAGATTTAACAAATGCTAAAGATGTAAAATAGACTATTTAAGGCTAATTTTATAGTTTGATAGGGATTGATGATGATCCTATAGGATTGATGTCAATTCTATAAGATCGACATCGATTCAAATGAATCAATGTTAATTCTATGTAAAAGTGTTGAACTATAAAATAGGCTATATTAATATCCTAAAAATTTGATAAAATGATCAAAACCAAATGTAACTAAAAACACAGAGATGTACAAGATAAATAAAACTTAAAACATGAAAAAAATATAGACCTTGGATGGTTAAAAATGTGTAGATAAAGAGATGCCAAAATAATGGAGATGACCTTTAAAAATCACTTGATAATGTCAAAAATCAAGTGTTCTTAAAAGTGATAAGGTGATGGTAATGTCTATGCACATGTTCAAAACTAGTTTGGACATAATTTTGTGATCAAAATGGCTTCCTTCCTTTCACATTCATTCCTCCTGAGTAATGGAAGTTTGTTAAGTATTTATGGATCGATGTTGATCTTAACTGATTGTTGTTGATCATGGAGGATTGATGTCGATCCACCTGATTTGGTAAAAGTTGGATAAATTTGCTTTGAACCATGTGCCAAACTTAATGACTATAACAATAAGTTATTTTCATAAATTTTAAATGAAGGTAGGTTGTTAGGGGGTTGGGTAATTTATTTTTATTTGATTTTTATGGATTTTATGGTTAAGGGTGCTAAATAATAATTAATAGCATTAATTACCATGGGAAAATAAGGGTTAATTATTATTTAAATTCAATTCAATTAACCTATGTGGTAAAGGTAAATGGGAAAGTAAAATGTAATTATTTAAAATAATTACCCATGGGGGTAGTTATGTTATAAATAACATAAATATGATGACGCACAATTTAATACACAAGGGTATATAAAAATAACATCTACACTAACCATCAGTGGTTAAGATGACCATCCGTAGTCAAGGTGACCATCAATGGTTGGACATATTGTTGATGGTTGAGTCAACTATCGATGGTTATTGTGTCTAGATCTAAGTTGGCAAAAAGGATGATTGACAAGATCCAAAAGATGAATTCTAAGAGATAGGTAAGACCTAGGTTAATTGTAGAATGGAAATAAAGTAAATAAATACTAATAAATAAGTACTTTTATTATTAGAAATGGATTGGGTGGATGGTTGAGGTATTTGATCTGTTGGTAGAATCTAGCTTGACTTTAACAGAGTAATGATACCCAAAAACATGGTGGAGAGGTGGTGATAAATAGAATCTCTGATATGATTGTTAGACTTCTAGATTTTTGATGGTAATTGACCTACAAGAAAAAAACTCCTAGATGCATAAAGCCCTTGATAATAATTGTAGATGGATTTCACCTCCTAGTTCCTCTCTTCTTATAGGCATAAGTAAGAGGTGGAATTAAAGGTTCAACTGGGTTATATAATTATAAATCATCCATGTAATGGTTTGAAATAGGATTTAGAAAAATTATATTTAAAAATTCAAAGTGGGTAGTTTTCATGGTTTTGATTAAAGAGGTAGACCCTGACTGTCAATGGTTAGGGTGGTCATCAAAAATCATCCTAATCATCAATGGTTAAGGGTAAAGGATAAAAAGGGGTAAAAGGTTAGGTTAAGTTAGTCTAGCCAAACTAACTATGTATATTCTCATATATGGGTTAGAGAATAAGGTTGGTCCTAAGAGGGTCTTAATATGGTCAAGGGGTACTTAAACACTTAGAGTTGTAGTGTGCAAATTTTTGTTGTTTATATTTTACCCTTTTTTGTTTGTAGCCTAGAATTAACCAAATGTAAAATAAAAATAGAATGTGGGTCTAGGTGAAAGTGAAGGTTAGGTCAAGATCAAGGTTACCCCAAGTATGTGAGGAGGTGTTCCCCCTAAAACTAGGAGGTGATGAGGTAAATCGAAATTAGGTGTGGGTTTGACATGGTTGGTGAAGGTGATGACAAGGGCATATGATAGGTTGGGCACTAAAGCACAAATAGGTGCATAAAGTGTGACAAAAGGTGTGATAGCCAAAATCATGTAAAGACTAGGTTTCCATAGTTGATAATAGTAAAGGTTGGTTCTAAGGGACAAGTGACCAGTGTACTGCATGACCATATTTAGGCATGGTGGTTGGGTACACCTATTAACTTCATACATAAGGTTAGTGTTTCTAGTGGGTATCCAAGGTAAGAAGTGATCCTATATAAAACACACATAGGTTGAATGTCATGGATAGCCAAGGTAGGAAGTGCTCTTAAAAATACATAAGTCAGGTAAGTGTGAGGAGGTGCAAATTTAAAAGGGTCAATATGGCAATGCTATTACTATGATTAAAGGACTGAGCAAAAAGTGTCACAAAATACACACTAGTAGGGATAAAATGGACCAATGGTGAGGTGATAAGGTGGTCAAGGTGGGTGGAGTTGAGAGACTCTAAGGGTTCTTACTTAAGTAGAAGCAACAAAGTGGGGTGACCTACCCATTAATGGTTAGGGTCCCCAAGGGTGACCATCGATGGTCAACTTGATTGTCAATGATCAGGTTTAGAACCCTAAAATTCCATAGTGTAAAATTCAATTTGGAATTACTTTCACTCATTTATGTTACTTATTGTCATTAACTTGGATATATAGGCAAGTTTGGCACTTAGTGGTTGAAGTGTTTACTGAGGTTATTACTTGGATGAGATTAACTACTGAGGTGGAGGGTGAATTGAGAGGACCAACCAAGATGTAGGGAACATGCAAGCATGGATAAGGATACTCTATAATACAAGTGACTCCATGGTAGAGGTAATGAAATGAGGTAGGGGTGTCTTAAATTAATAACTTAGTTTATATTGTATGGATTGTATTGGGTTAAGGGTTGGTTAAAATGGGTGGGTTTAGATTGGATGCCCTAATTAGGGTTTATGTGAAATTCAAGTAAATGGATAGGTGAAAGTGGTAATTGATGGATTAGATATGTAAGCTGGGTTAGGTGAGGGTGTAGTTTAATAAATTTGTTTGATTTGCATGTATTTTGGGTATTTTTTGGCTAGGATAGGATGTGGGTATTTTGACCATAGAGCACCCATAGTGACCATTGATAGTCAAGCTTAACCATCAATGGCTAACATCCATATTACAAAGCATGTTTGACCATCGATGGTCATCATGACCATTAGTAGTCACTTGTTAAAACTAGTTTGTTATTTACTGTAATAAGTGTTTATAAAAAAAATAGTTGAAGACAAAAGTCAGTTGGGTTGGTGGGTTAATGGTTAGATAGGTATAAGGGATTAGGTAAAATAGGTTAGGTGTATAAAGGGTAAGGTAGGGTAGGATAGGTGCTATTTGATTAGGTGACTAAGCCATGTTCTAAATTGGTGTAGGCTAGGGAGTAGATTCAGATGCATGATCACATGTCATGTATCTTTACCAATATATAGTAGGGGATGACTCTAGTTGACCAGACCCACATGGATGAGGTAGGGTTAGGAGTGATGAGGCACTATTATTATGTGCATCAAGATGCATCTATGGTCATAGTGGTCATAGAGAGATAGGATCTTATTATGAACACCTTGTTGTTGACTAGGGAGATGACTATTTTAATTGAGGATGTTCATAGGATCACTCAACTTCCACTCCATGGTAATATAATATACCACATAAAGAGAGAGGAGTGGGATGATCACATTGAGCTATTATATAAAGATAAGAGTGATCAGGTTAGATGCCATGCCAAAGGATTCAATTATATGACATTATATTAGAGGGATCAATCATTGAGGAGACTCATGACCATGTTCATGATTTCCATGAAATGTTTTGGGCTTCCTAACTTGAGAAGTGGGAGATTATCCTATTTGATACTAGGGGTTCTAATTAAGCTACTACTATGTTAGATGGTTTTTGGTTAGGTGTCTATTTCACTTGTGTAGATATACAAGGAGTTGTGGGGGTTTAGGGCCTATAAGAATTATGGTATCAACATTATCTTGGTTCTACATTATTAGGCCTATAGCACATTCAGGTGCTAATACTAGTGGGATTGCCATGGGTAGGGTACACACAAATTGACTTACCCATTGGCTTCATGTGATGAAAGGGTGACTTTGTTACATCAAGTGTAAGGGGTGGTACCCTCAACATGGAGTGGTTTAGGAGTGCAATAGGTACATTGGTGATATAAGATATCTCCTAGAGGCCATACATCTAGTTTATAGTATGGCCAAGTTATATGAGGTAGATACTCACTAAAAATCTATAAATAGATATCTAACAAGCAAGATAGGGAGGTGGATCTGATCCTATTTGATAGGGTATGTTAATAGTTTGTCCTAGTACAAGGCATTTTAGGCTTATTACCTAAGTACAGGGAGAGGATTTAAAAATCCTATTACCAGAGCCACATCTTATTCCTACTATGCTAGAGTTTGAGGAGCTACCTATTAGGGCATAAATAGATGATGTAAAGTTTTTAGATAGGTACATGGCATGGTACAAACCCATATATGTAGTTGTAGATATTAGTAGAGATGATGGAAGTGTGAGGCTGATGGCTATGGATCTAGTTGGCCTTGATGGATAGGTAGGAGTGGCTTTAGCCATTGCATAGGAATAGGTATAGGTACTATAAAGATAGGTGGCCACATTATATCAACAAATTATGACCTTAGAGGGTCAATTTGATACTATCATAGGTGAGAGGGATCAGGTTAGGACCTCTCTAGTCTTGGTGACTCAAGAGAGGGACTCTTTGAGGCAGAGAGGAGGAGAAGCAATAGCATGATAGGTAGTGCCACCTAGTTTTACCCTTATAACATGATACCTAGCTAAAATGGAGGAGCTATGGTATTATGAGGCTATTGTTTTGGCATAGTATCCAAATGAACTATAATGGGGGGAGTATAGAGCCATCTTCATAGGCAGGGATAATTTTGTAACACCAGGGTAGTGGGTAGTGTTTGTATTTGGCTAGATAGGGATAGTCAAAGGATTGATAGGCACAACAAGTGGGTAGGCACTAGGATCTAGAGGTGTTATAGGAGGTAGTGGTGCCCCTAGGGTATATATATAAATAGATGTGTGACATTTTGTATAGCATTTTGATTTCAACCTACAAGATGATGTGGTGAGATGTACATTTTTGAGATAGAGCCATGTCCATCTACATGTACACATTATTGCTATGGTTATTTAACTCACAAGTTTTATATATATGATCATTATTTATGTTCATTCTCATGGTGCATGATTTATGGTTTGATGGTGATGTTTAATGCTTATGATGTGATGTTTATATATGATCATGGATTATGTGTATGTTATGTATGCTAGACATTGATATAGGCTTATCTAGGAATGAGATGGTTTTTGGTACATGATTATGCTTATGAAATGTTAAATCTTAATTCATATATAATACATTATTATAGACTTTATACATGTATTAAAAAATGATTGTTTGTTCAAATGCTCATGGATGTTATGATTTTGTTATAGTTATACTTATGGTTATGGTTATGATTGGTTTTTAGTTTTTAAGATAAAAAACATGGGGTATTTTAAGTAACAAAACTAGATGGGAGACTAAAGAATTTAATCAAGAGATAATCATCAACTCAAAAATATCAACCAATCACAATAGGGTAAGAAGAGGGAATGATGCTTCTTGATTGAAAATAACTAAAACAAAACCAAAGTTGGACTAACTTAATGAACATAATCCCTTCTAATACTTCGCATGAGTATTCTTTAGTTGGTTAAAAAAGTGTCTTAACCATATAATGTCAAGTAATCTCAAGAATCCCTTGCATATAGTGTAAATGGGAGATGGGTGAAAATGGAATCTTCTTGTGAGACTAGCTTGCCTCTTTTGTAGGTGTACAAAAAATTGGGATAAACAAGCTTATGCCAGATTGTGTAGACTGATCAATGTGGGAAGTCTACTTGTGAGAAGTAATTGTGGCTTTCAACTTGTTATGTTATTTTGAGAGTCAATTATGGCTTTCAAGATTAGTTTATTTTTGTTATGATTTTGATAATGAATCTTTTATTGATTTCTATATATATAAATTTGATCAATGTGAGAAGCTTCTAAGAAATTCCTATGCTTTTGAAAAATGCTTACTCAGTAATCCTTTGAGGGAGTGGTCTAAGTTTAAGTTCTTTTCTTAATGCTTTTGATAGCTATCCTTTGAGGGAGCAGACCACCTTATATTTTAGCAATTTCAAATAAATTTTCAACAATTGTCCTTTAAGGGAGTAGTCTTTAAATGCTAGGGATGACCCATGATTGCTAATGATAGAAATTTTGTTATTTCACTTTTATTTTTCTTGACATAGACTTGTTAAGGCTAGCTTAGTGGTTCACCTTTATGAAGGTAAAACTAAAAGCATAAGAAGGTTGATTAGGTGTGAAGAGGTTTAGGTGACAATGACCATGGGAATCCATCCTATGATGGTGTGGAAAGTACCATGAGAACTATTCCATGGGTAGAGCCATGATACCCATTGTTTAAGATAAGGATATACTAGTGATACCTAATCACATGATTAAGTTTTTAATTGGTTTCCCCTAAATAAGGAGATAGAATGTGGGTAGATAGTAAGGGATAAGCTTAATTTAGATAAATGGTGAACATAATCCTTCTTATCAAAATAATGGATATAGATGTGAAGCATTGAGGGGCTCAGGTTCTTGATGGCCTTTGAGACTAGACAATTGGTAAGATCTTGATCCATACTCATGGGTTATGATATAAGGTCTAAGCCAATTAAAATCAAACTTGCCTTGCTTACTTTTCTCCATATTAGTGACATGTTGGTTTTCCTTTAGGATGAGATCTCTGATATTGAATTATCAAAATTTAAGGTGTTTGTTATAGGCATTTTTGACATGTTATTGATAGACATGAAGATGGGTAAGGTTTATTGATTGATGCTCATCAAGTATCTTGAGTTGGGATAAGTGAAGTTGATGATAACCATCCTACAAAATAAGATCTTGTAAAGATATACTAAAAGAGGGGATTTGGACTTCAAGAAATAAGATGGCCTCCACTCCAAACACAAAGTAAAATGGGGTGGCACACATGGGTGTTTTTATGCTATTACAATATTCCCATAGAGAAAAGGGAATGTGTAAATGCTAATCTCAATCAGATGTATTGACCATTTTAGTTAGCATGTTATTAAGAGTTTTGTTAGAGGCTTCTGATTTTCTATTTTCTTGAGGGTGATAGGGTGAGGATAAGATTAACTTAAATCCAAAATGCATCACATAAAATCTAGACTTTCTTGTTCTTAAAATATTTACTATTATTGGTGATAATCTTATGAAGAACATAGAAGTAGTAGATAATGTGATGATTGATAAAGTCGATAATATTTTTCACTTTAGTCAAGATTAGAGGGATAACCTCTACCCACTCAATTAAATACCTAGTTGTAGTGATGATATAATGGTGTTTCTATAAATAATGGGGATTAATTTTACAAATAAGGTCTAGACCTCATTATGAAAAGGGCCAAAAATTGGTAGAAATGAGAAGGCTATGGCTAGGTGCATGATGTAAGTTAGTGTGTTATTGACATTTGAAACACTTTTTCACATAATAATAATAGTTTTAGTTAAGGGTAGGCCAGTAATAGATAAATAAAAGGTTGTGCTTAGTTATAGTGAGGCCACTAAAGTGGCATCCATAGATGCCATCATGCATTTACTTGATAGTGTGAGAGGCTTCTTGACTACATAGGCAATAAAAGAGGAGGCCATCAAAGTTATGATTATAGAGGATTCCCCCTATATTGTTATAGAAAGAGGTACTATGGATAAATTCTCTTCAAACATTCTTGGAGAGGCTAAAAATAACTATAACAAAGTTAAGACAATCAAAGTTTTACTGATACTAAAGGTTAAGTTGGGTCTCTTCAACATTAAACATGATGGGAGAATCTAGTTTGGCATAGGAAGGTTGGGTAAGTCTATGGATAACAATAGATAGATTAGATTCTGAGGGTGCAGATGGGATCTAAGAGGTAAGGGAAGTTATGGTGTTGGTGAACTTATTGGTATATCATGGGTTAACTAGATGTGATAGTGTTCAAATGATGCTGGGAGTTTGTTAACTAGTTGATTGTACTATTATAGTACATCATTATTACACTAATAAGAGTCATTGATTTGATTGAACACAAGTTAGGAGTCATAAAAGATGTTTATAATTTTTACTCCTAGGGATAAGGTAGTTTGAAGACCTATCACTAGGGATTTATACTCAACCATGTTATTGGTACATTCAAAATCAAGCTTGAAGGATAAAGGGAGAGGCTAACCATCAAAGGGGATAAGGATGATACCTACTCCCCCACCATGTTGAAACTTTAATTAATTTAATAACATGGTGACTTGATAGTCCACTTGAGAGAGGGCCATGATAGACTCATTAGGGAACTCAAGAGGAGGAGGTTGCTTGTTTGCCAAAGGTTCTTTGACCAATTGGTCATAAATGACTTGCACTTTAATTAACTTTTGATAAAGGAAATCAAAGTCAAAATCTGATAAGAGCATAATCCACTTGGCCATATGTTGGTTTTGGTATGTCTTAGAGTGTATGTACTTGAGTGGGTTAGTATTAGTTATGCCATAGATTTTATGGATAAGAAGGTAGTGGTAAAGTTTGGTATCCATAAAGACTAAAGCTAAGAAAAGTTTATTTATATGGGTGTACTAAGTCTCATAGTCTATAAACATGTGGCTAATGTAGTATATGACCTTTTCTTTGTGTTGCTCATCTTGGTGAGCTAGCATTACCCTAGGGAATGGTTAGTGGTAGAGAATATAGGTAGAAAGGTTGGTCATATTTGGGAGGGTTAGGATAGGTGGAAACAAAAGGTAATTTTTGAGAGAACAAAAATCTTTTTGATAGTCACTATTCCACTTGAAAGACACATCCTTCTTCAGAAGGTGGTGGAAGGGTTGACATCAATTTGAAAGTTGAGAAATGAAATGGTGAATGGATTGAAGTTTCCCTTGAAAGATACAAAGTTGTTTAAGGTTGGTTTAAGGAAGCATATTTAGGATTAATTTGATTTTGGTGGGATTGAACTTGATTCCAAGAAGGTAGATGATAAAACCAATAATCTTTCCTAAAAAAACCCAAAAATGCACTTTTTTGAGTTTAGGTAGACATGGTAATGGATGAGGCATTCAAAGATGATCTTAAGAACCACCAAGTGATCTTTTTGGAGTTTGGATTTTTTGAAAAGGTCATCCACATATTCCTATACAATATTATGGATGAGGTCATGGAAGATATAAGTCATGGCACATTGGTAGGTTGCACCATCATTATTTAACCCAAAACACATGACTCTATAGCAAAAGCTTCCCCAAGGGGTAGCAAAGGTGGTATTGTGCTAATCTTTAGGTATAATTAGGATATAATTGTAACTTGAGAACCCATCTATGAGAGATAAAATCTCATGGTTGACTATAAGATTGATAATATGGTTGATATTAGGTAAGAGAAAGTCATCTTTGGGGCAAGAAAGGTCGAGGTCATAAAAATCCACATAAATGTATAGTCCCCCTATGGTTTTGGTAATAGGTACAACATTTGAGACCAATTTGGGGTAGTCAATGGGTTTAATAAAGTTTATAGATAGAAGATGTTGAAGATCTTCTTTGATGAGAAGGGTTATGTAGGGATGCATGTGTTAGAGATTTTATTTGATAGGTTTGTCATCACGATGAGTGACTATGTTATGGGTATCAATGGTGGGGTCAATTCTAGGCATATCATTGTAAGACCAATAAAAGGCTATGTTGTAATCTTAGAGGAAAGAGAGGAAGTTCTTAAGTTCCTCAACATTCAATGATTGGCTAGTTTTGACAATATAGGGATTATATGGAGTACCCAAGTTGATATCCATGGTAGATTTTTTCAACATGGTTAGAGACTTAGGAGGAAGGGATTTATGGATTGAATAATTTGAGGCACTATGATAGATGATAATAGAATCATCATCCTAGCATTAAAAAATTTTAATGGTTGGAGAGTCTTCTCCTATCATCTCAAGATGGGTCAAAGGGATGGCTATGATCACCCCTCCTTTTGATAAGTCAGGGGTCCAAGACTGATCATGTTGATGAAAAAAATGTTAGGTGGGATAATGTCATCATCCTCACATGCAAGTGAAGGTGAGGTTGGGGGGAATGGTTGTCTTCTTCAATAGTGGTAGCGATGGGTTATTTGGATTTCTTCTTATTAGGTAAGATGAAACCAAGTTCATGTTTTTCATGTGGATTATTTGTTTTGATGGTGACCAATTCATGTGGGCCATGATCATATTACCCAATACCAAAGCCTTTCCAAGAACACTAATGAAGGTATGTATTATCAAAGTTTGGTTTATCTAGGTAATAAAAATTGGTAGTGAATGGTTGAGGTGGGAGAGGGTGGTAGAAGATTGAGGTATTGTTTGAGTTCCCCATAAAAAAAATGAGTCTGATAGTGTCGATCTCCAAAGGGAATGATAGTTGGGTCATATCCCAATTGTTTAATAAGTTTCCCATAATCATGAGTAGGAAATTAATCAAGTGTTAAAAGGTGTTACTCCCCTAACGAAAGGTGATGAAATGTGGATTCCAAAGGGTTTATGGTAGGGATTTGGTGTGAAGGTATAGAGGAAATAGTTGATGAATCATCAATGGAAGGAGGTATTATATCTACTTTGGTGGTTGAAGGTTAGTTTTTAGTTATTTATGATGTGCTAGATGGGGGTATGAAGACATCGTTGTGGTGATAAGTCATGTTACATGTTGAGAAAATTTTATCACTCTAGAGAGCACCCTATTGAAGATGTACATGGCACACCTTCTCTCTAGTTGATATAATTTGAACTTATTAGAGTGTGGGTGACTTTGTATTTATAATAACCTCTAGAGAGAGATGGTTTCCTTAAGATGTATCTCTAAAAACTAAACTATTTTGATTTTTGGGGATGAAAAGGGAGAAAGAAACTAAAATAAGAAATCATGTCTAAATAGGGTGATGCACCTAAATGATTGATATTATATAAAAGATTTATAAAATTTAGTAAGACACACATAAATTTGAAACAAAACTCTACATTCAATCTTGAACATAAGTGTTTCAAAAGAAGGCTTGAAAGAAGCTTGCAAAGCAAATTCTTTTCCTAGCTCTTCAAATAACATGTAGAGGATGAGATTTTCACAAAAGGTGAGGAAAATACCTATAAAAATGGGATATATATCTCACTTATATTCTAGTAAAAAATTTAAAAAAACACACTCTATTATGATCCAAAAAAAACATATGCAAAAAATCTTCTTTATTTGATAAATGGTGTCAATTACAATTTTGCTTTGGTTTAGGAATTAATGAAAAATGGTTTCAAAAAGCTAATATATAATTATAAAACCTTTAATAAATATAAATTCACATGTAAAATAGAATTAATATTCTTATTTGAGTTAAAATAATACTAAAATCCTTTTAAAATATTAAATAAAGGCATTAAAATCTTTCAATTCTTCAAAAATTGCATGTTCTTCATTTTTGGCATAGAATTGAGAAGTGGTGGGCCCATATTGACTTGTAAACCTTAATTGAATGAAAATATGCCATAAATTAGAAAATAAATTCATATTTAAAATGATTTTAATTTCTTTAAATTCTTTATCTTTCATGAAAATCATGGGAGATGCATGAAACCAATCAAACTAGTTAATCAAAGAGATTTGACCCCTAAGGGCTAGTTAACTCAACTTGAGCTCAACTTGCATGAATTGAAACTTATGGATTGACTTGAGAATGATATATACACTTAAAAAACATATATTCCACATGTTAACTCAAAAATTAATTCATTTGATAGATTTTCAATGCCATTCCTTACCTGCTTGATTAACCAATTAAACCTATTAGGCCAATTAGGCCTAATAATCTATCTTATGGCATTTAGAATCCATTAAACATGAAAAAAGATGTCATGAAACCTTAAAAAATAATTAAATAGACCTATAAAAAAAATTATCATCACAAGATATTTTATTTTGATGATAAAACACTCATCATTCAGTCAACAGGGTTGACTAAGCCTATTTTGCTCCATTTTCCTACAGACTAGCCATTTTGATTGAGCTAGTTGGGATACTTCTAGGATGATTTATGACCAAAATAAAATTTTAAGATGAATAAAAATTATTATTATTTTATATCCATTTATTATATTTTATTTAAGTGTCCTTTACTTCATTTTACATGCTTTTAACACAAGAAACATGATTTCTACCCTCATCCATACATCTCCATGCATAAAATTGACATTTATGGAATCCTCTCTAAGTTTAATTGACATTTGAAAAGTTTTAATATTGATTCAAGTTTATTTTATGGAAATTAAATAAATTTTTTTCAAAACTTATTTTTTAAGGGTTTAGGTGGGCTTTGAAGCTTAATTTTCAAAATGATGGTTCATGAAGTACAAACCTCTAAATCCTAAAAAAAATAATTTATATATATAAAACTAGACTCCCCAACATCCTTGAAAGTATTGGTTTCCATTTCAAAATATATAAAAGGTTACCATGTGGAGAAATATGTCTATGGGGTTTTGACTGCATTCTGAGCTGCCTACATTCTTAATGATTACTCATTAAAAAAAACCACTAAAATGATCTCAATTTTTAATTAATTATAATTAAATATGAGTAATAAAAATATATTAAGATCATTCATCTAAAATCCATATATGGTGAAAGATATGAGCATTTGAATAGGAGGCTAAGAAGGGTGTGTAAAACTAATAAAATGAAATTTTCACCAAAATTAAAATAACTCTTAAAATTATTCCCAATTCCTGAAAAAATAATCATGGAGTATTTACCATGCTATAAAAACACTTTTAAATCACATTTTTCTTGAAAAGTAAAAAAAAACCCTTTTGCCCTATATGCCTATTTGATTGCATAAGCTTGTATGAGCTTAGTTTGATTATTTTTTAGAGTTTTAACACTCTTTAACTGTATTATTATTATTTTAAAACTTCATCTCATGATTTTCAAACTTTTACCTAGACTTAGAAGCTTCTATGGCACTCCAGAATGATGCCTGCTCTAATGGTGATCTTCAACAAACATGTTTAGGACTGTTACAAAACAAAATGTATCTCAAATAATATAATGGATAATAAAAAAATTCATAATGTTACTCAATTCATGATGACATTGTGTACAAAATTTGAGGTCTTGAAACCATTTGAAGCTCTTAGAATCCTTAATTTCCTTCAAAATTGACCCCATGTGTATGGATTGTCTGCATATTTGAACTTGACAACCATTTAAAATACATTTTTGACATTTTAACCATTTTTTTTTTTTAGGCCAAAATTATTTGGTTTTACCAACTTGAAAAGGCTATGATCAATTTTAAGTAAGTTTTGTATGATAGGAGTAGTAATTTGGCCTTGATAGGTCAATTACTAACAAATTTGTAAACTTTCATGGGTCGACCAGCCTAATGTTCAAATAAATTATAAAATTTTGATATGAAAAACTTGGATAGACAGTAAAATAGGAATATTTTTTGTGGGAAAAGACACAAACAAGAAAACAAACATGTGCACATGTGCACTTAGAAGAAAGGACAACAACAACACGAAAAGGAAAAAATAACTACTAAAAGCATGTCCATATATGCACTTAGAGGAATGAAACATAAGGAGTCTATTATTTAAAAACTAACCTCCACATTTCTATCCCTTCTGGATCAAATGGAAATCTATTTGATGCATTATGGAACTTTGAAATGTATTTGCTTGTTTTTGATAACTCTCTTCTACAAATGGGATCACTTATATGTTCATATATTCTAGATGATGTAGCTAGGCCTTCAAATTATATTATTAGGTGTATGAATTTAAGATATGGATATAATATCCAATAATATTCCTCACATATTTTTCTTTTTTGCATCAAAAGTGTTATCTCTACCTCATTCATAGGTTGATCATGATTTGACACATTCTCATTCAATGATTATATTGACAATTCAGCTAGTATACCTAGATTGATGTCTTCATTTGACTCCATTTGAAGAGGTACTTTTTAAAAGTATCTATATACTTGATAATAATCTAAAATGGGCTGTAATATGACTTTAATTTCTTCTCAATGAATAGCTGCAATAGTACTCTTTACAAGACATTCATCAATTTCCACTTGAGGTGGAGATGAATAATCAAACTTTGCACAAAAACTCTCCAAATCATCCCAAAAGGCAACTTCATCACGATAAATTTGAAGGAAATGAAATTAATTAGTATTATTATCATTTTAAACATGTTTATCACACATTTATACCTTTTGTATGGAGTCAAATGAAAGTTTTTGATCTTCTACACTTGCTTCATCTTTATCTTCTATAGAGAATAACATCTCAATCGGTCCCACTAAGCATGTTAGAAAGTACTATCACTCTAGAGAGCACCTTGTTTAAATATGTACAAGGCACACCCCTTCTCTAAGACTAATAAAATTGGAACTTATTAGAGTTTGGATGAATCTATATTGAGAAGAACCTCTAGAGAGGGTTGGTTCCCTTAAGATTTATCTCTAAAAACTAAACTATTTTGATTTTTGGGGATGAAAAGGGAGAAAGAAACTAACATAAAATAGCTTATCTAAATGGAGTGATGCACCTAAATGATTTATATTCTTTGAAATATTTTTGAAACTTAGTAAGACACACATATGAATATAAGAAAAAACTATGCATTCAATCCTGAACATAAGTGTTTCAAAAGAAGGCTTGAAAGAAGCTTGCAAAGCAAATTCTATTCCTAGCTCTTCAAATGACCTGTAGAGGATGATATTTTCATATTAGATGAGGAAAATACATAAAAAAGGGATATATATATCACTTAAATTATATTACATAATAAAAAAAATACAATTTATTCTTATCCAAAAAAACATATGCAAAAAAACTTCTTTATTTGATAAATGTTGTCAATTACAATTTTTGCTCTACTTTAGGAATTGATGAAAAATGGCTTCAAAAAGAAAATATATATGTATAAAACCTTAAATAAATAAAAATTAATTTGGAAAATATAATTACTTGTCTTATGTGAGTTAAAATAAGACTAAAATCCTTTTACAATATTAAATAAAGGCTTTAAAATCTTCCAATTCTTCAAAAATTGCATGTTCTTCATTTTTGGCATAGAATTGAGAAGTGGTGGGCCCATGTTGACTTTTCAACATTCCTTAAATTAAAATTACATAAAATATAATATAAATCCATCTTTAAATTGAGTTTAATTTCTTTAATGTCTTTTTCTTACATGAAAAGCATGGGAGATGCATGAAACTAGTCAAACTACTCAACCAAAGAGATTTGACCCCTAAGGACTAGTTAACTCAACTTGAGCTCAAATTTCATGAATTGAAACTTGTGGATTGAATTGAGAATGATATATTTAATTAAAAAACATATATTCCAAATTTTAACTCTAAAATTAATTCATTTGATATATTTTCAACACCATTCTTTACCTACTTGATTGACCAATTAAGCCTATTAGGCCAATTACGCCTAATAGCCTATCTTTTGGAATTTGGGCTCCATTAAGCCTAAAAAATATGACATGAAACCTGAAAAAATAATTAAATATATTTGTATAATCCTTTATTATAACAAGATATTTGATTTTAATGAGAAAAACTCATCATATAGTCAACAGGGTTGACTAGGCCTATTTTATTTCATTTTTCTATAGGCTAGCCATTTTGATTGAGATGGTTGGGACACTTATAGGATGATTTATGACCAAAATAAAATTTTATGGTGAATAAAAAGTGTTATTATTTTATCTCCATTGATTATATTTCATTGAAGTATCTTGTACATCATTTTGCATTCTTTTTTACACAAAAACATGATTTCAACACTCATTCGTACATATCCATGCATAAAATTGACATTTATGGAATCCTATATGAGTTTAATTGAAATTTTAAAAATTTTAATGTTTATTCAAGATGATTTATGGTCTATTTTTTTGAGGGTTTAGGCAGGTTTTGAAGCTAAATTTTTAAAATGATGGTTCATGAAGTACAGACCTATAAATCTCAAAAAATTTAAATTTATGTCTATAAAACTAAACTCCACAACATCTTTTGAAATATTGGTTTTTCATTCAAAATATATAAAAATTTACCATGTGGATAAATTTGCCTATGGGGTTTTGACTACATTCTAAGCTACCTAAATTCTTAATGATTTTTCATAAATAAAAACCACTAAAATGGCATCAATTTTTATTTAATTATAATTACATAGTATTAATTAAAAAAATAATAATATCATTCATCAAAAATCTATATGTAGTGAATGATATGAACATCTGAATAGGAGGCTAGGAAGGGTGTCTAGAATTGAAAAAATGAAAATTTCACCAAAATGAAAATAACTCTTCAAATTATTTCCAATGCCCAAAAATATTATCATGGAGTATGTACCATTCTATCAAAACACTTTAAAATCACATGTTGCTTGAAAATTCAAAAAATCCCTTTTTGGCCTATATGCCTATTTGATTCCATAGGCCTGTATGAGCATAGTTTTCTTAAAATTTGGATTTGTGACACTATTTAAAGGTCTTATTATGATTAAAAAATATCATCCCATGATTTTTAAATTTTTACCTAGATATAGAAGCTTATGTGGCACTCAAGAATGATGCCTGCTCTAATGGTGATCTCCAACAGACATGTTGAGGATTGTTACAAAATAAAAAGTATCACCAATCATCTAGTGGCCATGAGATTTTTTCATAAGGTTCCTCAAGTCATGATGAGCTTGTGTATAAAATTTGAGGTCTTGAAACCACTTGAAGCTCTTGGAATCCTTAATTTCTTTCAAAATTGACCCCATGTGCATGAATTATCTACATATTTGAACTTGAAAATATATTTTTTACATTATAATGACCATTTTACAATCCATTTTTGACCAAAATTAGTGCCTTCTAGGCCACAAATCCTTGTTTTGACCAACTTTAAAAGACTATGACCGGTTTTAAGAAAGATTTAGATGATAGGAGAAGTAATTTGGCCTTGATAGGTCAAATTACTAACAGACAAGACTTAGGTCAGCCTAAATGGTGATTACCTAGCCTCCATGTTCAAACTTTAAGCAATATTGGAGGGTAGAGGGAATGAAACCCATGGATCCAATCTAAGGTCATCCCAACAAGATCTATTATAATTTACCTTCTACAACATAAAACATTTTAAGGAGCGTGCAGGGTCATAAATATTTATGAAGGACAATAGTTCCAAAGGTAGTGGCCATGGTATCATTAAAGGAATTAAGGATGGCCAAATATTTGGACATGACATTATCTAGCAAGTTGTGTTGGTTGCAAGTTTGAGAGGAGATGATGTTAATGTTAGCTCCTTCATTGATTATGATTCATTTGATGTAGGTTTGGTTGATGTAGGCAATGATAAAGAGAGGAGGATCTGGGTCCTCAAGATGGATGGAAGGTATTTTTTAATCCTTCATGCTAACAAGGATGTAAATTTTAAGGGCACTGATAAATGTGGTTAGAGGTTGGGGGTCCTCGGGTTAAACCTCAATAGATTGCAAAGCCTCTATTTGTGTTTGACAGTGATGGGGGAGGTAGAGATTAACTCATAAAAGCTCATATTTATTGAGTTTTTATTATGTTATTTGAGGATAACTCCCTTGATGGATTTTGAGGGGTTAGATTGGGAGGCACCTAAAATAGACACCTTAGGTTTGGTCAAAGATGGAGACGATTGGGTGTAGGTTAGTTAGGAATTTGACGAGGGGTATGTCTAAGGAATGGACACCTTAACCTTCCCCTTATCCTTCTATTGTACTCTTTTGATCATGTTGATAATATGGATAGAAGGAGAGGTTGAGATAGAAGACTAGTCAGATTCATCTTCACTCTAAGGTGAGAGTAAAGGAGTAGGAGAGCATTGGGTAAGTATAGTTGTTGGTAGGATTGATATGGGGCTCATAGGGGGTTTGTCTACTAATATATTGTCCTTGTCATAAATCTAATAGATGATGGTTTGGAGAGATTTGTAGTTATCCATAGTATGACTAGGTATCTTATTATAAGAACATATGTGGTGGTCATTATACTAGATGGGTTTAGAAGCTAGAGGGTCAAAATGGTCTAATGGGAGGTAGAACTAAATAAGAGGTTTTTAATAACCTATGGAAAATGGTCAAATATGATTTGGCCAAAGGTGGTAAAGGTTTAGTGGCATTTGATTTGATGGTTGAAGTAAGAGGTTTTTTGGAAATAGGTTTGGTGGTAGGTATTTTGGGTAGGATGGTACACCTGGTTGGTGGCTTCAGTTTAGGCTTGGAGGTTAGTGAGCTAGGGGTAGAAGATCACAAGGTGGGTAGCTTAGGTAATATTGGCATGATGAAAAGAGGTGTATCAAAGATCAATTATGAAGGTGTAACCAAAAAGGGTGGTGGGTTTATGGTAAAGATAATTGGCTTTCTACTCAAGGTAGAGGGATGAGGCCCCAGAATGGAGGGTAAGGTTGAGGGAGGCAAAATAATGGCCTTCTAACCTTTGTGTGGTTTCACCTCTTTGGTTGCTTTGGTTTGGTGTTTAACAATTGGGTTTGAAGAGGTTAGGTCTACCTTAATTGAAGGGTGTTTAAGGTTTGGTGTAGGAAGGATACCAAGGTTTTTGATTGGTTTTGTGTGAGAATATGGCTTAGTTTCTTGGGTTCTAGTTGTCTCAGATGGTTGAGGTATTGTTAGATTGGTAAGAGTTGTTATGGGTCTAGTTGATAAGGTAGGATTTTGGATAGTAAAAGTGGTAGATTGGTCTACTGAAGGCATGGTTGGAGGTTCTAGCTTGGTGATATAAGGTAGTCCAAATTGCTTCCAAAAGGTGACTTGATCTATATCAAGGTTGGATATAAATTCCAATTTTTGCACTAGCCTAGAGAATTTTTCATAGGTTGGTTTGATTCATAAATAATAGACCTAAAAGATAAGCCTCTAAGTGGGGACATAGGGATGGTACCCTCATCTTCTTCCTCAATCAAAGGATGCCAAGTTTAGACAAGTGGTTCCTTTGTGGGAGGAGTAGACATGGGGGTTTCTTTCTCAAGAATGATTTTTGAAGGGGGAGTAGGTTGTTCCATAGTTAAGGTAAAGATAGGCTGGTGATGGTTGGTTGTTCTAATATATTAGATAAAAGAGTGGTTAAGGACTTCCAAACATCAATAAGTGGAGGGGTAGAAGATGATGCTTCCTTATTTTGGGTTTTTATAGGAGGAGAAGGTAATTCCAATACCTCAATAATCAAAGAGGGTGAGGGATAAATAAGTCAGTCAATAGGCTCTTTAACAATGAGTGTGTTAAGAACCATGTTAATTATATGGGTATCATGAGATCACTTGATGTTGATCCTCTCATTTTTGGTAGGATCATGGTTTGGCAAGGGTTGCCTAAATATATCAAGGGCTTGGTTTGATGGTGCATTGGGGTTGTCCAATGTAAGCTTCCCCTTGTCAATGAGAGATTGGACAAGGCTCTTGAAGGTATGCACCTAATGATGTCATTCCTTATTACCTGATGAAAGTCACATAGATCATTTTCATTGTACCAACTAGGTGTGGGATGAGAGGAGTCAAATTGTTGGGGTGGCTTGATAGGAGGAAGTTGAATGATGTTTTCTTTCAATAACTTCTTCAAGATGGAAGCATAGGATTCTTTGAGTGGAGTGAATTGCTTTTGTTTTTTTTTGGTTTGGTTTATTAGGTTTTTCTTTGAGGAACTGGAGTAATTATATTGGTTGATAGAAGGTGGAGTAGCTTTCAGGATAATTGCGTTCATGATTTCCTTATTTTTGGTGTTGGTATTAGACCAGTTGTTTGACTTGGAAGAAGAAGCCTCATTGGTTTTGTTGGTTGAGTTCTTATTTTTAATCTTTATCTTTCCTTCATTAATGGCTTGGTTTTCTAACCTACGTGCCATGGTAAATGCTTCATCAAAGGTTTGGAAGATTTGGACACAGAGTGTAGAAGAGATATGCTTGGCACATGCCTGAGCAAAGAGCTCTATGAGTTTGGGTTGAGGAAAGGAAAAGGAAAGTTAGTTAATCAAGATCCTCTAACAAGAAACAAAATTTGCAATAGATTCATCCTAAAACTATCAAATAGAGTGGAGGTCAGTGATATAAACTTTATTAGAGATATTGATTGAAAAATTGTCCAAGAAGGTTTGAGCTAGTTGGGTGAAAAAGAAAAGGGAGTGATTAGGTATGGCACTATACCAATCTAATGCTAGACCAGATAGAGACATGGGGAAATTGTGGAGAAGAAGGGCATCATCATAGGTGATGAGATAGTAAGCATGCCTAAATACCCTAAGGTGCTATTGGGGATCCTCCTTGCTTAAAAATTTAAATAACTTGGGAAGTTTGCATTGGGGAAGATATGGCCTAATAGGTATGGACAAATGGATGGACTCATTATATATTTGATCATATGACAAGATGTTATGAGAACCTGAAATGGATGACTCTAAGGTGGTCATATTTTCCATAAGCATCTTCATTAGGTCATCTTGGGGTTGTGAACCCAAAGGGTTATAAGATGCATACTACTAGGATGGTTGGGAGACATGTTGATAGTGGGTAAAATGTTGAGAGGATAACACATATTGGTAAGTAGATGCCAATGGTTGGGTAGAATATACATAAGGATAGGTAGATGTATATGGTTGGGTAGTGGGTACATGCTCTTGTAGGTTATGGATGTAGCCTAAGGTTGGTACAAAGGGTGCTTGTTGGATAGGAACAGTAAATGGGCTAGTGACCGATGGAAGGGTGGTGACCCTTGTGTTAATCAGTGGCAAGGTGGAATGTATAGACATCATAAAGATTTGAAGTAGAGTAGTGGTTAATGGGTTAGAGATAACTAAAATAAGGTTGGTAGTGTTAGATTTAGGCATTCCTATTGTAGAGGAATGGTTAGTATGAGTAGAAGGTTTAAGGGAAGTGGTAGTTTGAGTTGGTTGGTTTTTAATGGTAGTTTTAAAGGGGTTATTGGTTGATGAGGAATATTGGGTAGTCAAAAGTTGGGTAGTAAACATGGTAATGGAGGTACATCCCATGTGATGGAAAGGCATGTCATAAGGTGGATCTATAGATGGATCCAAAGTTGAGATATAGTAAGATGTGGTTTTAAGGTAATGTTGCAAGGCTATGAGATTGTTATCTAGGAAGGTGTAAAAATTTTCATCTCGTTGAGGAACCTCCTGAGGGAAGGTAGGACTTCTTGAGGGGTGAGGAGAGTCTATTGGTTCAAAAACATAGTCCATAGATGAAGAGGTAGGTTGGTTTGGTGATGGGTTTTGATTTATAAGGTCTCCTCACTGCTAGTGAGTGAGAACCATATGAGATAGGGGAGAGAGAAAATCACAAACAACCTCACTACTCAAACATAGAGAAAACAAGAAAAGATCAAAGAAATCAAATCACAATCTAAAATATGCATTAAGCCCTAGAGTTTTAATTAATCTCAATTTTTGCATATGCTATAAGAGGACATGTGACTAAAATTGGTTTGTAGATCAAGTACTAAAAAGGAAGTTTATTATTGGTTCCAGGTCATGTTTAGGTGCTCAAAAAGAATCTATATTAGAATCAATACATGGATTGGTATTGGGTCCTACCCTATCACTTCACGCACCATAATGATCAGGGTGTTAGGTGATAAGCCAATATATATTGATATCTAAAGATTATACTCAACTAGAGAGCTGAGTTGGTCCTCCCCTTGGTAATGACCTCCAATTAGGATTGTTGGGAAAGGGCAATGTAACTGTTAGGTGATGAAATCCTAGTCAAGACTTGTCTCAAGTTTGTTTGATGTTTAATTGGTGAAAGTGGTTTGGTTGAGTGTGTAAAACAAAGAGTGAAGCTATGATAGATTAATTTGCCTTTTAAGTTAATCTATGTGAACTAAACTTTCAAGAAGTCAATGTATGCACTTGATTTTAAGCCCAAATGAAACTTTTGATTTTGTTAATGAGGATAGAATAGTGAGAGAATTCAAGCAAAAAAGAACCCAATTAAGGACACAAGGGTCCCATCGATCATGCTGAAATGTTTCAATGAATTTTTTATTATTATTGGAAAGAAGGAAAATAATAAACTAAGTATGGGTATGGTTGAAAAACCTATTTTATTATACGTGCATTAAATCAAAATATTGTGAAGTACTCCTCTTTGGCTTGGGAGGAAGACCTTCAGATAAGAAATCACTAAATTAAACTTATTTGTTAGATAGATAGTTGAGTGGATTTCCTAGTGATAGTTAGATCCTAGAAGTGAGAGCTTCCTTAGGGGATATCAATCCACATGTTTTAAATAATTAATTTTATAAAATAGAAAGGAAAGTACTCACATCAAAAATCAAAAGGGTATTGAAATTGAACATAAGAATTCTTGCTAAGGAATATTATATAAATGATTAAATTAGTCCTAAACTAATTAATGCTAGTGTTAGAAGGTCAAGGTCTACTTCATAAAATAAAAGAGTGGTCTATGAATAGGTAGGAACACAAAAATTTAGGTTTAATTGGGTGTAGATAGGTGAAAACAACTTGATGGTTTTCACTAACATAGTGACCATTAGTGGTTATGTTGACTGTCAATGGTTAAGGTGATCGTCAATGGTCAAGGTGACCATTAATAGTTGGAAAAATTATTAGTGGTTGAGTCAATAATACATGGTTACTATGTCTAGATCTAGGTTGGTAAAAAGGCTTATTAACGAGATCTAAAAAATGGATTTCAAGAGATAGGTAAGACCTAGGTTCATTTTGAAATGGAAATAAAGTAAATAAATACTAAGAAACAAGTACTTATCTTACCATAATTTGACTAGGTGGATGGTTGAGGTAATTGACCTGTTGGTGGAATGTTGATTGATTTTGATAGAGTAAAGATACCCAAAAACCTGGTGGAGAGGAGTTGGTAAATTGACTCTCTAATATGATTGTTAGATTATTGGATTGTTGATGGTGATTGACCTAGAAGAAAGAAACTCTTGGATGCATAATTCTCTTGATAACAATTGCATATGGATTTCACCTCTCAGCTCCTTTATTCTTATAGTCACAAGTAAGAAGTGGAAGTGATGTTTCAAGTAGGATAAATAATTATAAATTTTCCATGTAATGGCTAGCAATAAGATTTAGACAACTTATATTTAGAAAATAAAAGTGGGTAGTTTGTATGCTTTTGATTAAAGAGGTGGACCCTAACCATAAATAATTATCCTAATCATCAGTGATCAAGGGTAAATTCTAAAAAGGGGTAAAAGGTTAGGCTAAGTCAATTTAGCCAAACTGACTATAAGTAAGTTCAATTAGGTGTTATAGGGTTAGGTTGGTCTAAAGAGGTTCCCAAGGCTGTCAAGGGGTACTTAGACATGTGGAGTCATAGTGTGCAAATTTTTGATGTCTACATAGTAAAGAGATTTCCTTATGAGTTCATGGTGGATTTCAATTATAGGTTTTAGAAGACCTAGAATAGAATTCCTATAGTGATTAAGCCTACTCAAAACTATGCTTTTATGTATTATCTAAAGGCTCTTAATGTAGATGTGTCTATGATGATTCAATCCATGGAAGGATATAATCTACATGAGACTTTTGAAGTAGTAATAGAGGATGAAAATTGCCTTATAGAAGCAAGAAAGTTGTCTCCAAGGCCACCTAGGCCTTTATTTCCTAAGATTCATCCTCCTACTCCTACTATTCTCTAGTTCTAGATTTAAGAAGTCCTTATCAAATAAAAGGTAATCAAATTGACATATTAGGGAAGATAGAGAGTCTTTTCAAAGCTCAAAAAATTAAGTTGGTTGCAATAGAAAGGAAATAAGCTTCACCTTATGGGTCATATCAAAATACCAATTAGAATTATCAGTAAGATAGGCTACCTTTTCAATCTAATTAAAAAGGATAAGGGTAGAATTCTCAATCAAGGAAATATAATCCTAATGATCTAAGAAATTCTAGAGCTATTATTCCAAATCAGATCAGCTATGCTCAAGAAGGAAAATGGAAGAATCAATGGGATAAAGGAAATAACATGTTAGTGGATCCAACTAGTGAGATCTCTCAATAGTCTTATATGTAGCAGAGTTCAGCTCCTCTTTCACATGAAAACTAGCCACATTCTCAGAATAAGGAATCCTCTCTACCACATAGAGACATTCCTTCCTTCACTCAATCAGAAGTGCTAAATCAACAATAAGGTTGTAATAAATTTCCTACTAAAACTACATTTTTTAACTTTTAGGAAGGCAATAATTCATTTGAATACATGGATGTAAATCAAGGAAAAAATATGTCTAATATTGATAATTATATTACAACCCATACTAGATATAATAAAAGGGAAATTTGTGAAGGTTCAATTCTTGAAAAGGTATATCCTCTTCCTTTTTATCTACCAGAAAATACCACCACTCATGATGTGTCACAAAAGACATCAAATCAATAAACACAAGATCCAAAGGGGAAAAATTTAAAGGGGCCTTATATTCCTCTATTCACATAATATTTAGGAGGCACTTCTACTCTTAAATTTAAGCATAGGAAATCCACTTCTCCACTCATTATTGTGGATCAAATGAAGAAGGATTCAATATCAATTTCCATGTGGGATACACGGCTAATCACAGGTCAAAAGGAGTTTCTACAAGAAGAGCTTTCAAAGTTCAATATCTATGATAGACAACCTAAAAAGGAAAGATTAATTGTTATTATAACAAATTGAAATCAATTTTTTGATCCTCAAGTTCTAAAAGTGACTAATCCTCCTCCCTTTTATATTTATTTTATCATAGGAGATTATCTAGTTCACAATTATATGATTGACAGTGGGGCTAGCACCTCTATCATGCCCAAGTCAATAGCTTACAAACTAGGAATCTAGTATGAACCCCATGAGAAATGTGTATTGAAATTAGATAGGTCTCTTACAAATATTATAGGTGTGTTGAGAGATCTTAAATTCATACTTTTTACTTATCCAAACTTCACCATTACATAGGATGTAGTTGTTGTTGATTTACCTCCATATTTTGCACTATGCCTTTCCATAAATTTTACTACTAAGATAAGAGGTTACCTTTATAAAATTGGTTATACATGGTTTTTAGACCTTGGTATGAAACCAAAGTCACAATATGGTCTGATCCAATTTCCAAATTCCATATTGAACCATATATGCCAAATATGTCAAATGTGAATTGTAGTATTTTAGAAGAAGATGAAAATACCAGTGATCAAGAACCTTCTAAGTCAATTAAAATCATACTAGATCTACTCCTTGATGAGTGTGCTGGTGATAACCATGTATATGACCCTTAAAAATTTATTGAAGAAGCAATTTTTGGTGTCTACTATATTCATGAATAAGGCGACTTATTTCCTAGTCTCACCAGATCAATGTAGGATCAAGGAGTGTGGAATCAATACTTTGATGGATCTAGATCAAATAATGGCAATGGGACTGGTGTAATTTTGGTTTCATATCTAAATCAAAGGTATTATTTTTATATTGTATTTCAATTTATTTTTACATAAAATACTATAGAGTATGAATCTCTTATTCATGGATTTCAATGGGCTAGAAAGAGGGGTATTAAGATTTTGTAGGTGAAAGGTGATAGTGAGTTGGTAGTGCATCAAGTTAGAGTTTTAAGTGCAATAAATAATTTTATTATAAATGCCTAAAAATACATATTTTGGGACTTCAAGGAAGATTTCCATGAATTTAATAGTTGCTCCATTCTTAGAGGAGCCAATAAGCATACATATAGACTTATTACCATAGGAGCACAATATGACATTGTGGATCAGCTTAAGGACACTAAAAACTAGACCCATTTCAAGGTTTTATGCATACCTTTAGTTCCAAATAATGATGTAAGTTGGAATTTTTTTGATTATGATAAACATATAGCTTATTTCTTACAAAATGAGGCAGAATTTTACCCAATAAATCTTGATAAATTATAGAACTAATATGAAGATCAAATTGTGTAGTTGAGATCAAACAAGATGCCTAAAGGTTTGGTGACTTTAGAAATAATTTTAAATGAATATGATAAGATAATAAAGGATAAGGTAAGCATCTCTTCCAATAAAAAATTATAAGTAAATTTATATAGCTAAAGCTAAACAACTCAAGTTCGGAAAAGTTAAAACTAAAATAGAGAGAGGAGGTTTCATTTCATTATGTAAGGAGTTTGTGGATGTGTTTTATTTGGAATACCATGATTTGAAAGGTTTTGATCCTAGGTTATCACATCATACAATTTATCTTGAAGAGGATGTAAAACCAACAAGACATAAGCAAAGGCCAATCAAACTCAAGGATAAAATCCTCATGAGAAAGGAGATTACAAATTTGATTAAGTCAAATATAATATTTCCCATCAAGAATTAAACATGGGTATCAAACCTTGTACTAGTGAGAAATAGAAATTGAGAGATAAGACTATGTGTAGATTTTAGAGATCTAAATAGATTGTCACTAAAATATCACTATTCTCTTCCCTCCAAGGATCAAATTTTGTAGAGAGTATTAGGATCACAAAGGTTCTCTTTACTGGATGGGTACTCAAGTTACAACTAAATATTGGTAAAAGATAAATTCCAATAAAAAATAGATTTCACCACCAAATGGGGTACTTATGCATATAAAAAGATGCCCTTTGGACTCTCCAATGCTAGAGCCATTTTCCAAAGGGTAATTGATATTAATTTTCATGGTATTTTGAGTGAAATGGTTTTAGTTTATCTGGATGACATTAATATATTTTCAAAGGATCATAATGATCATCTAACACCTTGAGAATTGTTTTTGATAGATGTAGATAATTTGGGGTCTCCTTGAATCCATAGAAGTGCATCTTTGTAGTACACAAGGGAAGACTTCTGAGCATGTTGTGTGTAAAGCTAGAATTTCCATTCACCTAGATAGAATAGAAACAATCCTTTCTCTATCATTTCCTAAACATAATAAAGGATTATATAGCTTTTTGGGAAAAATCAATTCCATTAGAAGACTATTTCTAGTTTTGCATAACTGGTAAGGCCACTCACTCAAATGTTGAAGAAACATCAAGAGTTTAGTTGGAGTAAAGAGGGTAAGATAAGATTTGAGGATATCAAGGAAGCCATTATTTAAGATCCTACTTTTCTCAATCCTGATTTCAATAGGGATTTCTTTATGTATGCTTTTTATAAAACTAGTACATTTTCAATTATTCTTATGTAATAGAATAGTGAAAGTTTGGAGCAACCAATCAATTTTTTTAGCTAAGATTTAGAGGGATATAAAGATAGGTATTATTATTTTTTAAATAATATGCTTGATTTTATATTTGGTTTGAAAAAACATAGACATTTGGTTTCAAATAATAAGATTTTTCTAATAATAGCTCATCCTAGTGTGAAGGATTTCATCCTTAATAGAGACTTAAGTGAAAATAGAGTTGGATGGGCCACTAAGTGCATAGAATATGAAATTTAAGTGAATGTCACAAATATTTTTTGAGTTAAATTATTATTTTAACATTTTTAAAAATATGTGAAAGGATAAAAAGAGGTGATTTTGATAGTTCAGGACACTCAACATGAAGCTGAAACTACCCCTCCTTCTAGATGGACCATGACATTGATAGATTCCTCCAAACAAGAGAGTATCATATGGTATTAAATTAATAAAATTGGAGAAATTTTAGTATTAAATAAACACCATACATTATAATTGATGGAGTTCTTTTCAAAAATGATATTGGAGGTATGCTTTTAAGGTGTGTTGAAACTAGTCAAATTGATAAGCTTTTAGAATAATTTCTTGATAGTCCTTTTAAAGGCCATTTTGTAGCCAAGAATACAAAAGTAAAAATAATTTGATTTCATTAATTTTTTAATCATTTATTCAAGTATGCACATACATGGGTTATAAAGCGTACAAAGTGTGTAATTTTTAAAGGAAAATAGAGACTAGCTATTATGCCATTGAAGCCTAATCATGTTGAGCATCCCTTCATTTAATTGGGTTTAGACTTCATTGATATGATTCATAATCCATGAGTGCTAGTCATAAGTGGGTTATAATAGTCATAGATTATTTTACCAAATGGGTGGAGGTAGTTCCACTGAAGGAGGAAAATGAGAACTTAATTCTTGAGTTATATGATAGTTTAGTCACCCATTTTGGAGTCCTTTCCACTATCATATCAAATAATTATTTGGATTTAAGTATTAAAAATCTATGTGAATTAAATATTTAGCATGGTGTTTATCTGACATCTTCATTAAACTATTATCCATAGGGTAATGGACTAGCAGAGTCCACTAACAAGACCCTGATTTAGATCATTAAGAGAACAATGGAAGATAATCAGAGATCATGGAATACAATGTTGAATACTACCTTATGGGAAGATAGTATCACTCTTAAGAAGGCCATTGGTCATTAAAATTATCTTTAAATTTATGGAAGAGAGGCAAGGCTACCTATTTCATTAGAACTTCTAGCTTTGGAGCTTGTACACCAATTAAAGCTTATAGAAAATGATACAATGGAGGTAAGGATGAAATAACTAAGAGAATTGGAAGAAATAAGATATGATTCCATGCATACCATATGGTTAAACCAATAGCACATCAAGAAATCCTTTGACAATAGATCATCATTAAAGACATTTCAGTAAGGAGACATAGTACTCAAATGGGATGAAGAACATGAAAAACCAAGTAAGCACTCCAAATTTGATATCCTTTGGATTGGTCCTTATGTTATCATATATTGTAAGGAAACCAATGCTTTCTAATTATCCAAACTAAGTGGATAAGAATTTCTTATTCCTATGAATAGGATGTTCATCAAGTATTATTATTAGAAGAGTCACTCCTTTATAGATAGTCATAGTTTTATTCATCTAAGTGCATAATTAAGACATGATTTATTAGTTTTTGTTATATTTTATTATTCAACTATTTTTTCTAGTTTGTGTTTGTGTTTGTTTGTTTGTTGTGTCAGTGTCTACAAGTTCTCCTAGTTTATGTATATAGTCCAAAATATGATATAGTCTAGAGTTTCTACATTTTATTAACTAGAAGCCTATTAAACCCCTAAAAGTCACCATAAATGTTGATAATTTGGCCTATCAAGGCCAAATACCAACCCCTATAATCTGAAACATTCAAATGTCTGGTCAATAGCCCCTTCAAGCTAGTTAAATATGTGTATTTTGGCCTAAGAGAGCAATTTTTGGTCTTTAAATGTTTAAATAGAATTAAAAAAGTCATTAAATTATCATAAAATTCCTTTAAATATATTCAAATACATCACTCTTGCCTTAATATAAAGTTTAAAAAGTTAAAAAGGTGTTTTGATATGTTTTAAAGTCTAAAAAGGGCCTTTTCTAATTCCCACATGCCAAATATGGATTCCTAAAGTGTGTAAAAGGATGAAATTTTGTATTTTCATGCTGAATGAATCATATTACTTCTATATTATTCTAATTATAGTGGTGTAAGTTTAAGGTGTCTTAAAGGGAAAGAAAAGGACTATTTTCATTCATTTTATAAGGAAAAGTATGGATTTGTATGGAATTTTGTACATATGAAACATGAAATATGAGAATCAAGACATGATAAGGATTATAAAATAATTTCATGGAAATTTGAGGCCATATAATCCCAAAACTAGTCATCCCAAGTAAATGACAAGTTTTCACAAAGAGACCTACTTTTAGGTTTAATGATGGTATAGATTGGAGAGATAAGATACATCTCTAAAATTTTGGGTAGAGAAATTAGACATATATAGATATTATTTATGTAGTAATTGTTTCTTGAATTTTTCTCTCTTACCTCATGAATCATTCATTTGAATTGAGGCTAATTTAAGTAGTTCTACATCTATGAAGGCAACCGGTTTTATTCAAGTTCTCCTCACCAGGGAAATATTTAAAGAAAATTCAAGTTTTCATAGATTATTTGGAACCTAATAAACCCTTACATGCACTCATTTAATCCTTATGCACACATGTAAATTTTAAACAAATCTCACAAAGATAGCTAGTGCAATCTATAGTTGGGCATGCTTTCAAAAAGGAATTGTACAATTTTGAAGAGAGAGTGGGTTTTCAAGTTTTCTTGTTTTGATCCTTGGTATGAATTTACTTTATGTTATAATTATTATAATATTTGCCTCAATAATTTATACAAATATTCATGTTTTATCCCATCTTTGTTTCTCAAAGTGTCTCAAAAGGCCAATTTAACATATTTTAAGGAAAGTTTGCATATTTTAAGTTTTTTGTAGAAACCTATGTTTCATTTTCACCTCCTTACCCTCCTCCAATTTCATCCAAATTAATATGGTGAGAGGATGATGTGTTCATGTATGCTTATAACTCCTCATCTCAGCCTTGTAATGCTCATAATGTCCTTTCCCACCTCCATCTCACTCACCCCCATATCACTACCTTGTCACTATGTTTTGTGATTTTTCCACCGTCCTTTCATGTATTTTCATCATATTTAATCCTCATCACCCATTAAAACATTCCCATTCAATGTATTTCATCCTTTAAGAGTGTAATGTTAGGATTGTGGAGCTAAAAGCTTCACTAATGCAGACACAGAGGAGGTTGCAGGAGAGTTGCTGAGTGTCAGAGACACCGGCATCAGTCAGGCCAACCGACGTCGGCAGGATAGGGCAGGAAGGCAACCGACGTCGGTCAGAGATCGGCCGGTGTCGGTGACACCCAGGCGAACAGGGACCGGCGTCGGTTGCCTGTGTGGTTTGGACTGTGTTTATTACGGGCAGTTAGCTAACGAACCAAGTGTTTGCATGATCAAGGCTAATTATAGACTGAGAGCTGTGGATCTAATTATTGTAATTAGATGTCTAGTTATTGTTTGGATGAGATCTATATAATAGACTCATGGTTGTATTGGAAAAGTGTGCTAGGGAGTAAGAGAGCATAATTATAAGTTCCTTCTATGTGTGAGGTAGAGCAATGGTGCGTTCCTCCTACTGCCTCAGTACCAGGTGTGTTGGTGCTGGATTGGAGAGCCAGTTGGGTTCTTCACGAGTGTAGGATCTTGGTCACAGTTGCATGGCCTATATAGGAGATCTACATGGTAAGTAAGGTCATTGATCTGCAGGTGTATGTGTGTACAAGGTCGAGGTTCATAGGTGAGCAGAACCGTTGTTTGATTTGCAGGTGTGCAAGATCATATAGACAGCAACACAACAGGGAGCAGTATCAGGCAGGATCTACTTGGAGTACAGGTGTGTACTCGAATAGAGCAAGAGGAAGGCAAGGGAGTTCTTTCCATAAGTATGGTCTATTAAAGTGCAGGTTATTGTAGGTTCATGGGAGATCTACTTGAAGTACCTTGAGTACTTGTGGAGTGCGTGGAGCACTTGTGGTGTGCGTGGAGCATGGGAGGTGAACACCAACTCTGTATTTGAGTTGGGTGTTGTGACCTGTGAGAGGGAGAGCTTTGGGGAGAAGAATTACTATTCACTTGAGGTGTAGCGAGCCTCTGAAGAGGTGGTGGAGAAGAAGTGGCATCTTCTTTATTGTATTCTTTTTTGTATAAAGTGTTAATACAAGTTATGTATTGTCTCTCATATGCTGTGTTATTCTGAATTCTAGTTACTTGTTGATTCTGGTTATTTTTGCATATTAAGTTGCTTGAAGTTTGGTAATCAATTGTATGCTTCCAGTGTTTTGCACCCTGACAAGTGGTATCAGAGCTAAGGTTGCAGGAAGCAGGGTTGTGTTTTGGTTACAGGGCACTCTCAGGGGTTTCTGATTGAGTGGGAGTAGAGCAATGGTAGATCAAAGTAAGCTAAGAATGGAGGAGTTGAAAAGCACAGACGGTTACTCACGGTCCGATGGAAAGAAAGAGCAGGTAAAAGGATATTGTTGGTTGGTAGCAGATTAGCATGAAGAAACTGAAGATACGAATGTTGCAGGTGTTACACAGGATGTGTTTGTAGGTTTCTTGGATAAGTTGAATCTTGGATAAAAGATTCAGTTGCCTCTTTCCATGTAGCCCCAGGTAGAGGAGCTGGTGAGCCTTGCCAAAGGATTGGCAAAGGGGAAGTGAAGCTAAAATTGCAGGCGGCCAACACACAGGTGTTGATGAAGGTCATGCAGGTCCCAAGTTTGGAGATATGGCTAATTTCTTTAGAAAGATTGGGTGATGAGAGATGCACAAGAACTCTCACAGCGGTAGCACTTGAATTAGCTGGTGTTAAGAAGACAGGTACTCTTTATCTACTTGTCTATATTACTGATTCTTCTTCTATTGCAGAGACATGGCTTCGTAGGCTTGGTCACATGAGCAGGAAGGAGATGCATGTTCTTAAGTGGAAGACAGATATATTTGACAGGCTTAAGAACTGGAAAGCCTTGGTGTACTTAGAGGAGATGGCGGACAGAACCCAGTGGATGGTGCTAGATACTTCTAAGCAGAGCAGTTTGGACATGGGTTTTGATTCAAAGAAGCTCGCGGGTAAAAAGTCATCACTCACAGGCAAACACAGACACCGACGTCGGTCAAGAAGAATCGGTGTCGAACAGACAGGTGCCGATGTCGGTCATGTGCAGACCGAAGCTGGCGATGTCGGGCAGAGTAAGATCGACGTCAGTCAGGGGACCGACGTCGGCAGTATGTAAGACCGATGTCGGTCAGGAGGACTGACGTCGCCAGCAAGGACACCAACGCTGGCAGGTTGGTAGTCAGGTACAGATGCATGGAACCGATGTCGGTCAGATGTAGACTATGGGGTGACCGAGGTTGGTCACTGTAACAAATTTTGGGTGGACAACATGCTGTCAAGGAGTCTCAAACACCCATACGGAGGACTGAAGGCGTAAGTAGGCCATCAAATTTGTGTTCCCCTTCTTCATACTTGTTGTTGATTGTAGAGTAGGAAGGATCCAGGAAACAGGTGTGAGCTAGGCAGGGTTATGATGCAGAACCAGACGGGAGTTTTTGGTAGGTTTGCTAGCTGGATGAAAGCACAGAGATGAATGGATGCCTTAGTAGAAGAATAGAGAGAACGGATACGTGAGACAGAAGACTAGGGCATATGGTCTTGAGGAGCTGCAGGACAGTGGTACTAGGTTTGACAGGTGGAGGACGAAGCATGGCTTAAGTCAGTGTTAGGTAACTACTGTGGTTTGCCTTACCAGGTGGATGATGAGTCACGGCATCATTTTTTTGCTGTATGTGGATGGTATATTTGCTAGTAGGGTTAGTACATACAGGGTTTTACTGAGCTAAGGGTAAGATTAGTTCAGTGTCATGTCATGAGGAGTTTGGAGCAGCGAAATTCTTTGACATGGGAGGCATGGAGATCACAGGTTGATTTTGTCTCGAGTGGGAGCTGATGTGAATCAGGTGTTGGTGAGGTTCGGGATGCAGAACCGGAGCACACTAAGGGCTGGATAGGTACAGTGTTTGAAATCACATGAGGTCTGGTATAGACCTGAGTATTCCCATGCAGTGGGAGCTGTCAGAGTTAGGAGCCAATTCGGGGAAGTGGGTTCTCAAGTTTTTGAGAGGGACCGGCAGCAGGTGTTGCTATGCAGGGTCAGGACTTCACTACAGGTGTTGTAGGTTCGGATGTGGCAGGGTACTCGGATGACAGGTGGTACACCACAGGATGTGTGGTGGGTTGTCTTCAGGTGGGAGCTTGAAGAGGGATATAAACTAAGAAATAGATTAGATGGGGTACAGGTACAGGTATAGTGCAGCTGTTTATCTCCAAGTGGGAGATTGTTAGGATTATGGAGCTAAAAGCTTCACTGATGCAGACACGGAGGAGGTTGCAGGAGAGTTGCTGAGTGTCAGAGACACCGGCGTCGGTCAGGCCAACTGACATCGGTAGGATAGGGCAGGAAGGCAACCGACGTCAATCAGAGATCAGCCAGCGTTGACGACCCCCAGGCAGACAGGGACCAGCGTCGGTCGCCTGTGTGGTTCAGACTGCATTTATTATGGGCAGCTAGCTAACAAACCAAGTGTTTACATGATCAGGGCTAATTATAGACTGAGAGCTGCAGATCTAATTATTGTAATTAGATGTCTAATTATTGTTTGGATGAGATCTATATAATAGACTCATGGTTGTATTGGAAAAGTGCGCTAGGGAGTAAGAGAGCATAATTATAAGCTCCTTTTGTGTGTGAGGTAGAGCAATGGTGCGTTCCTCCTAGTGCCTCAGTACCAAGTGTGTTGGTGCTGGATTGGAGAGCCAGCTGGGTTCTTCAGGAGTGTAGGATCTTGGTCACAGTTGCATGGCCTATATAAGAGATCTACATGGTAAGTAAGATCATTGATCTATAGGTGTATGTGTGTGCAAGGTCGAGGTTCACAGTTGAGCAGAACCGTTGTTTGATTTGCAGGTGTGCAAGATCATATAGACAACAACACAACAGGGAGCAGTATCAGGCAGGATCTACTTGGAATACAGGTGTGTACTCGGATAGAGCAAGAGGAAGGCAAGGGAGTTCCTTCCATAAGTATGGTCTATTGAAGTGCAGGTTATTGCAGGTTCATGGGAGATCTACTTGAAGTACCTTGAGTACTTGTGGAGTGCGTGGAGCACTTGTGGTGTGCGTGGAGCATGGGAGGTGAACACCAACTTTGTATTTGAGTTGGGTGTTGTGACCTGTGAGAGGGAGAGCTTTGGGGAGAAGAATTACTGCTCACTTGAGGTGTAGTGAGCCTCTGAAGAGGTGGTGGAGAAGAAGTGGCATCTTCTTTATTGTATTCTTTTCTGTATAAAGTGTTAATACAAGTTGTGTATTGTCTCTCATATGCTGTGTTATTCTGAATTCTAGTTACTTGTTGATTCTGGTTATTTCCGCATATTAAGTTGCTTGAAGTTTGGTAATCAATTGTATGCTTCCGGTGTTTTGCACCCTGACATGTAAGAAGATGGAAATCATGACAAATAGTAACAAGGAGATATATGTAGACCTTGGAGCATCATAATACAGTTAGAAGATGAGGTTTATAGTAAGTTTAAGAACAATAAAGTATGGTCATGAAGGTACAAGTATAATGAAGACTCAAGGTGAGAGAATACCTTTAAGGTCTAGTGAGATCAAGTAATACATTATCTCAATATAATAATATAAATCATCTTAGGTTTCAATAAGGAGAATATCCAAGGTCAAGAGACCTTGCCTATAATCCCAATGAGGTAGTGTACAAATACATCTATATTCATGCCTTGTTTCAATAGAATGTTGTACTGGAAACACTAAAAGAAGGATTGATGATTTAACTCATCTTAAAAAGTAAATACAAGTTCATTATCAAGATTTTTAAGTAATTTTAAGGTCACATAAATGCTAATTATATATAATTGGTACTATAAGTACACCTATAACTAATAAAGGATATAGTCCTTATGATGTCTTGTCATGACATTAAGGTTAAAATGAGGTTGTGAAATCATTGAAAAGTTTCTAAACCCTAAATTATTATTGATTAAATCATGAATCACCTAAATAAATGTAGCCTTTGAGTATAAGTTAGGTGTCCTTGAGACCACTTATATGCCTCTCCATATCAAAGAAGTAAAAGGCCTACTTGGTAGTCTTTGGACTTTGCTTGGTTTAAAAGAGACTATCATAAAGCACCTAAATTCATGATCAACAAGATTTTGAGTTTTAATAACATAGTTGTTAATTAAAATAGGACTAATAAGACACTAATACAACCTATAGGCTCAAATTACACTTACAATAATCTTATAACAGTCAAGTCCTTTAGAGCTTCATGTTTCAAGGATGCTAGTTTTGATCATCCAAAGACATGGATAGAATTTAAATCCAATTCATGAAGATATAATATATAAAGGCATATGATGAGGTTCAAGGAGGGTTTAATAAGGAGTGAAATAGTGACCTAATATAAAGTAGTGAGGCAAACTATAGCCATAGTGATAAAAGTTGATAAAATATGTAATTCTATGTCAAGGAAAGAAGTGAAGGAAGAGTTTGAGTTGGATATTTTCAAGGAGAATGAAGATCATATAGTGGCCTTGGAGGTTTGTAAGTGAAAGACCAAACATGATATATAGTCTAAAATTTCACCTATAGCTAGCCAAACACTACCTACAATCAACAAGCTAGATAACCATCTATGAAGGAGTCTTCAAGGTTTAAGAGCGTTTCAAAGGTTATTGACATTTTAAAAGTGATAATCATAGCATAATGACAATAAATTATATCCTATTTTTTTTCACACTCTCCAAGAATATAAGGACCTATATGATATTTCATATACATAATATAGTCATGGTCAATATAGTCAAGTTGTTAGAAGGATGTGAAGTACTAATATTTGGCATGATGTTCATAGAGATTTGTGCCATGATGAAAGTCTCATAGTAGTTTTCAATAAGTTTCCAAGATATATACTTATTAATACACTCAATACTCATCCAAGTTAATCTTTTGAGCACACCTACAATTAGGTATGGAGAAAGAAGGCAATGGTTCAGGAGGGTTTCATGACTATTATAAGGTTTCTTACTCATATAGGGTTTTATGAACAAAGTAATGTGAGAATCAGGTTAGATAATTCAAGATATTTCAAACTTTAATGATAAGGAGTGTCTAGGATAATGTCATAGTCATCATGATAGTCAACAAGGGTAAAAAATTAAATAACATAGTCATGTACCTAAGTTTATAAACTAGTATATTGATCATGGTGATCTAGAGTAATTTAATGATTCAAAGTGACATCAAAGATGTAATAAAGTTTTGAGCCCATCATCAAGATTCATAAAAAAGGGACTTTAAATATTTATCTATGTGAAAATTTCAAGCTTGAGAAGGTAACCTATAGTTATATAAGGTTAAAGTCCCACTTTCAAACTAATATGCAAGTTGAGGTCATAATGAGTTTCATATTCAAGGATATGTTAAGAGAAGACAAGTAATATAGAATGATTCAATGGAAATCATATCATAAGTTCATAAAGTAAAATTAAGAAGGTTTAGAAGTACATTGACACATGCATACTCACATAAAACCTTCTTATAGATACAAGCCTATCTTTGAAAGGTTAAAAAGTGATTCTAAGCATAGTGGTATGCAAGGTCATATGAGCAATGGAAGTTTATTAGAATTGAAGATAAGTAGGATTCATTTCAAATTATAATTTGGTTAAGGTAAAAAAAAGTGTACCTCAATCTCATAAGGATGATATTACACAACCAAGTGTATGTATATGAGTATATGAGGCCTAAAGACCTTGTTTGAGGTCAAAATTTGATAGAATAAGGGTTAATGATAAGTTTTAGTAAGGTAAAAATTGTGATGGAGATAAATTAGTGTGAATTAGATCAAATACTCCCCTTTTTTAATATTTTATACCATAGTAACATTGACATATAGTTGTATGAAGTCTTTTAAAGAGGTACAAAGTAACATAAAGTAGCATGAGAGATTGTGAGATAGCCAATGTAGGGTAAAAGGATTGAAAGTAGGTTGTTATGACATAATTAGAGCTTATAAAGATTTATTAGGACCTATTGGCCATTTTTGGGCCTATATACAAAGCTTTCAAAGATTAATCATTATTCTTAATGAGAGAAGGACCTAATGATTAAAGAGGAAGATAAATTTGCTTGAAAACCTTTTAAAACACTTTAGTCCACTTAAAGTGTAATTTGCCATCATATAAGGATAGGTCCAAAGTTACAGATCCCCATGAGGTGTTAAGAGTGCTTGGAATAGATATGAAAGTGCATGGAGTTCATTTGATTCTTTATTGATTCCATGTTGACATTTGAGTCTAATGGCATAAAGTCTAAATACGCAATTTGTAGAGGCCATATCACACACATGTGGTAGTCTCAAGAAAAAGTGATCAAATGGGTTTATCTAGCATGTTCCCTAGTTGTTATGTGCTAAGTTCAAGGTCCTTATTCAAATCATAAATGGATTTATACATGTGTAAAGTTGGTCTCTCAAACATTTCTACTAGGTTTTCCATACTTAGTCATTTGACCTTGACCATCACTAGGACATCATGCAAGAAAAAGTGAAACAACCAACTTTTGAATTTAGTATCTTTCTCAGGAATCCTTGTGTGACTATTGGATCAAGAAAAATTGTAGATTTGCATGCCAAGATCATCTTCAAAAAAATTTAGACCCATGTAAGCATTTTGGGTCAAGAAATAAATCTTCAAAGATGGACTTATATAGTAAGATTTTAACACTAATGTCAAGTTAAATCTACTAAAAAAATCCATTAGATTCTAAATTTGATGGTTTGTGGGACATCAAATTTTTTCCACATGGACATCAAATAATAGTCGTGTCGATGTCAATTTTAAGACCCAATAAATAGCTATTATTTTTCAAACCAAAGTAGATATAACTATCCCCACTCAATCATACATATTAGTCTAATGGAGTAAGATGGGTCAAATATTCAAAGAGCTTGAGAGGCCACCATGTGGCATAAACATGTGAATTTAAAAATTGACACAAGATCCTGAGAATCAATGTGAGATTGTCAAGTGGCATTAGTGGGGATAGAGTTAACAATTCAAAGATAAATCAATGGCTCATGAGAATCTATGCATAAGTAGATCAATAGAACAAACAAGATTTAGAAAATTTAAACACCCAAGTTAGCATTCAACATCCAATAAGTGAGAGTGAGATTAGGACATTTATGATGAAAGTTGAAGAGGTTATTTTGGACCCAAGTAAAGCAAATGTAGAAGAGTCAAGCTTGAAGGTAAACCAAAGATGACCTAGGGACATAGTTAATAAATCAAGAATCATCGTCAAAGCTCCATATAGGTGAAATGTATCCTTTGGATCTAATACAAAAGTCAAGGATAAACTACTGACTATGTGAAAACCAATGGTCTAAGATTGGTTTTTACATATAGTAGACCTATTTTTAACCTCATCATGGTTCACATTTTTAGGTTCATATGGATACCTAATGTAGATGTGGCACATTTATACCAATTCCAAGATGTTACCCTTGTTAGAAAATCATTAGATGATATTATGGCGTCCCAAGAAAAGATCTGGTGGTTACATAAGGGTAATAAGCATTTAATTATTTTGTAACGCCTTTGAAATTGTGCCTTTTTTATAATATCTTGACTCAGTCACATCTTTGACTTAGTTCTAATCCATTAGAATTAGTTGGTAATTTTACAATACATAGATCCCCCTCTCTCCTTTTTCTATAAATATAGGCGTTTAAGCCTTGAAACTAGCTTGATAATCCTTCTTGGGTATGACTAGACTCTACCTAGATTTGATCTTTGTAACCTCTTGAGATAAGTAAAAGACTCTTCTTCAAATTTCATGATTTTGGTATAGTGTGTAAATGTTATATTGATTTTCATATGTGGTGGAAAATTCTCCCTTATCAAATCTTTAATATCACCTAGATACTAGATCATATTATTTTGCAAGTCATGTTTAGTGTCTATTGTCATTTGATTAAAGCTAACAAGTGGATACATTGACTGGTTAGTGCCTTGAATCAAGCCTCCCCAACAATTCCCTTAGGTTTTTATCATTTGATGAACCTTTTCATGAAATAAGAATAAATAAATAACCATTTTGAGTTGCAAATTCAATCTCATTAGTGTTTTTTAGAAGATCGGATAGAGTGGATGAACAATCACATTATTGGTGCTTCACCTCCTTTACATGTTTTCATGCTTTGTTACCCATTTATCTCTCCCTTTTCCCAATCAATTTTTGTTTAGGTGATAAATCTAGAAATAAGCTAACCTTATACAAAGGTCTGACCCTATGATAGGTAACCCATAGCCTAGGGTCAGCCCCATGTTAGACTAGATTTGAGTAGAAGACCTAAACAATCCCCTTCTTAGCTAGGGTGCAAATCTAGAACCCCAACAATTTTGACACACCTAGTGGGACTCATTGGAGCTTGTCCTGTTGACATTGTAGTTGCATTAGTGTTCTTCATAAAGAATTTGGTGATTCCAAGCTCAAGTAATTGCTTCTAAATTCTACGTAGTTTCCAAGTAAGTTCATTTGCATTTCACTATCCTGATGTTATTTTCATGGATATGTATAAAGGAAATCCCTATGCTATACCTCCATATCATCCATATGATGGATCATACCATCCTTTTCATGATCAATGAGCCTTGTTATGATCCAAATCAACCTTACTAAGAGTTCTATCAGAGCTATGATGAGCCTTATCAAGTTTCCCATGATCCTTATTATCAAGAGAATGACTCTTACCTTCCTTATGAACCATATCAGTTTTAAGACCAAATTTCACCTTTCTCGTATGGATATGTTATGTTACATGAGAATCCTTGTCTCCAAGAGAGAATTGATGAAATAGAGCTTAAATTTATTGCATATGCAAGAAAAGTATGTTCAAATTCACAGTATGAGGAAGTGAATGAGCAATTATTTTAGAATGCACCTAATGATCTAGAGGAGAGGCTTAAGTTTTGTAGCTTTATATTATAAAAATTAGAGGCTTATGAGAGGTATAAAATCCAATTGGATTAGTTGTCTCAAGAACCCTCTTGTATTCCCTACCAACCTTCTTATGTTCCTTATTCTCATAAAGTTCTTGACCATGTTCAGTGTGAGCCAATGGAGATTCCTAGTTCGAGTCAAAAATCTATTAAATAATTTACTATTATACCTATTTAGGAGCCTATTCAAGATGTTGAACCTTCTTATTGTTCCCTTTCTTCACCACTTACCCCTAAAGATCAAATTATCTATAAGTACAAAAAGGTTTCAGACCTTGATGAAGTAATGGCCAAGTGGAAGGAGCAAGATATAAAATTTCTCAAAAGGTTCTCTTTCCCTCCTCTTCAAGATCCCATATATGGTTCCAATGCCTTGAAGATCCCAAATTCTGATCCTAATCAACATCCCATGCTTCATAATCTCTCTCTCTCTCTCTCTCTCTCTCTCTCTCTCTCTCTCTCTCTCTCTCTCTCTCTCTCTCTCTCTCTCTCTCTCTCTCTCTCTCTCTCTCTCTCTCTCTCTCTCTCTCTCAAGTAAACAAATTTCATCACCCTCCCACCATCTCCCTTATTCAAGAGGATCATGTTCTATGGAAAATATAGAAAGAGGTTGCATTTACAAATAAAGTTCTTGAATAATGTGAAGAGGATGCTTCAAGTGCATATGACAAAGAGTTAGTAATTGATACTCAACTCGAAATTCAATTTGAAACTGAGATTGTAGCTAAAATTAAAGAGGTTATCTTAGGTATGCACAAGAAGAATGGTCTTGATTTGGAAGAAATCCATTAGAAATTGGTATAGGTTGATGTCATAAATGAAGTTGAGATCTCTCCACTAGAGGAAGATCAAGATTTTTTTAGGCTATTCCTATTTAGGTTGATCAAAGTGAAGAGAAAAAATATGACTGATATCTATATTTTAAATCTTTACAAGATATTAAAGAGCTTTGTAAGGATATGTTTCCCATTATAGAGCATGGTATTAGAAAGTTTCATCAAGAATCACCTATTCAAGATCATGATGGAACTTGGTTTGACTATTCAAAGCTCCTTAAATAGTTGGATGAACTTGCAATAGTTGATAAGAAGGACAAGGTCACTCAAGGATCATGCATAGATGAGATGTCAATTGACAAGGTTGTAGTTGACAAGTAGCATAAATAAAATATAGAAGTGCAAGATGAATTTGTATTTGTTGGTGGCTAGTTTACTAATTATGGCTCATTTTAGGAGATGTTAAGAGAAGTAATTAGAAAAAAGAGTGCTTCTTCAAAGGTTATGTTTAATACACCCCCTACTTTGCAACTTTTACCATCTTTTGTAATTCATGAATTTCCATTTTGATACTGGTAGATCATGTTTTGTCATGGTTAATTAGGTTAGTTTATTTATATTTTGTCTTAGATAAGTGTCATATTTGCACATTTACTTTGTTAAGATAGTTTCCCTGCTTTCTTTTATTTTTTCCCTTCTTTTGGTGGAGTCTTTTGTCTTCATAAATAAAGAGGTTTTTTGTAGTCATGGAATAGATGTGTTATCTTTTATAAGTCAAAGGTCATGTACATGGTCTGAGTTCAAGCATAAAAGTCATAATACCTAGCCAAGTCACCAAAGATGTTGGCCATTTTTGGCCTACATACAGAGCTTTCAAAGACTAAGCAATGTTTTTGATTTAGAGAAGGACCCAATGATAAAAGTGGAAGATACTATTGTTTACAAACCTTTTGAAACACTTTACGTCTACTTAAAGTGTAATTTTTCATATTCTAAGGATAGGTCCAGATTTGTAGAGCCCCATGAGGTGTTAAGAATGCTTGGAATAGATATGAAAGTGCATGGAGTTCATCCAGTTCTTCATTGAGTCCATCTTGGCATTTGAGGACAGTGACAGAAAGTATAAATAGGAAATTTGTAGAGGCCATATCTCACATGTGTGATAGTCTCAAGAAAAAGTGATAAAATAGGTTTGTCCAGCTTGGTCCCTAATCATTATACACCAAGTCATAGGTCCTCTACCAAAGCACAAATAATGTTATACATGTGCAAAGCTGGGCTCCTAGGCATTTCTACTAAGTTTTCCATACTTAGTCATTTGAGCTTGATCATCACTAGGATGTCATACAAGAGCAAGTGGAATGGATAAATTTTGCATTTGATATCTCACCTAGGAATCCTTGTATGACCAATGGATAAAATGAGATTATATATTTACATGCTAGGATCATCCTCAAAAAATGTTATACCAGTGTGAGAATTCTAGCTTAAGATATAAATATTCAAAGATGGACCTATGTAGTAAGATGTTCATGTTAACATCAAGTTAAAGTCACTAAAAAAATATATTGGAGTCTAAATTTGATGGTCTATAGGACATCAAATACATCTATATCGATGTCAAATGATAGTCATGTGGATGTCAATTTTAAGACCTAGTAAATAGTTGTTAGTTTTCAAATTAAAGTAGATCTAATGGTCCTCACTTGATTATACATCTTGATCTAATGGAGTGAGATGGGTCAAATAGTCAAATAGCTCAAGAGACCACCATGTGGTGTAAGCATGTGAACTAATACACTGATAGTAGGATATTAAGAATCAATGTACGCTTGTTGAATGAAACCAATAGGGATAGGGTTGATAATTCAAAGCTAAATCAATGGCTCATGGGAATTTATGCATAGGAAAATAAAAAGAGTGAACAAGAGTTATAAAAGTCAAGGGTTTAAGTTAGCATTTGACAACTAGCAAGTGAGAGTGAGCTCAAGACATTTTTTATGAAAGTCAAAGAGGTTATTTTGGACCCATGAAAATCAAATATAAAACTAATGAGCTTAAAAGTGAACTAGAGATGAACCAGGGCCACAGTTTAGAAACCAAACATCATAAAAAAAAGCTCATATAGGTTAAATATATCCTTTAGGTCTAATACAAAATTTGAGGATAAAATAGTGATTGTGTGAAAACCAATGGTATAAGACTGGTTTTCACATATAATAGACCTATGTGTCACCTCATCATGGTTCACATTTTTATGTCCAAATGGTTACCTAATGTAGATGTGGCACATTATGCCAATTACATGATGCAATCCTTATCAGTAGATCATTAGATGATATTATGGAGTTCTAAGAAAAGATCTGGTAGTTGGATAAGGGAAGTGAGCATTCAATTATTTTTTAAGGCCTTTGAAATTGTGCCTTATTGATAAGATCCTAACTCATCCACACCCTTGAATTGGTGTTAATTCATCAAAAGTGGTTGGGCCTTTTCTAATGCATAGTTCCCCCTCTCTCCTTTTTCAATAAATATAGGCCTTCAAGCCTTGAAAATAGCTTGATAATCCCTCTCTTGGGAATTACTAGACTCTACCCAGATTTGATCTTTGTAACCTCTTGAGAGAAATAAAGGACTCTTTTTCATATTTTATGATTCTAGTATAGCGTGTAAATGTCATATTTATTTGTATATGTGGTGGAAACTTCTCCCTTGTCAAATCTTGAATATCACCTCACTACTAGATCATACTATTTTACAGGTCATGTTTAATATCTAATGCCATTTGATTAAAGATAGAAAGTGGATACATTGACTGGTTAGTGCCTTAAATCAGGACTCCCCATCAATTCCATTAGGTTTTGATCATTTTATGAACCTTTTCATGAAATACTAATGCCTAAACAACCATTTGGAGTTGTAGATATGATCTCATTAGTGTTTGTTAGAAGATTAGATAGAGTGGATAAATAGTCACATTATTGTTGCATCACCTCTTTTACATGTTTTCATGGTTTTTTACCCATTTCTCTCTCACTTTTCCTAGTCATTTTTAGTTTAGGTGATAGATCTAGAAGGAAGTCAGCCTTCTCTAGAGGTCTGACCCTATGATAAGTGACCCACAGCCCAGGCTCAGTCCCATGTTCAACTAGATTTGAGTAGAGGACCTAAAAAATCCCCTTCTCAGCTAGGGTGCAAATATATAACCAATAAAAAACCCAAACGCCATGGTAAAACACCAAAACACAATTAGTCACATGCTTAGACAATGTAAAAGAGACATTTTTAGAGAATTTTGAGGTTTTTGGCATATATATATGGAATAAAGACTTGAAATTTGGTAAACATGGTAATAATTGACTGATGAAACCTCCATATCATTCTAAATTTCATTTCACAAGTGGAAGTGCCTGGTGTTTTGACACAATCCCCTACTTGTTTGAAAATAGTCACCATTGGAATAGGTAGTGTTTTTGAGAGGTTCAAGGTGCAATGGAGGTTTCTAAGATCATTGGAATATTTTTAAATAATTAATATATGTTATTACATCTTAATAATACCTTTAAAGTGTATCCAAACACCAATTCATATGTAAACCATGTCGTTAAGAGCTAAATCAAGCAAGCAAACATATAGTTCCATAATGTTTTTTTGACCTATCAAGCAAGATGCCACTTTAAGAGTGATTTGATGAAATTTTAAAAGTATCATGATAATTTAAATAATTTAGAATAAATATAGGATTTAGTTTTAGTTCAAGGAGAAAATTTAAATTCTGCAATTCTAGAGACTCATTTAAGACACTTGATCAAATGCTCATATCTTTCACCACAGGAAGTGTTTGACCAAAAAATCTTATAATTATTTGAGGAACCCTATGATATTATAATTAATTAACAATTAAGGTTTGTTTATAGGTTGTGATTTATGAACAATCACTAAGAGTGTAAGAATTCTAGAATGCAAGCAAAACCCTACATGCAAATTTATTTATGTAGCTATCTTCTCATATATTTTACATGGTAAACCAATATTTTTATGGATTTAAATGGGGTATGTATAATAAATATGAATTTAAATAAGTTTTGATTTTGAGGTTTGTGCTTAACGAGTCATTGTTAATAAGATTCAACTCCAAAACCCTCCCAAACCCTCATAGTGACCAGTTTTGAGAAAAGTTGATTTTCATGCCATCAAAACCTCATGGATAAACTAAAAATATATTAAATAATAAATTTAAATCATATAATATCCCATAAATTCCAATTTTCATTATATATCTATATGGATAAGGGTAGAAATCAAGTTTTTTAGAAAAAAACATGAAAAATGAGGTACAAGGTAGTTTACATGAATCCAATTCATGGAAATTAAATCCTAAGAATTTTTAATCATCCTAAAATAATCATTTGTTCATAAATATGCCAATAATTTCCATTAAAAACTCCTTAAAAATAGCAACTTTATAGTAGAATGAGGCAAAATTGACCTAGTCAACCATGGTGACTGAGTTGTAAGTGTTTCTTCATCAAAATCACATATCTCATGGTGTAATGAGTTTTTATAGGTATAATACACATTCTAATTTCAGTTTTCATGGATTTATTTCGTGTTATAGTTTATTTAAAATGCAAAGAGTAGACTACTAGGCCTAATTAACCTAGTAAGGCTAGTTGATCAAACAAGTGAAGAGATTTGGCATTGAAGGGGTTAATCAAGTAGTTCATGAGGAATACCCATGTCACATATATATATTTTAAGTGAATTTATAATTAAATTTAAAATCCAAAATTTCCACTTCATGGAAGTTGAGTTCAAATGGAGTTAACTAGTCTTAAAGACAAAATCACTTCAATTAACTATTTGACCAGTTTCATGCACATTTCAAAGTTTTCATGCAAATGAGGATTTATATTAAACCTAAAATCACTTAAGGTAGAGTTATTCATCAAATTTTGGAATATAAAACATGAAAATAATCTTCAAAAACAATTCAAATGGCTTACCACCTTCATTTCAATGCAAAAGGGAGCTTCATGCAAGATTTTGGAGACAAAAAAGATAAATTGAAGATTATTGTATAATTGTAATAGGATTTTTGTCTTGAGTTAACTAAAATTGACTAATATTTCTCTCCTATACACCACATTGGCTATATATTTAGTGTTTTATCTATATATTTAGGCTTTTGAAGCCATTTTATAGATCCCTTAGGCTGGTATAGGAATACTATACAAAAATTGTAATTTGCACCAGAAATCAATAAAGAGAGATTGTTTTTAGCTAATTCATGGTTGTACTATGTAATTATGATTAATAATTTCCATATAAGTGTGGTATATATCTCATTTTTTATGTCCTTTCCCCACCTACTACTATTATTTCATCCTTTACAGGTCTCTTGTAGAGTTATGAATAGAAATTGAGTTGGAGATTATTAGTATGCAGTGTCTTTAGAGACCTTCATTCACACACCGTCAATATGAAAAAATTATTTCAAAACTTCATTTGAAATTATGAATTTTAGGACTGATCTATGAGAGTTTTTTTGACAAATTATTATGTATGTATCCATATGAGTGCCTAAGTTTCAAAGTTTCTAAAGGATCAATAATTATTTAGGTGTATCACCATCATAGATAGATTTCATTTTCAGTTTATTCCTTACTCTTTTCACCAAAACATCAAGTAGTTTTATTAATTTATCCTAAAATTTACATATTCAGAGGAGATAGCAACTAGAGGTCTGATTTTAACATAGGTATCCCATAGCCTTAGATCATTCCAATGTTAGTCCAGATATGAGTTAGACTTGAGTAATTTAATCTCTATTAGGTGTTATTCAGGTTGATAACAAGACCTATATATAATTATTTGAGGTACTTAAAGTTTTTCCACATTCCTTCCATTTCCATCATGACTCTTATGCTCATGTCATTTTCCATATTGACCTCTACCTTGTTTGTTAAAGTCTTTTGGAGAAATCTTAAACCATTAAGCCCATGAGTTACATATTGATTATTAAGAAAGAATGGTTTCTAATACATAATATTAACTACCTAATTTATATGAATCAAAATTAGTTCTTTATTAATCATCTACTAATATCATTCTGATCTCATTCATATATTCATACACATTAGAAGCTCATTAAACCTACAATAATACCTTATGTAAAACACCATCTCACTCAAGCTATATCAAGGAATGACATTTTAAATATTAAGTTACACAAACATTTTATTTTAATTTAATATGTGTATTATAACTAAAACATGAACTTGATAACCCCTAGAGATGAAGACACTCAATTGATTTATCAAACATGTTTGAAAACTACTAACTTTAACAATCAACATAGGCAATCAATTTATTGATAAAAGAATCTTTATAAATAAAAATTAATTGATTATTATAACATTAAAAGTGTACTATTTGACCCTAAAATCATCACTTATAACCATTTTCCTCCATCAAGTTTTGAACTGAAGAAATGGAGTCAAATTTGGACCCTCTCTGGATGACTAGCACTTAGTGACCTCCTTACACTCTTAGAGATTGTTAATAAATATATGGGATGAATATGATAAACAATGTCATTAAATTGAATATAAATAGTTTAATTATCATTTTATAAGATCTTTAAACCTTAATTTCTCTTTCTTGACCATACTAATCAAAAATTGATGGCCTTCTTAGAGTTGCCAAAAAAGTTGATAGGAGAGATAAATTAGTTTTCTATATTTTAGCACTTGAAATCAATGAAAAACATGGATTTAAACTTTAAATTAATAAATAAGGTATTTAATATTCTTTTATGTCAATTTTACCTTGAATACCTATATAAAAACCTTAAAATAGGTCTTTTTAACACTAAACCTTCCATAACCACTTGAGAAACCTGATGAAACTGATAAGAAAAGTATTCATTAGACATTTTAATGTATTGATAGGTATATAATGATGTTATTATGGTATTATACTACTATTATCATGCAAAACCTTCTCCAAAATCCGCAAAGTGGTCCAAAATGCAACCAATTAGGTTATAAAGTTAGCCAAGCATATCACCAACCAATTTGATCAATTATAAAGCATGACATGACCTTAACACAAGCCATGAGGCATATAAATATAATTTTGACTCTTTTAATAACTTTAAACAACTTTAAATAGGTCAAAAGGTGATTAAACAAGCACAAAACTATGATTTCTTCACCAAGTTGTGATTAAACAAGCCCAAAACTATGATTTCTTCACCAAGTTCAAATCTTTGAGATTGCAAATGAAAGAATGTGGAAAAGAAAATAAATATGACAAACTTATTATTTATATAATCTATAATATAGGTCCTAATTACTCAATATTTCTTTTTAATTTTCATTCCACTAAAATTTCTTTAGGACTACATGGAAAATTCCCTCTTTATATGCTTTCATTTCTGACTTAACTATGGAGCAAGACAAGTTAATATAGATGGGCATGTTGAAGTGTTAAAGACTTTAAGCCCTAAATATTTGGAATGGGAAATATAAGGATTCAAAAAAAGATAAGAATAAAAATAATAAGGATCAAGATAAGAAGAAAGAATCAACCTTTTCCATAACAACCACTAAAATCTCCTCTTTTAATGACAAACTTAAGAAAGCAAAGGTTAAGTGTGCCTCTTACAATAAAATTGGGCATGATGAACACAAATGCATTAAGAAACAAATTGATAACCTAAATCATTTTCTATAAAATAATAACATATGTTTTATTAAGTCTATCAACCATAATTCAACAACTTAGGATTATTCTGAGGCAAATGTAAAATGTAAATAGAAAGAAAAGGGCAAGGCTCTTGTAGCAGTTACAACTCCAACCTCTTCATGGGTTTTTGACTCGGGTGCTTCCCACCACATTGGATATTCACAAGTTGAATTGTCTTCCTTAGAGCCTTATATAATTTCCTATATCACTTTGGATTATGACACATTAATATAAGTTGTAGGGAGAGGGTATATCAAAATGGATGGAGGAACATTCAATAATTTTTTAAATGTTCCATCACTTTCAACTAATATCCTATTAGTGTACCAAATTAATCACATTAGTAAGGGCATGATGGTATAATGATTTTATAGTGGAAATGAATAGGGTAGATCACCTAACCATGTTATATTCCTTCTCACATTTTACACCTAATTCTTCTCTGACTACATTACATACTCATTCAAATGGAGTTATAAAACTTTGACATGAATTATTTGGACACCTTAACTATTGATACCTATAAAAACTCAAAAAAAATGACATGATCATAGGATTACCTTGAGTCCATTTATCTAAGGGTATTTATGAGGGTTTCACCCTTGAGATACATCTTGAAAAAATATTGATAAAATCAAAGATTAGAGGGATTTATAGGCATCAGAGTTAGTACATAGTGATGTATTTGGGCCTTTTACCAATCTAGTTTTCACAAATCTTAAGTATTTCCTTACCTTCATTGATGATTTATCAAGGTACACATGGTTTCACTTAGTAAAAAATCTAAAGTTTTTGACAAGTTTTGAGACTTCAAATTTCTTGGAAAGAAATAATATAAGGAATGCATTAAGGTTATTTTTTGACAAGTTTTGGGACTTCAAAGTTCATTATAGTCTTCAATATAATGGAGTTATCAAACACAATAATAAGTCCTTGAAATAGATGTCAAAATAAATGATTCATTCTAAGTCATTGGCACCTCAAAATTAGGCTGAATCCATTTATTTTTTGTGCTACATTAAAAATAGGGTTCCTCACAAAGATTTAAAAGGTATAACTCCCTTTGAATCTTAGAACAATAGGAAACATAAATTTGAGAATTTTAGAGTCTTTATATATCTATCTATGGCACACATACCTAATAATAAACATAAAGCTATGAAACATTAGAGTATGATTTGCATCTTCATAGGTTATCTAGATCATGTCAATGGGTATTACCTTCTTCATTTGATGACACATTAGTTGTTTATAGAGATAAGTGCTAAATTTTAGGAGAATTCCATAGAATAAAAAAATTTAAACACTCATCCCACTTAATTAAAATCACTTGTATTTGGTTCAGATGATTTAGAATAACTTGAGAATATTATAAAGGTTGAGGAAACTATTAACTACTAGACTTACACCCTTTTGAAGGTAGTTTTAAGCCTTCACAGTCTAAAATAACATGGGGATAATCTTAGGATATGGGTTGCCTAATAATTGGTTTTAATCTCTATATTATAAGACTAACTCCCCTTGATGTATCAATTAGGATCTATACTCTACACTACTAGCTTAAAAGGGAAAAGAAAAGAAGGTAAACTGAATGGAAAACTTATCTAACTAAGGTGATACACCAAAATGTGACCTCCACTTATGTAATATGAACTTAAAAGATGAATATAAATATGGAAATTATTTAAATTCTCAAATTAAATATTCCTAAAAATAATGTTTCACATAGAGGCTCAAGCTTGATGCATGATCTAAGGCAATTATTCAATAGGTCTCTCAAAGACACTAAAGAAAGCTCACATTTTCCATACATACAAGTTGATTATAGAACAATATGAAACTTGTAAGTATGAACTAACACTTTCAAATAGGTAATGAGGAAAGGAAAAAATGAGAGGAAACATGTACTAATATTGTCATTCATCAACTAACCATTAGCATACACTAAACATAAGCTTTGAGGAGGCATGAATTTTGTCTTATTCATTCAAAATAGGCAAGTAAAACTATTTTTTTGAGAATTAAATTTACACAACTCATGTTAATTAATATTTTCAAATTCCAAAAATTGGCTTACATATAGATAAAATGAGTCAAAGGAGAGAGAAAAGACAAGAGCCATAAAATTAGGAAATTTAACATTCATTTAGTCCATCTCCAAACCCAACATAACATTTCTTTATTAATAGGATGATGGGAATAAAACATGTCTGTTGTCTATGCTAGTGGAATAGGATGCTAGAGAAACAACTATGCCAAAGAAATGGCTCTTCTATGGGGGTTAAAGTTGGCTATATCCCTAGGAAAAAAGAACATGAGTAGACAAGGTGACTCTAAAATGGTCATAGATGTAATGAATAAATCATCAAATGTGGGAATTAAGCTAAAGGACATCATTACAGGCATCCAATTTATTTTGCAAAAGTTCTCTGGAGTAGAGTTTTCCCATATTTACAGAGAGGGAAACAAGGTCACCGATGCTTGTGCCAACCTTGGTCAAAAAAATTAGGTTGGAGGGTGTGGTGATAAGGTGCTCATATTCCCTTAAACATTAGGGATATTATTCAAAAGGAGATGACTTGTCAAGAATGAGGGGAAATTATGACAAGGGTAGCTCTCAGAGGTGGTCCATTTGAAGAGGGCCATCATGGATTATGAAACTTGATAACCTTGGTACTTGTTTAATAATCATTCATGATTCATTATATCATGAGGTTGAGGCACGTGGGTATCATCATGAAAATCAAGGAGAAATAATATCCAAGCATGGGAGTAGACACATCAGCTCTGCAGGGTTTTTTGAATGATGAGCCATCACATCTTCATTTTGCATAAATGGAAAAAAGGGTTAGCAGCCATTTCAAAGCTGAACACTGAAATTAGGAACTCCACAGTCTGGGTCTATAAATACAAAATGGGAAGAGATCATATTCAAACTAAACCTATCTCTTATTGTGAATTCAAAGATAATCCACTAGTTTGGCATTATTGTAAGGAAGGAGGAATCAACCCATATCTGGAAAGGCTTAATGGTTTTGACGAAAACTTGTCCAAGCAATTTATGAAATCCTAGTTAAATAGGCAGGTCATGGTGGGCAGAATTATTTTTGAAATATCTAAAAAGGTGATTTATATGGCCATGGGAATGTCCATGCAGGGTATAAAACTTCAAAGGAAAACCAAAATTATGGATCTTGCAAGCCACAAACTATTTTTGGGTGAGGGAGAAGAACTCATCCCGTACCAAGGAGGATTTGAGCATGTTAAACTTCTAGAGCCATGGGATGGGGTGTGTTTCATTCTCGAAGGTCAATTTACCAAGTTCTACAACTACCACCTCCCTTTGTTAAAACACTTCAAGCACAATGTTGTTATTAGTTTCCCTTTTTACTTGCTCTCCTCTTTAGAACACTCTGTCCTTAGGGTGAGAGCTAAAATGGCTAAGAAGCTATATATGAACCCTATTTCCCTATAATAGGGGCTGATTTACTACCTATACAAATTTTACTGAGCCCTAGAGCCCTCTAAGAATATCAGAATGGATAGTGGAGATGTTCCTTCCAACCCAGTGTCTGGTGATGCTATTGATGAGTCCTATTTCTCCCCTGCTCCTACCAAAACAAAAGATGTTTTTTTCTCCACCCCTAAAGAGACCCCTATTGATATCCTGGCTCCTTTGCGAGCAAAAAGGGTAAGAAGAGAAAGTTTGATGAAGAGGAAGAAAATATTAGAGAGACCAAGGAGGGGACCCACAAAAATCTCGGTAGGGACACGAGCAGCCAAGGTGGTAAATATTACAAGTCTTCCAAAATTAATAAGGAAGGATTCTCCTCTGGAGTTAGAAGGTTAGGGTGGATCACTGGTAAACCCACCCCAAAGGCCAAATTGATTGATTACTCGAAAAGTGCTTTAGAAGAGGCAACCTAGGAGGAAGAGTCTAAGGAGCTGCAAACACAAGAAATTTTGGAGGACATTGGAGGGAAGCAGGGGACTAGGGATTTTGAGGTTACTGAGGAGCATGGTGATGACACTATGGAAACTACTGATAATAAGGGGAAAATGTATGTCAAGGAAGCGAGTGAGGATATTGAGAATGAGGCTATTTGTAAAGCTAAAATTGGGGCCTTGAAGGATCGTATTTATAGGCTTGATTAGAATTTTGCCAAGGGAATCTGGAATACACTTCTCCTGAATATGTCTATGCTGAAAGAGGTGGGCAATACTAGGCATGATGACAATGCAGAGAATACTAAGAAACTTAATGATCTTCTCAAATCAATGGTTATGCAAGGAGAGTCTTCTCTGACTCTGGTCTTTCTATCCCTTGTGTTTTGTTTCAGTCTCTGTTGTCTCTCAACTAGTGCCGTCATCTCTTTGAAGGCATATTTTGTTTTATTGCCTTCTTGTTTTTTTTTCTTTTTTCTTTTTTTGCTTTGTTAAGGGTTTGGCCCCTGGTTTTCCACCTTACCTTATCAAAAACATTTCTTTATTAATATGTCATCCACCTTTATAAAATTTCATATAGCTTGAATTGAGACATGTATTGAAGAGTTGAAGGAGTATTTTGGCATTGATAAATTATGTTTAACTCGCACAACCTCCTAAATATTTTCTTTCAAACCCCTATTTCCTTGGTCAAGGAGTCATTTCTTTGAAAATAGGCCTTAAAGGCTTAGTAAAGTCTTCATTAATCTATCCTTTTAAACCTTATAACATGATTTATGAGGTGCATAAATAATTATTGGGTTTTTATAAGCTCTTTGATTACAAGATTGACTTTGTCTCTTTGTTAGGCATTAGAAAGAAGGAAGCTCTTTTTAGGAGTCTTTGAGACCATTTAAAACCTTCAAATATTATTCCAATAAACTATGAATTGTTCATACTCTTAAAGTGGTGTGGAAATAAGGATAAAACTCAATAAACCTTTAGAAATGTTTTTATGCATCCATTTGGTGCTTAGATCACTTAATTTTTACTTATTCTAAAGTGGCATAGGAGATAGAAAAAATATTTTTGATTTGAAATAGACAAATTACATCCATGTGTTAGTGCTCAAAATTTAACTAAAGAAATTGAGCCCTTATTGAGTTTAAATTCCGAAGTTCCTAGCCCAATTTCTATCTTCTAATGTTTGCTCCAAGGTCACGTTCATGTTAAATTAGCTAACTCTTAATTTTTTCTTTAGTTGGTATATGTGTCTTTCCCTTAGACTTTTTTGTGATTTTTGCATGAACACTTTTATCAATGGAAATAGTATTCATCATTTTTGTCTAGAATAAAAATTTCAAAGACTCATTTCCATCAAGAAAATTGTGAATGATAAAAAGATCGAAAGAATTTCAAAGTTTCATAAAAATTTCAAGGTCTTATTTTGTTTTGACCAAAATTTTTATATAAAAAATCCAAAGAATTTTCATTAGAAATTTTTTCCACAACAAAAAGTCCAAAGGTCTTTTTCTTTCGAGAATTTTTCAATGGAAAAAATGTTTGAAAAAAATTCATTATGTCAAGACAATTTAAAGTCCCTATTTGTTTTGGACTTTTTATCTATGATAAAAAGTCTGAAGGGCACTTACCCTTCAGGCATTTTACCCATACAAAAAGCATGAAAAAAGTCATTTCCTTTATAAAAAGTGTATATCCCTATTTACTTCAATCTTTTTATCCATATAAAAATGTCTTAGGTTACTTGCCCTTTAGGCATTATAACCACACAAAAATCCTGATAAAAGTCATTTCTTTCAGTAAAAGTGTAAGTTCAAATTCCTTTTGCAAAATTGTAAGTTTAATTTCTTTAGGAAAAATGTCAAAGTCATTTTCTTCAAGGAAATTATTTTGGACAAAATGTCTAAAATAATTATCTCGATGAAGACAAAAATGTTGAAGGTCAAATTCTTGTGGGCATTTTGTTCATGATAAAAGTTTTGAAAGGACTATTTCCTTTGAGCATTTTGCCTATGTAAAATTTTTGATAAAGTTTAAATCTCTTAGGAAAAGTGTGAATTCAAAATCCTTCAAGGAAATTTTCTTGGACATTTTTTTTGAGATAATTGTCTTAATAGAATGCTCAAAAGGATTGTTTCAGAGCAAAAATGCTAGAGATAGATTGTTGCAAAGAAATGTTGTAGGATAAAAATGTTGAAGATAAGAGTACCAAGGATAGAAAATCCAAAAACAAAGACCTATAAAAAAAGTCTCAAAGACCAAGTTGTTTTAGGATAGAAATGCAAAATGCAAAAGGCCCAATGAGTAAAGTCTAGAATGAAAGGCCAAGAGCATAAGATCTAAAAAACAAAGTCCTAAAAAAATTTGCCTAAATTACAGGTATGACAGTCTCGTGGATGTCTTTTGATAGGCATGCAGATGTCAATTTTAAGGCATGGAAAATATCCATTTGATTTTAGAAGGAGGTAAATCCTAGGGCACACATTTTCTTGGGAAGGGATGATCCAATGATGTGAGTGGACATTTGACAATTTAACAGGGTCAAAGATCTAGCAAGGTCTTGCCATACAGTGTGATGACATTCAAAGGAATAAAGATTATTTGTAAGGAACAAATAAAGATCCACCCCATAGATTATAATATGATGATGCATGTTTTATTAGATGAAAATATCTAATGACATGAGATCATAGTTTAAAAGTCAATATACTATATCATATTTTATGGCTTCTTCCATATTCATATCTAGTATTTTTTGATTTTTCTTGTCAATGGATGAAGACTTCAAGCATGACAAGGGAATATTTTCTAGTTGGAAGCATATTGGTAGACATAGAATTTTGTTTTAAATTTTTGAAAAGTTTTAACCCATAGTTATAGATCTAAAAATGTATAAATAGAGAGATTCTCATCTATTCAAGGGGTTTGTTGGCCATTGTGTTGGTTTTCATAGGTCATTGTTTTAGGCATCCAATATTTCTAAGTCTAAATTCTGCATAAATTTTTATAGGATTAATTTTTTTTATAGATATTGTCTCCCTTGCTAAGGTGGTTGTAGTTGTACAACCATTAGCAAAATTTGAGATCATGTTTATCTCTCCCTTGTCAAAAGAGAAATCTTGCCATGCTTATCCCCATGGTAGCATTTTTAAATACTGATGTGTGTAATATTTATTTTCAAGTTAATGAAAATGCTTGTGGTTATTTTTTGATTCCTATTTATGAAGTGTAGTGACCTATTTTTTAAATATTTTTGACTGGATATCTTGTTCTATGCCCATTACTAGTTGTTATTTTAGGTTTCATTCTTGAATGTAAATCCCTTTCTACATTATTTTAGAATCTATATCTAAATAACTTGTTAGGGAACCATAGGTTTATGCATTCAATAAGGAAATCCATTTGAAATATTAGTTTTAGTGTATGTTCTAGTCTCTCAAGGATCATATTTTATTTACCATTATCTTTCATTTGATTTTTTTTTGCATATTTGCTAGGAAATATTGTCATGAAATACTGTCAGATACCCTACTGTTTAGAAGCCACCAACATGCCACCCTCCATTTTATAATTATCTAACTTGTCCTACCCTGAAAATAATACACCCCTTGAATATTATAAGTGTTATTTTCCTTATAAATGCGTAATATATTTCATATTTTAAATATGTTTGTAGTTTATGCTTTAAATCCTAGCATTGCAGTCTTTTTATTCAAGTGATTTGTTATTGAAGATTATTCAAAATGAAGATTGTAGTCATAATTTCATCTACCTTTAGTAGCTTATGTATGACTTAGACAATCTATTCATTTTGTGTGACAATCTTTCATGGGTTAAGTTTGCAAACTTGTTTATGCCCTAGTCATATATGTTATTTACGCTAAAAATCCCCATGGAGGTTGAATCATAAAATCTCTTCATGTGAGAAAACTACCTCATAGGTCCTCTCACCTTGGTTTTGGTAGATCCAAAAGTATAAGGGAGCTAAACATACTTTGTTTAGGTGCCTCTCAATCAATTTTTACATTTAGTCTAATCTTGATGAAAAACCCTTCTCTAACTATAATAACATTCTAGTGGGTTTTCATCTTTGTTTGCCATTTTATTCAAGTGTGCAAGGCTAAGTGTCTGAGGTGAAAAATTGAGAACCAACACCATGCAAGCATTCTCAACATGAATTCATAACTTTAATAAATCATTTGAAACCATGAAGTATCCAAAAAATAATAATTTTGCTCATATAGTATGTTTTAGCACTCATTCCTTATAGACCTAAAAACCTATAAAGATCCTTATACATAATATTTTAAGATTGAACTTAGAAACCTAGGAAATTTTTTTACTACCCTCTATTTGCTTACATCTCCAAAAAAAATTCATGATCCAAATCCAAGTGGAAGTACTCCTTTTCCTTCATTTTGTTCTCTAATTAGGCTTAATTAGGCCTCCTAGGCCTTGAAAGTAGAAATATTACTATATAAAACTCCCACAAATATGAAATAATAAAAAATAATTTGATTCACTTTTATTAGACTATAAAAAACCTCCATGTCAATTTTGGGGTCTTGAGACCCAATAGAAGTATGCAAACCAAGAAACCACCTTACCACCTAGTCTAATTTTGAGCCTATTTGGGAATGCCTTGGAAAATGGGCCTAGTTTGATCACTTCTAAAATATATTGTTAATTTTTTTCCTTGAATATTTATTAAACATCTTAAATTACGTCATTCAACTATTTTTAATTTCTTCCCTTTTTAGAACACTTAGAAAATACCATAAACATGAAAAAATAGGGTATTTGTGACAATCCATATATGTGACATCATAATAAAAGTACATGTGTATAACCTCCTTAGATTCATAAAAAATATAAAATAGGTTTTAATATAAAATAATGGATTTATATGTGCATCTGAGGTCTTTTTTCCTTGACTGGTCACAGTCAAGGTTTTAGAAGGCTTTAAGACATGTTTGGGGTCTTAACGAGTATTCATAAATAAAATACCATGAAATTACCTATTTAAACTTGGAAAACATTATTAAATAACCTAATAATCTATCAAATATGGATCATCTCCCCATGTAAAGTGTGAGAGATGGTACGAGTATGTAAAGTTCCCAATCAGGTGGCTTGTTTAGCATTTTTGAGCTTTGAGAGAGGTGTACTTTGAGTTTTGGGAATCAAAAATATATATTACTATTATTATAGGTTAAAAAACCTATGAAACACATCTTCACATTATTACACACAATTTTTTAATCCTTTTTAACCCAATGTATGCTCATAGTGTATTGGTCAAGGTATTTGGGGTTTAGGCTTGTCTTCTTCTTGCTAGTCCTCAAGGGTATTTAGATTGAAAATTGAGTGTTATTATCACATGGAGGTGTATGGAGAAAATATTAATGATTTTTTATTGACCTCAGGGCCTTTCATGAGGTCTATAAATTCATGTTTTTCTCTTTGAGACCAAAAAGACACCTTAGTCTCATGACTACCCCTTGATAAAAGAGTGGTTCAATTATGAGACCAAAAAATGGATATGTACACTAAATGTATAGACTTGAAGGGATAATGAAAATATTTTTAATCTGAAAAAAAACTTTTTACTGATTTTCAAAACATAATCATGTTTCTAGATCCCCTGAAATACCAAACTCTCTTTTGATTGGTATAGGCCTGTATATGATTGTAGGGTTTTGATTAATTGTGTGTATCTTAGAAATCCTCTAGATATTTGACTGTGTAATAATTAAATGATATAAAATAGTTATTTAAAGGTATCCAAAACTAATTAAACCCTTAAAATATATCAATATATCAATCTCCATAAAGTAATAAAATGTTGGTTTTAGGTCTATCAATGTAAAGAAGAGTTTTAAGCCCATTCAGGCCTTCTAGGTCTTCATTGTGAGATGACACTGTAGAGTTTAATATATTATTCACAAAATTTAAGGTAATCCTTCACATTTAAAAAATTCAATACAAATTTGCCAAACCTCTCACATTCCTTTACCCTATCCACAATCCAAGAAAAACCCTTAAAATTGGCAATTTGGCTTGTTGAGGCCAAATTTCATCCCCTATAACTTGAAACTTTTTAGGGTACTATTAGTAGCCTCTTCATGGTGATAAAATGTGTATTTTTTCCTAAAATATCTATTTTTGGTCTTTAAATGTGAAATATGGTGTCAAAAGGCCATAAAATTATTCACAATATCTTTGAACACATTCATATACATGATTTTACTTTAGTCATAGAGTTTCATACTTTGAAAAGGTCATGTTATGCAAGTTTAAGCTTATAAAAGGCTTTCTTTAGCTCAAAAATGCCAATTTTAGCCACATAAAGGTGTAAAAATACTTAAAACTTTTTCTAAATTTATTTTTGACTTTTGGTCTTCTCCTTCTCACCCTATATTTGTAGTTCTAAGTTTAAAGTGTGAAGATAATGCAAAGAAAGAGCCATTTTCATGTGTTTTAATGCAAGGGTATGGAATTATATGGCATATTCTATATAAATGAGGATAATAATTTGAATATGAAGACATGGCAGGTGTTTAAAAATAATTTCAAGTCAAAATTATTCCATACAAGAATAAAATCGGTTCCTCCAATCATGTAGCTTCTTTGCACATAATGAGAGCCCTTCATGTTTATAGGTGGTATGACCATGAGAGATAAAACCTAGCTCTAAAATTTTAGATAGAGAAATTAGTCTCAAATGGATTTCATATATGGTAAGTGGCTCTCAATTGTTTCCTCCCTCCTTTATTGATCCATCCCTTTGAAGTTAAGTCACTCATTTTGACTCCTTCATCCAAGTAGGCAGTCAATTTTCTATGTTTTCTCTTCATTTGAGCATCATGGTAGAAAAAATCAAGTTTTTATGGTTTTTCAAGATCATTATTCATATTTTAATGAAATAGTTCCTTTTCACATGTATGTGGGTCATATGGAGCACATGAATGCATAATAGTGCAAAACTATAATATACAAGCATGTAAAGGAAGTTTGTATGATCCAGAAAAGGGAAAGATTTTAAATAATTATTGGTTTCTTATTTGAAGGGGTTTCGTTCATGTTATATCTAACTCATTAAATATTATCAAATTTTTATTCAAATATTCATAGCAATGAATCCATTAATGGCTCTCAAGAGTTCTCATGGAGTTATACTTATCAAACTTTAAGGTTTCTTAGCTTTTGTTAAGGATCTTAGCATACTCCTAGGTTTCTATTTTGGCACCAGATGTTGGTTCAAAGGTCTCCAAATTGATATGTCTTGTTAAACATGTGCCTATGCCTAATTAATACCCTAAAAATGGTCTTGACATACACTTTTATTCTCTTAATCACCTCCATTTTATTTCATCCATATTCATTGTTTTGTCACTTCCATTCTTCACTATTTCATGATTTTCACTCCATCACCATACTCATCTCCATGATCCATCAACATCTCACCACCTTCCACCCACTTTCACCTCATGAAATTTTTTTCAAGAAAGATTCAAGAACACTAAGAATCATCATCCTGCATGCAAATGTGGTCTGTAGATCTTGAAATCCTACTAAAGAGAGAGAAAACATCCACCTACAACTAATAAGAAGTATAGTCAAAGATGTGTTTCATGGAAATGATGTTCTGAAGGACTATAAGGCATGGTTGTGCATGAATAATTTTTAACTCTATTATAAAGTTTCTTAGAGTGAAGGACAAGGTTCATAAACATAGTTTTGTGACATTATCAAGATCTAAACTTGTACATAGTATGTACAAGATCCAAATGCTCACACATTGTCTAGTTGTGATAGAGAAAAGCCCATGTTTGAAGGGTTGGAGTGATAAGTATGGAAAATATAGTGTTATATGGTAATAAATATGAGTTTTCTAAAGGAAAATCATGACTGAGATTCACTCTCAGATAAGACATGTTTTCACATAAAGATAACCACCTACAACATGGTTATAAAGTTCTTGAACTGTGCCAACTCTTCATGAACATCAAGATTATGGAGAAATTTATCATATATTTAGGATTCAATGAGTTTTTATAGCTAGATTTTGATATTCATATGGAATATTTTGAGGGTTATCTCAAGACGAGGTTCAATTTGTAATGGGACATAGTCATTTACTTCATATACATCATGTATAACCATGAAAACATAGGCTTATTTTCAAGTTCATGAAAAAGATGATATCAAAGTGGTATATGATGGAGTTTCATGTTAAAATGATTTTTTTAGGACAAAAATGGAGATTTAAAATCATCAAGTAAGAAGAGGAGTGATCCAAACACTACTTGACAGTTAAGGTCAAACTAAAAAATGCCCACCCAGAGCCTTCTAGATAGGCCTATCTCCAAGTTCAGAAAGAGGATGAGATTATCATAGTATATGATAGATTTACATGATGAAATGAAAGTTTATTAAGATAAATGAAGATTTTAATAGGTTACTATTGTGAATCAGACTCACACCTTTGTGAAGGTAATTTCAAGCCTTTACAATCTACTAAAACAAGGAAACAACCCTAGGCTATGGGTGGCCTAATTAGTGGATTGAATCTATATATTCTAAGGGCTAGCTCCCCTTGGTGTATCAATTAGTATCTATAATATATGTTATAAACTATTAGGGAAATGGGAAGAAAGAAAATTGAAGGAAAAAATCCTATCTAATGATGGTGATAAACTTGTATTTTGGTTCATCCACTCAATTTGAAATCCTAAAAAACATTGATTAGACAAGAAAAAGACTAAAATTTCAATTCCAATTAACACCTATGCATCAATATTTCATGAAAAGGTTGTTTTTGGTGATCAAAGCTTGAGGGAAATGATGGAATACGCATGATTCAAGGCACTAACATCCACTTACATCTATTATAACTTCAGCCAAAAGACATCAAACATAGAACTTGACCTGCATAATTTGATCAACTAGTAACTAGGTAAGAATTAGGACTTTACAAGGAATAAAATTCTATAACATATGCAAATCACTGACATAAATACATTATACTAGAATTTTGGAATTTGAAAAAAATAGTCCTTCTATTTATTTGAAAAGGTTACAAAGCTCAAATTTTGGTAGAGTCTGATCTTACCAAAAGAGGGATGATTAAAATGGCTAGAAAAGCCAAATTATTTAGGAAAATCATACATGAGCCAAGATATTGGCAATAAAAATAGAGAGGATATCAACTCCCATATTACATGATTCCAACTTGAGCTATTCAAAAATAACCAAGAATTCCATTAATATTCTTTTGTCTTATGTCCTGCATGAAAATATCTTTGGCATTTGAAAAATATGGTGGGACCAACTTTGAAAAGTCAAACTATCTTGCATGGAAAGCCATGCCAAAATCTTTAAAGGAATATGCCTCTTTATTGAACTTGAAGCTGAGTTATATCATTGAATGCATGAGATGACTAAAAGATAAGCATTACTTCAATAAATAGTCAATTGAATCTTTAACCAATAAACTATAGATAACCTTTGATTGCATGAAAAATCTCTTTGAAAATTGAAGCATGCATGAAATTCCACATTAGATTATTGAAAAACCATCCAATGTTAAACTCCTTGATCCCTTCATGCATTCAAGTCTCCCTTTTGGAACTAGGAGAGTCATGCTTGAAGCAGCTACATGTCTTGGACTATATGTTCTTATAGATGGAAAAAATAATATATTTATTGGATTTTTTCATGTCCATTCTTGTCCTAGATGTGTCTAATTGAGCTTGGGTCACTCTACATGTTATACATGTATACTGTATACCATGATGATCTACTTATCATAGAATGTGCTTATGCCACTTGTCATTGATTAATTAGCCCCTTGGATTTGCTAACCATTTGACTTAATATTGATTCATTGATATATCTTGAGCTAATTCCTTCAGGGTATTTATTTCTATCTATTCCCATGTACTTTCCTCTTCATTCATTTCCTTTAGGCCTTTATTAAAAAAAATATCTTTTGGACTAATTATTCATGGATTTTCTCTTTGGAATCTTTTTTCAAAAATTTTTTCAAACAAATTTTTTGTGGCTTACTTTCTTCAAACCATTCCTTCAAACAATTTGTCTGAATGAATTCATATCTTCTATCTATTTATTTCAAGCCTTTTTCCTAAAGGAAATCCTTTGGAAATATGTGAATTTCCTTTTCCCTTTTGAAATGCCCTTTTAGTTTTTTGCATTTAGACCTTTCAAAGTTTATTAAATGGTCCTATTTGAAAAGGAAGGAGCCCTTTGGAAAACTAGAATTATCCTTGGGCAAAATTGAAATGGACCATTTGTCTAAATAAAATACCCTTTGGCTTTTGATAAGTGTCCCATCATAAAAATTTGAATAGTCCTCTTAGAAAATGTGTAATGGTCCTTTTGACCTTTGGAAGAATTGAAATGGATAATTTGTTGAAATAAATGACCCTTTAGGTTTTTCAAATTACCCTTCAAACTTTTTGAAAATTCCTTTCAGAAAAATTGACAAGCACCATTTTTTTTGAGAAGAATACCTTCAGGGTTTTTGGAAAGACCAATTCCTTTGGGAAAGTTGCAAGTGAAAAAAAACTTTTGAAAATTTTGAAATTACCTTCAGCACTTTTTAAATGGACACATGGATTTTGAAAAGTTTGGACATTTCCTTAGAATTTAATCTTAAAGGAATTAATTTGGAAAATTTTCTCCAAAGACCAATTCCTTCAGAAAAGTTGAAAGTGTCGTTTCAGTAAAGTTGCTTGAAAATGACCCCTTTTTAGACCCAAAGAAGCTTCCATAATGCCATTATCACAAAAATCCTGTAAAAACCAAAGTGAATGCCTTAAAAATGACTATTAATCATGGATTATTCAAGGACTTTTTGGGACCAACAACTGAATCACAAGACAAACTGGCATGATATGTAATGTTTCAAATGTTAAGGGTGGTAATATAACCTGTGGGGTCAAAATTGTCAACATTTTGGCAACTCAAATGGGAAGCATGCCTACTATGCTTGAGAACCAAACCATTAACATGACTCTAAAACTCATAAAGTAATGACAAATTTGATCCATGACTGCAAAATCTCTTTTGACCTGGCATGAGACAACCTTCATCCTCCAAAATAAGAAGGGAAACACACAACATAGGAAAACTAACTAAATAAATCAAATGTGCAAAAAAGCACTTATTTGGGACAAAAAAGAACTAAAATAATGTGCTTAAATAGCACTTGAAGTAATATAAACTAACTAACTATGTACAAAAAACTTTGCTCTTCAATAGTAATGTTTTAAATGTATTCTATTGGCTAGGATTGGAAGCTCTTCACCATCCATCTTTGCAAGTTGGAAGGCATTGTGGGATTTATAGTTGGAGATTGTGTATGGGTCACTCCAAAGGGAATAAAACTTTGTGTGCCTTCCTAGTTTAGCTCTATCCTCATCCCACTTGAGGACCAAATCTCCTTCTTTAAAACTTTATGAAGAAGCTCCTTTGTCAAAATCTCTCTTCACTTGTGTTTGATGAACTTTGATGGCTATCATGGACTGATTTTTTATCTCTTCCAACTCTATAAGCTCAACATACCTGATTTCCATAGGCTCATTCTCCAACAATTCAAGCTGATGCATTAGTTCTAAAGCAAGAAATTCAGGAGAAATGGGTAACCTTACTTACCATAGACCAACTTGTAATTAGAGTTGGCTATTGATATTTTTTAGGTGATCCTATTAGCCCATATATATGACTTCAACTTGAGATGTCATGACCTTTGATTGTCTTCAATAGTCCTTCTTATGATCTTTAATAGGTTCTTATTTGTAGATTAAACAAGGTCATTACCTTGTGGATAATAGTTTAATGAAGTGAAAAGATAAATTCCATGTTGGACAGCCCATTGGTTGATCCTAGTTCCAACAAAATCCATTGAATTATAAAAAATAATAGTCAAATGAACTCCAAATCTAGTAAGCAAACCTTCATAGAAATCTATAACATTGGTTTCATTTGCTTCTTTCAATGCCATTGCATATGTCCAATGTGCAAAGTAATCTATAGTAGTGAGAATCCATTTATGTCATTAACTTGAAGGAGAATGTATTGGACAAAGGGATAATCCACCAAAATTGGTTGGAGAGGTAAAGCTACAAGTTTCATTTTTCCTACAAACATAACCCACTATTTTCACTTCATAACCCATGCATGTAAATCACCAAGTATATTAGCCAATAGTACCCAACTTTCATGATCTTAATGATTGTAGTTGTTACAAAATAGTTTCCTCCACCATGTCCATCATGGAATTTTTCATGAAATTTTTTAGTTAGGCCTAACTCAATACACCTTAGCAACATGCCATTGATATCTTTCTTGAATAATACACCATAAATAAGAAAAAATGGAATTGATTTCAACCTAAAATATATTATTTTTGAAGCACTTAGATGAGAGGGATAAATACCATCTTGGAGATAGCTTATCAAGTCATAAAATTAGATAGAAGGTGAGGTATGACTAGCTATAACCTCTTCATCATTTGACACCAAAACAACCTCATTAATATCTTTAAAGTCTTGATCTAGATGCTCACAAAGTCCTTTAACTCTAATTATATTTGTGACCTTAATTCCATATCATACTCCATTACCTTGGTTATCCAACTAGCTCTCTTTTAATTTATATCTTTGTTCAAAAGGAACTCCTTAATGATTGGCTGAGAAACCATTAGGTGTATCTTATTGTTAGACAACAAATATCTAAACTTTTTAAGAGACCTTATAGCTAAAAGTACATTTTTTTCAACAAAATAATACCTATTTTCATACTCTTCCAAGCATTGACTAAATAAATCTATTGGATGCTCCAAAGCCTCATGATTTTGTTGTATAGTAATGCTTGAAATGGTGTCCATGTTAGCATATGTATACAAAATTAAATCTTTTGTGAAATATGGATTTATAAGTGTAGGAGAACTAGCTATGGCCTTCTCAATATCTTCAAAACTTTTTACTCCTTATTTGGACCAGATGAAGCTCTAATTCTTATTTATCATGGTTATAAGTGGCTTAGCTAAAATGGAAAAATCTGAAACATATCTCCTAATGAAGTTGATTTTCCCAAAGAAGCTTTACATAGCCTTTTTGTGCTTAGGAAAGGAGAGTTCAAGAATGGAGTCTACCCTTTTATAATTTATGTTTAAACTATGCTTTGAAATAACATGTCCAAGAAGCTTACCTTCATGAACTGAGAAGACACACTTTTTGGTATTTAGAGATACCCCAAATTACCTACATCATTTGAACACTTGCTCGAGATGAACCATGTGATCCTCTACACTCTTTGAAAACACTATTATATGATCCAAATAAATAAGTACAAACTTGTTAATAAGGCCTTGAAATGCCATATCCATGGATTTTTGAAAGGTTGATCCAATATTAGATAAACCAAATGGCATCTTTCTGTATGTAAACATCTCCCACTTAGTTGTGAAGGCATTCTTAAATTTGTCCTCTTATTTGACCAAAATATGATTGTAGCCACTATATCCATCCAATAAAGAAAAACTTTTTGAACCTAAAACCAACTATAAAATATATTCCATTGATGGTAATGGATAGTGATCTTTAAGTGAATCCCTATTCAAATCATGAAAGTTGACACACAATCTAATCTCACCATTCTTCTTCCATATCAGAACAAGATTTGCCACCTAAGTTGAGGACTTGATTGGAAAAATAATAGATGACTCTATCAGATTTTGAATTTTATCTCTCATTAAAGGCTCAAGCTTAAGATTAATGGACCTTTGTCTTTGTCACATAGGTTTAGTTTTAGCCTATAAATTAATGGTGTGTTGAGTTAAACTTGTGTCAAATCCCTTGAGATCACTATATTGTCATGTAAATACATAATCAAAACTTGTTCATAACTCAATGAAAGCTTCTTTTTATGAAGGAGTGCATACCTTACCCAGCTTCAAAATCTTACCAGTTGTAATCTCTACATTAGCGTAGTGCTCTTCCTTTGTTGATAAAGATGACTTATCTTTCCTTAACTCATCATCACCACTAAAAATGTTCTCAAGTGTGACAAATCCCTTAGGCAACTTAATTTTTTTTAGTTAGACAACCTGATCACCATGCTACTATAAATACTTTGATTAGTTTCTTGAAGAAAACTCAACCTCCTCTTGCAAGAGTCTCACAATTTGATTGCCATCTTCAAACACTTGCCAATTCTCATGATTATCTAGAACATAAGGCCTTATAACCACCTTTATATGTGATTGATTTTTTCCACTTTTTATATCAGTTGAGATACTTAATTGTGCCCCAATGGTAGCCAACCTATCTGCATGTTTATTCTCATCTCTTGGCATTGCCTAAATGTTAAAAGCCTAAAAATATTTAAATAAATCCCATATTATATGCTTGTAAAATTAAAGAAATGGATTTTTACATACATTTAAACCTCTTACCTGGTGAACTATAAGCTCACTATCATCAAAAATTTGCAATGAATTGACTTTCATCTTCCTAGCCCATTACAAACTATAAACTAACACCTCATACTTTGAAAAATTATTTGAACTACCAAAATGAAACTTAATAGAAGATAAATAATTTTTATTTGATGTAAAAACCAACATCATTCCAGATCTAGTACCATGTTTATTCGTTGATCCATAAAAGTACAATTTCCATAAACCTTCACTAGATTCATCATCCTTAACCATGGTTGGAATTGGTACATCATTCTCATGAAGGAAATACACATAGATTCATTCTAAAATCAGATTATAATGATCATACTTATGAAAATTATAATCCCAATCATCAATAAACAAATTTGAAACTCCATCCAAAGGCAATCCCTTTTTTACTCCACTAGTTTCGAGTACATCATCTGAGATGATATAGTTAGTGTTCACAACACTTGGCATATATGGATCCATATGGAAACATGCAATAGGTTCAGAATGAATAGTTACCTTAGTACCATACCTAGTTTTTAACATTAAATAAGTCTAATTAGTTGATTAATATCCTCCAATATTTGAGGTGAATTCCGTTGAAAGGAACGTAACAAAGGAGGCAAGTCTACCATAACAATATCATGTTGAATAGTAACATTGGGACAAGAATTTAATGCCAATTTTATATCCTTGATGATGCATACCATATTTTTTGGTGACCCATCTAGTTGAAATACCCCTTTAGTGTTTGGCTCATAAATAAGTCCAAGATTATCTGTAATTTGCTTAAGCATGATTGTGCTACTAGCTTCACTATCCACCATAAAGTTATGAACCAAAGTATCACCTAATATCAAATAAAGGTAAAAATGAGGATTTTATTTGTTTTTACCTCATTTATATCCACATTTTACATCTTATTTACTTGCTATACTTGTTACTTGGTTAATCCAAATTAGCTAAGATGACACCTTCTTTATCAACCAGTTTTGGAGACAATTTGAGAGCTAAAAGTTCATGGATGAGCATATATTTTTGTCCTAGAATGGAAATATAATACTACATGATAATGATGATATTATAATTATTCATCTAATCCACTATAATTAACTGATATCCACCAACCTTTAGCTGTACTTTCTAAAGAACTGACTGATCATGAACTAGGGGTATTCGATGAACTTTACTAACCTCTATATTCTGATTTTTCTATGTTGTAGGGGCAACAAGTTTTTATTTTTTTCTCTTAGAAAAAATATTAGGAGTAATTGAATCATTTGTCACCTCATTTATTTCATCAATGTATCTTATTTTATCTCTAGTTACAGCTATAACTTAACCACTCAGATTGTTAGTTTTAACACCCTGAATAAAAATAAAATGATCATCCAGTTGCCAATTTAAATTAATGGAATTAGGCTACCCTTGAAATTTTTGAGTCTCTCCTTGTGATTCTAAACTTGTATCTTGGTACTAACCTCCTTAAAAATAAATTTCTTCTTGTGTCATTTGTGGCATAGTGATGTTTTGTGATACCAAGGCTTGGTTTTGACCATCACTGAGATTTGAGGATTACCAATTTGAATCATGCATAAATTTGCTTTGAGGTGGGGTGGGAACAATAGCTTATGAAGTGGATGGAGAATTAGGATTAAGGGTAGAATATCGATTAGTTGGAGTTATGACTCCTTGTGTTTGATAAGGTGATCTATTCTCTTTGAAACCTTCATAAAGAGGCATTTGATCTTTGAAGGGATGGTATGTGGTCTAATTTTGTTGTTGACCGGCCTATTAGACTGATATTTTTGTCTCTTGATTTTCACTATTTCATTTCCAAAGGATTTTAACAAGCTTTTCAACTCTCCTATCTCACTAGCTTGACTAGTAGGGGTTGTAATTTGAGTTTGAGATGATGGAATAGGAGCTAAGGATGGGATTTGAGGAACTTGAGGAACTTGAGGGGCTGGTATAGAATTCAATTCTAGGAATATATTTATTGTACTCCTTGGATAAAGCTTATTAGCTTGTATCAAACTATTCTCTACCCTTATTGTAACCTCATAAGCATCTAGCAAGGTAGTACCACCCATTAACTATATCCTCACACTAATGTCAGAGTTAAGGGATTTCAAATAGTATAGGAATGTGTATTCATGGAATGGCCTAGTCAACATAGGTATCCTAGTCCATGGCTTTTGGAATCTATGGTTAAAATTAAACATGAACTCATGAGGATCTCTATTTATGGTAGTTAATTACTCAACTAAAGATAGGTGATCAGATTTGTCCTCAAATTGCTTGAATAAGGTTTATCTCAATTCATACTAGGTAGAAATGGAGTTTAGTGGGAGATTTATATACCACTTCAATGATTTTCCTTTGAATGAAGCATCAAGTAATCTAATAAAAACATTATCCTCAATAACACTATGGACTAAACAAAGATTAACTACATCTTAGATATGCTCAATATGGGTTGTTTGATTTTTTTCCTGATAATAATGGGATACTTTTGAGAGTAGACATAAAAATGTCATCAAACTAGGCTAGATTGAGGGGGATACCTATATTGAATAGAATAAACACCTGGTTTTTGATAGCCATTTAAATAGTGGGGATTGTAGTGCCTAGAATAATAGGATAACCAAGAGATAAATATTTATTTTGAGGATATGGATTTTCCCTTCTAAACCTTGATATCTTATATGATATAAATTCCAAAGAAATACCTTTACTTACTAACTTTATGGTAACCTTTGTCATGAAATAATTACCTGAATGATGTTATGAGCTCTATAACTAGATGTTGGTGATGATGAATATCTTCTTTAGCTACAAAATTTATTTAGATATCCAAAGAATTTATTTGATGTTCCATCGAGCATGCTAAAAACTATTGTCAATCAAACTCACACCATTGTGAAGGTAGTTTCAGGCCTTCATAGTCTACTGAAACATGGAAATAATCCTAGGCTATGGGTGGCCTAATTAGTGGATTGAGTCTCTAGATTCTAAGGGCTAGATCCCTTTGGTGTATCAATTAAGATCTCTACTATATGCTACAAACTATCGAGGAAAAGGGAAGAAAGAGAATTGAAGGAAAAAATCCTATCTAATGATGGTGATACACCTATATTCTAGTTCATCCACTCAATTTGAGCTCCTAAAAAAACACTAATTAGACAAGAAAAAGATTAAACTTTCAACTCTAATTGACTCTTATGCATCAGTATTTTATGAAAAGGTTCTATTTGGTGATCAAATATCAAGGGAAATGATAGAATAGGCTTGATTTAAGGCACTAAGAGCCACTTATAGCCACTATAACTTCATCCAAAGACATCAAACATAGAACATAACTTGCATAATCTAATCAACTAGTAACTAGGTAAGAATTAGGACTTGACAAGGAAGAAAATTATATCACATATGCAAATCACTAACATAAATACACTATCTAGCATTCTAGAATTTGAAAAATAAATATTCCTTCTATTTTTTTAAAAAGGTTACAAAGCTTAAATTTTGGTAGAGTCTGATCTTGCCAAAAGAGGGATGATTAAAATGGCTAAAAAAAAAAATTATATAGAAAAAACATACATAATCCAATAGATTGGTGCTAAAAATAGAGAGGAGATCAAATCCAACATTACACATGTCCAACTTGAGCTATCCAAAAATAACCAAGCCTTCTAATAATAATCTTTTTTCTTATGTCCTGCATGAAAAGCTCTTTGGCATTTAGAAAGGATGGTGGGTCTAACTTTAAAAAGTCTAACTATCTTGCATGGAAAGCCACACCAAAATCTTCAAAGGAATATGCCTCTTGATTGAACTTGAAGCTAATTTGGATCATTGAATGCATGAGATGACTAAGAGATAAGCATGACTTTAACAAATAATCAATTGAAGCTTTGACCAATCAACTATAGATAGAATTTGATTGCATGAAAAAGATATTTAAAAACTAAACCATGCATGAAATTCCACGTTAGCTCCTTGAATAGCCATCCAAATTTTAAACTCCTCAATACCTTCATGAATTAAAGTCTCCCTTTTGGAATTGAGGAGTCATGCTTGAAGAAACTACATATTTTGGACTATAAATCTTCTTATAGATGGAAAAAACAATATCTTTATTGGATTTTTGTATGTTTGTGCTTGTCCTGGACATATCTAATCGATCTTGGGTCACTTTACATGTTTTTCATGTAGAATATAGACTATGTTTATATACATGACATATATTTTCCTTATGTCACTTGTCATTTATTAATTAGCCCCATGGATTTGATAACCATTTGAATTAATTTTGACCCATTAATCCATTTCAAGTTAATTCCTTTAGGCTATTTATTTATGTCTATTCCTTTTAGAGTTTATATTTATATCTATTCCCATAGAATTTACTCTTTGTTCATTTCATTTGAGACTTTCTTTGGAATTATTTCTTTTAGACTAATTATTTGTCCTTTAGCATGAAAATACAGTCATTATTTACACATAGTCAACTCATGAAGCTTGTCTTAGAGAAATTGGTCATTTTGAGGTAATGATAGAGTCAAGAATTAAATTTTGGTACATATTATCTCCATGACCATATAAATATTTTTAAATCATACTTTATTTCATATCAATGGTGTAAGTACTCACTATTTTAGCACAATCACCCACATCTACTAGTAGTCAAAGAAGAGACTAGATGCACTTTTGGAATGTTTTATAAGAGTAACACATGTTTGGACTTCATAAAGAGTTTATGACACATATAATGATTATTTTAATAAAATAATATGGTATTTGAGGTAGGTAATACTCATATTTTAAATTTAGATGCCCTTGAGGGCAGTTTTAAGATGAGGAAGCTAGACAGTCCTGTATGCTAATGGTGTCATCCATGTGATAATGGTAGTGTTTCAAGGAATTATATAATTATTGGAGGATAAAAAGGACATGATAGTGTCATATAAATATATCATATAAAATAAAAGCTCATTTTATTAGAGGAAAATCATCAAAATTCAATCACATAGGGTTTTACAAGCTAAGACTACTTGAAACCCTAAGGTAGAGAGACAAGAGAGTGGAGGGATTTGAGAAGATAGAGACTTAGTTATAAAGAGTTTTATCACTATAAGAACATGTTTTATTATTATAAATCTCCTTTAAATCTATTCATGAAGGAGAAAACACTTTTAGAGTTTTGCCTAATGCAAACACATAGTCATTCTTATACGCAATCCTAAGAAGCATGGAGCCAAAATGAAGATTGAAAATAAAAATGAATTTTAAATAATTTTTATGAATCCATCATACATTATTATAGGTTCCTCAAACCTTGAAATTCATATTCGACCAAAATAGGCATAAATCGAGTTTTAGGCCTATAAGGCCTACACCAAATGAAGACACTAACAAACTTTTTTTCAAGATAATATGACTTCAAGAATATGTTCAAGGGTATAATATAGGTCACATTATGGTTTATTAAATCAAATAATAATAATATAAAAGGTTAATTTTTTCCTTAAGGAGAAATTTGAACTTTGTAGTCAAGACACCCATTCAAACCACCTTTTGAAGTGCTCATATCTTTCACCACAAGTGGAGTTTGGCCAAATTATGTTAGAATTATTTTATGAATCATAATAAATTATAATCAATTATGGATTGATATTCTTTTAGGGGATGAGGTTTATGAACCATCGCTAAGAGTATAAGCAATCCAGAATGCAAGTAGAACCCTATAGGCAAACTTCTTTATGTATGAATCTTCACACACCTTTTGCATGGGAACCAAATATTGTTACATAATTTTAAGGGGTCTATGTAATAAATATTAATATAAATAATTTTTGGTTTGGAGGTTTTTACTTTATGAACCATCATTAAGAATGCTCACCTCCAAAACCCTCCAAACCCCTCCTATAGACAAGTTTTAAGAAAAATCAAATTTATTGCAATAAAAACATCATGAATCATCTTAAAATATATTTAAACATGAATTAAAATTATATAATTTCTTATCAATGGTACCGTGATGTATGGAACTATACATACATGATAGAAAACAAGGTTTTTTGGGGAAAAAGTGCAAAAAATAGAGTTATAAGGTTGGTTAATGAATTACAATCCATAGAGAGTGAATTTTGGAACTTTTTATTACTCATAAAGCCATAAAATTCTCAAATTAATGCTTATAAATGCCTTTGTTGGTCTCTTCAAAATAACCAATCTATAAAAATTGAAGAAAGGTGACCTAGTCAAGTAGTTTGACTAATTTATTGGTGTTGCTTGCCAAGGAAGACTCATTTCATGATATTAATAATTGTTCAATGTCTTAAATTCACCATATTTTTAGGTTCTAATGGTTTCATATAGGTTTTTAATGCCATCAAGTGTAATAAGCTAAGCTACTAGGCCTAATTGGCCTAAAAGACTTATTTGGTCAATCAAGTGAAGATGAAATTGGTGTTGAAAGATATTGAATGAGTCATATAGAGTTATTATGTTATTTTTTTTTATATTTATGTGTAATTTACTTGATTTAACTAGTCCCTAAGTTCCAATCACATGCATACTTGACCTTTTAGTACTGGTCATGAGGTAACTGATCCTTAACCAAATGCATGTTTCATGGTCTTCATGTAAGAAGGGTCACTCACTTAGCTTTATCTTATGTTAAGTGTATTTATTTGACCAATAATGGCATATAATACTTCATGATGAGTTTGAAAAAGTGAAATAGGTCCCATCATATTTTTTTCAATGCCAAGGACCTCATTTAAAGATCATTCAACACCATCAACATAAAGAAAAATCTTGAGGACTATTTACTACAAGTTGTAACTAAATTTTACTTGAGCTAAGGATGCAATAACTTCTTCTCTCCTCTAGGACACATTAGCTTCTTTTATTCTCATTATCTATATATTTAGGCTTTTAAGCCTATTTTGAGGATCCCTCTCTTGGGAATGATGAAAGTCTACCTTGATTAAGTTTTGTAACCTCTTAAGTGAATAAAATGACTATTTTTAGATTTATATATACATATTTAGTGTGTTATATTGGTTTTATTTGCACATGTGGTAGTATTTTCTCCCTTGGTGGGTCCTAATCTTATCTAGTTACTATTATATCATCTTATAAATTTCATATATAGTGTTTGATGTTGATTAATTAAGCTAGTAATGGAAATATTGACTAGTTAGTGCCTTGAATCAAGCCTGCCATCATTGCCCTCATGCTTTGATCACTTGGTGGAAATTTTATGTGAAATACTATTACATAAGAGTCCTTTGGATTTGTAGATTCAATGATTTGAATTACTTATCAGTGTTGTAAGATTTAAAATAGAGTGGATAAACCAATAATATAGGTGTATCACCATCAATAGAATTTGATTTCCCTTTTTAGTAATCCTTCTAACTCTTTTCATCCCAAAAATTAAAGTAGGTTTTAGTAAAGTAAGCAATGTTGATATATTTAGAGGAGATAGCCTCACAATATAGAGTTTTGGTCTAAGGTATAGGTGTCCCACAACCTTAGAACATTCTAATGTTGGTCAATATTTGAAGGATATCTAAGCAATCTACTTAATTAGGGTGTAACCTGAGTTGTTAACATTTCTAGCACACCTAATGGGACTCAAATATAGACATTAGAATACACATTTATAGCATCTTAGTTTCAAGAACTCATATGGTCCTCATATCTAAGGTAAAGGGTAGCTCTTGTTCATAAATTCATTGATTTTCATGTGTTTTCTAGGCTATGGCAGCCTATGGAGTAGACTTTGGGCATTCATCTCATTAGAACATCCCTATGATCCATATTAATTTTAATATGATATTTATCCACCTCTTCATCACCCCTATCATCCTTACCATGATATATATTATCCTTATTATGAGCCTTACCAGCCATATATAAAACCTTATTAGTAGTATGGTGACTCATACCAATCCTATGATAACCCTCACGAACCTTGTTATCTTCCTGATCATCTCAATCAAGTTTCAAGACAATACATATCAAGTTTAAAATAATCTTTTTTAGATATGAGGAATAAATGGTGATCATATACACTCAAAAAATCTATGGACAAGATATATATAAGTATGATATTGAGAACATAAAAGATTTATTGTAGTAAGCTAAAGAAGTGTGTGCATTTTTCATAAGACAAGGCCATTCAAAATTCAGTAGTGATATCCTTGAAATAGGTAGTCTAATTATAAAAATTGAAGAGAAGTTATTATTTCATGAGAGATATTAGTTCCCCATTGAGATAGCATTTTCTCTTCATGAATATAAAACAAACATATATCACAACCCTCAAAATTCTATTCAGAGCTTGCCAAGTTTTCCTACTTAGAAGTCTATCCAAGAGAGACCTCAAAAGGTTGAAGAAGTGTTTTTTAAGGAGGCTGAATTACATGTTTCATAAATGATCATACAAGATCCTGCATATTTTAATCATTAGGGAGAGATCTCTAATGAGTTGGTACATGACTTTGAGGCTCATCTTGCCAAACAAGTTGAGCTTATAAATCAACATCTTCATCAATAAATAGTATCTACAAAGGTAACACAATCTCGGTAATAAGTTAATTCTTTCACACCCATAGATACAATAAGTGTAAAGGAATAAATCTCTAAACCCAAGTTTATGACTTGGAAACAAATTCAATAGTTAAGGGAGAGAGAAGAACAATCAAGCATAGTTCTAGGTATGTTATTAAAATCAAGCTTAAGATCATTCATCCTCCACTCCTCCCTCCTAAAGAGCCCAAATCCTTTCCTTTATGGAAATATATTCAAAAAATCTTTCAATAGAGAGAGGAGGTGAAGGTGATCAAATTTGAGTAACCCCATGAGTAGAATAAAAAACCATGGAAACACCATTGGATCTATCTCATCTTCTTGAGTATTTTTAGGGGTCTACCATGCCACTTATGAGAAGGACCCTCTCCTTTGTGAGGTAAGTGGAGAATTTTTAGATGAGGTATATGAAGATGGAAATGTCTTGAATGATAAAAAATAAGACATCATCATTGAGATTGATTCAATCTCTCTTAGTTTAAAATAAAATGAATTTATAGAGGTTACTACTAAGATAGAGGATGAGCTAAAAGTACAAGATGAGATACAGAAGGAAGAGGTGTCAATTGAGAAAGAACATTATGATTTAAATGAACTCTTTGATTATATAGTATCTAGCATTCATCATGATAGTCCAAAATTATTTATAGAAGTGGTAGCAAATAAGTACTAACCAGTTAAAGAAGATGATGAATAATCTAACTGTGTGAGCATGCCAACTCAACAAGTGGATGTTGAAGATGGACCAACTTCAAGTGACAAATATTAAATAGTAAAATATGATTTGAAACCTCATGATCATAACCAAGAAAGTGATATGCTTGTTCTTTTACCTTATACTATTCAAATTAAATAAACTCCAATTGCACTTTAGCTTGATGAAACTCAATCACTGGAGTTATTTTATGTAATCAATTTAGGTTATTCTCTACTTGAATGTGATTCATTTTAGGTTAATAAAAGTAGTCCCATCAAGTAAAAATAAACTAGCTCTTTAGGTAAACCCAAGAAGTTTTTTTGTTAGGAGATGACTTGTTTGAGTCTTTCAACAAAGGATATCGACTTCTCACTTCATCTTTAGATGCTTGTCTACTCTTAGAATTTGAAAATAAACTTAAATTGTCTCAAGAAGTTCTCAAATTAGATCCATCTCTCTGAGAATCCATCCTTACAACCATAACACAAGAGCCATATCAAGCTACCCAACATGACCATAATCACCAACTTATGACTCAAGAAGAATTGAGAATGTTCCTAAAAAGTACATGAATATGGGAGGAGTATGACTAGGTCTCAAACTCACATCTAAAGTTCATGCTCTTAAAATCAGAATTAGAAGAACTAGTTACTTCCCCAAGAGACCATGAATGTGCACATGTTCCTATTTTCAAGAAGGAGATAAATCAATTTATGGAAATCATTCTTCAAGGTTCCATGGTGGACAATCAATTTTTATATTTGACCCTAGAGGAAATTTTTTGATTTTAGGCTAGTTGTTTTAGGTTGTTTATCATGTTTCAATAAGTGAATAACATAAGCAATAATGTTGTGCCTTTTTGTTTTCTTATCTTATTTTCCTATTTCCTTAGGTTAGTTATTCTTGATTCATATTTTAGGTGTGTTCCATTTTTTTTATTATGTCTTATTATTTTTTTAGTCAAGAGAGGTGTACAAATTCTAAAAGTCTATTTTCTATTTCAAGAGAGTCATTAAGTCATATTGTTGTGTTCCAAAATTATCAATTGCATGTGAAAATAAAATAGTTTATATTGACCATCAAGTTGATCAACCCTTTTGAATCACCAAAAATGTTGTAAATTTGTCATATCAAAGCTAAATGTCATCCCCTATAAGTCAAAACTTTTAAAGATACTATTAGTAGCCTCTTCATGGTGATAAACTATGTATTTTTGCCTAAAAGAGAGAGTTTTGGTCTTTAAATGTAAAATATTATGTCAAAAGGACATAAAATTATTTAATATGCCTTTGAACATATTTATATACATGAATTTACTTTAGTCATAAAGTTTCATACTTTGAAAAGGCCATTTTTGGAAGTTTAAGCTTAGAAAAGGCTTTATTTAGCTCACACATGACAATTTTGGCCACATAAAGGTGTAAAAGGACTCAATAGTTGTTATAACTTGATTTTTGAGTCGTTTTATTCTTCTTATTTCCATATATTGGTGGTTCTAAGTTTAAAGTGTGAAGAGAATGCAAAAAAAGAGCCATTTTCATGTGTTTTCATGCAAGGGTATGGATTTTTATAGCATATTACATATAGCTGAGGAAAATAATTTGAATATGAATACATAGAAAGTTTTATATAATAATTTCAAGGCAAAAGTATTCCATAAGTCCCAAAACTAGTTCCCTCTAGTCATCTAGCTTCTTTGCACATAGTGAGAGCCATTTAGGTTTATAGGTGGTATGACCATGAGAGAGAAAACCAAGCTCTAAAATTTTGGCCAAAGGAATTATTACTATAGGGATTAAAATTATTTTAATTGGTTCTTAATTTTGTCCTAAATCCTTCATGAACCATCCCTTTGAAGTTAAGGCACTCATTATGGCTCTATCATCTAGGCAGGTAGTCGATTTCTATGTTTTTTCTTCATCTGAGCATTATTTAGTTCATTTTAACATGTATTGGGTTAATATGGATCTCATGAAGGTATAATAGTGAAATTTTTTAGTATATAAGTATGTAAAGGAAGTTTGTACAATCTAAGAGAGAAAGATTTTCAAGAATTATTGGTTTCTTGTTTGAATGGGTTTAAATAATGTTATATATACCTCATTAAATATCATCAAATTTTTATTCAAATATTCATATAAAATAATCCATTAATGGCTCTCAAGAGTTCTCATGGAGTCACTATTTAATCAACTTTAAGGTTTCTTAACATATCTTAAGGATCTTAGCATACTCCTAGGTTTCTATTTTGGCACCATATACTAGTTCAAAGGTATCCAAACTGATATTTATTGTTTAAAATGTGCTTATGAATACTTAAGACCCTCAAAATTGTCTTTACATACACTTTTGTTCTCTTAATCACCTCTATTTTTTTTCATCCATCTTCACTGTCTTGTCACTGTCATTACTTACTGTTTCATGCTTTTCACTCTATCACTACTCTCATCTCCATGATCCATCAACATCTTTCCACCTTATGTTGGAGAGTTGTCAATGATTTCTCTAAGGTTACCAAGGGTGTTGATGAGGTTCCATGTGTGCTAGAATGATAATGACAAAGTGTTTTTCAATGAGATTCAGTGTTCGTACATGGTCCTTCAATGTTTGACTTAGTGAGGCAATTTATGGATGATATTGATGGTTTAGACATGTTTCATAGACACTATATGGTTTTATGAGTGTTTTTAGTGCTTATATAAGTGAAAAAAATTCATCATAGTATCCATATAAGTGTCTAGGTTCAAGTAGTCATCTTGATAGATAAGGTTGAGTAAGCAGTTTGATGACATCCTATTTCACACATGTGAAATTTTCAAGAGTAGTGTAATATATGTATTAGGTAGTGTAATTGATGACATCCTATTTCACCATATGAAATTTTAGGTCATGAGGTTGATCATAGAAAAATTTATTAAAGTACAAAGTTGGCCTTCCAGGGAGATTGTAGTGGTTCCCCTACTTAGCCAAATTTATAATATTAAAGATTTATAGTAAGAATTTAATTGGGTAATGAAGATATATAGTTAGTAATTAATATAACTAGATAAGAATATAACAAAGAATATGATCTTGTGAGATAGTGATCTAATGGTGAATATTAACTTAAAATGTCAAAGGATGCTTAGAAGGCACATGGGGCTACCAAGTGGTAGAAGTTAATTGGAGACTAACTGCAGGGTATGTAGAGGGCATGTGGAGCTGCCAAGTGGCTTGATCTCAAAAGTGAGGATCTAAACTAAATAGTGAGAGATGCAAGGTAAATAATAGGATACTACCAAGGAGATAAATGTATCATGTTTGATCAAGATGTGTGAATACATGAGGTGAAGACACATGTTTGTAATGTTTACATTACACAATGACCATTGGCATTTGAATTAGCAAAGGGAAAAACTAGTCTATAGTATTTTGCTAATATCTTTTGATCTAGGATGAATTTCTTGATAGTGTAAAAATAAAAGTTAAATAGGAACTCAAGGTACATCTAGATAATTTAGTTATAAGTTTTTACTATCTGTTTAGTCAAATTTATTGAGCTCTAATGTTGACTATTTATTCATTCATAGTGCTCTTATTTACAAAATATTGTTTAAGCAATTTGTACTTTATTAGAAGTGTGTTTTGGTGGGAGTTATCACATGAATATGTCATAAGGGTCATGTGGAGTGGACCCATGCATTTTAAATTATTATTTTGTTATTAATTTTCTTGATGAAGTGATAAATGGGCAGTCAGTCTTCATGAGACCTATAAGGGGTACTAAGGACTAATTGAAAGGTGTAGCTACTTAAGTATGACCCATGGATGATATGGATGACCTATGAGGATGATAATGAGTTATGCATTAGCATGATAAAATTCTTAAGGGTTAAGATAAGTTTTGTGGATGACCTAAATGTTGATATTCATGAATACTCTATAAAGATTGAAGGCTAATGTAATGGTTTTAGATGAACATGTAGATGTTTTGAGAGAGAAAAAGAAAGAAATAAAGGAAAGAGATCAGAGGGAGTGTGCTTATTGGATGGATTGAAATCTAGATCATATTAAGGATGAGTGAATAAGCCTAGAGTGATCCAAAAGGAGTGTTTAGTTGCATTGATTATATGAGAAATGTTGATTTTGTGTGATGAGTTAAAAGAGAGGTTTTATAAATTGTATCTCCAATCAAATTGAAATGCAATCACAGTTTTGGATTTGTTGACTTTATAGGTGTTGTGTGGGTGATCAACATATAGAACAAGTGAGTGCTTGTCCATACTTATGGGTGGGTATTCCTTGTGAAGTGGGTGATTCACTAAACTATCTCATATTTATGATCATCTTATAAGACAATTAGTCCACATGTTTGTAGAATTGAGAGTGGGTTTTGTTCCCCATGATGGTTTCCCATAGAATTCATGTGTTTTATCTTACATCATATTTCATATTCATTGTTATGAATATCTTGTATTCTTTATGAATGATTTTGGTCATTGATTAAGAGTTTGAAAGGATTACAATTGAAGTTTGAAAGATCTCACATCACTGATTCACTTTTTCTTCTCAGTGATTGTAACTCCAACAATTGGTATCAGAGTAGGTCCTTTATTGTAAGTTTAACCACTTAAAGGTGATCTAAGGTATAATATGTCAAGTCAATAGAAGCAAGATTTATCTACAAAGAAAGCACCATTTTTCAATGGGTCAAATTATGCTTTCTATAGTGTAAAGATGAGGACATATATCATGTATCTTTGATACTTGGAATTTTATCATAGATGGTTATACTACACCTGTTACTTTTTCAACTAGTGATGCTAACAAGAAGTTAACTAAGAATAATTATAAATCTATGAATACTATTATTTATGGTCTATTTGAGGCTGAGTTTACCAAAGTGATCCATTACAAGTTTTCCAAGGAAATTTGGGATAAATTATATACTATCTATGAAGGAGAATCAAAGGTAAAACTAGATAAATTTAAAACCTATTGAAGGAAATTTGAAGGTCTAAAAATTAAGGAAGAAGATGAAAAATTCACTCTTGAATATAAATATCTAGATACTGTGGAATAAATGAAGATACTAGAAAGAAAGAACAAAAAACAAGACTTCTTGATCAAATCCTATGAGGATCAAATTGGAATTTTTGAAAGAAGGATGAGTAATGAATTCAAGGAGCATTATGTAATCACACAACAACTTTAAACTTAGGTTTGTACTTTTAATGAAGAATTAAAGAGTAAAGATGAATAATATATCATGTATCAATTAGAGATCGAGTCTTCACATATGAAACTAAATCAATCTATGAGAAAAGATACAACTAATGATTTAGATAATAAGGATAAATTGATGGATTCTATTGAAGATATAAATATTGAGAAGAAAAAAACAAGAATATGATGTAACAAAACAAGGACTATGAAGATCAATCTAGTGTTTTTGAAGCATGGATGGATGATAACACTAGGGAACATGAATATATTATCAATCATCTCAATAGTCAATTAAAAACTATGTATACAATCCTAAAATCCAAATAACATGAGTGATTAAGGTATGTTATTAAAATTGAGTCTTTAAAAGCTTAGTTAGACAAAACATATTGTAAGGTTAAGTCATTTGTGAAGTATGAAAAGAGATAAAATGATTTTGACAATATTTTTGTGTATTCAAAATCATGATAGTGATAGATCCAATCTTGGATAAAAAGTGAAAAACCATGTAAATAAAGATAGGATAAAGGATTTTAAGATCAATCATTAGTTAAGGAACAAAGGTATTAATATAATGAAGACAAATTATATCATACAACCAAATGTTATGAGGTATGAAAATTTAATGGTCATTGTTACTCTTGTAATCAATTTGGTCATAGGTCAAAACATTGTAAAATATCCTCAAGGAAATAATTTGCATGGAATTATGAGAAATAAAATGGCAAGAATGAATAACATAATCACTCAAGATAGTCAACAGGTTCACAAGGAAAGAATGGCATCTTCTACTATAAGTGTCAAGGATTTAGTCATATTACAAAGTTTTATAATATCTTCATCAAGAGACCAAATGATCAGGTACATAAAATCATTCATGAAACTTTAAGGAATAATCTTATATCTAAATCATAAGGTATGTAAAATACGATAAACCTCATATTTTCAAATGTTATGAGAGAGGTCACATAGCAAAGTTCTACAAGAATAATTGTTATTCTACTTCAAAAATTATCAATCTTGTCATGAAAAGAAAGAGCCATAGTGAACAGAGGCCTAAGAATGTAAATGATATAGAGGCTCAAAGTGGATTATTTTCCATGATATAATAGGGAAAAAATTTAATTATTAAGGAAGAAGCCTTATTTTCCCAAATAGATAAGGAAATAAAGTAGGATCTTGAGATAAAATAAAATAATAAGATTGAGAACTCATTCAAAGTGAATCTGAAGATGAAGAAGGACTGTTAGTAAGTAAGATCATGGAGATAAGGGAGTATCCTAAGTTTTGGGATATTTAATCCCTCTATGACAAGTGGGTGTCTCTACCTATGATTCTTAAGAGGACATCTTTCATGTATGGAAGCAAACGTGTGGTTTTAGGTAATCATCAAAATTTCAAATTAGTACAAAGGTATGTTCTATTAAATTTGATAATATACAAGGTGTGTATGATGTGAGAGGGGATAATATGTGAGATGTTCCATCCATGGTGAAGATATGAAAAATTATGATACATATGTGAAACCAAACATGTCAATATGATGAATTGATCAAACTAAGTCAGGGGCTTTGAGAATGTATTGAATCCTCATGCATAAACAAAGGGGGAGCTTTGTAAATGGCCAAGTCCTAGGATCAGGGGACTATTTAGTTGAATCTAAGAGAGAAATTATGGATTAAATTATGTTTTTTTATTTAATTTTTAAGATTGTTTTAAGTTAATCAAAGGGTACCTAAGCTAAGGTGACTTAGGGGGAGTCCCTCTTAATGTTTTAAATGTAATTATTGGCCAATTTTGGCCCACATACAAAACATTTCCTTGATGGATCAGTTTCTAGAGGTCTTGGTATGGAGTGATTAGATGATTAGAGTTAATAACTAATAAGGAGATCAAATGTCACTTATAAATATTTTGAAATACTTTAAGCAAAATTAAAGTGTGTTTTATTGGTATTTGAGAGGTGAGTCTTGAAATAGGTCAAGAGTTATAAAGTAAAGAATACCAACATGTTTTCATGGTGTTTCAAGTATTCAAGAACATGAATTAGGTTTCATAAATGCTTATAAATTCATTAGATTCTTCTAAAATGGTTAAAAAATTCTTGCACGAGTCCAAATAAACTAGACCATCACAAGTATATCATATAGAAATGGATAGATCAACTTGATTGTGGATTTAAAAAAATCACTTGGGAAATTATCTCAAGAAAAAATATCACATGGACATGGTGTTTTTCATGCCTTGAACATTCTCTACAAATTTCATGTCTTTATGATCTTGCTATCTCAAGATATAAAGCTTTAAAGTTAGACTTGTAAAATGAGAACATCCATGGGGATGTCAAGTTAAGGCTACAACAATTAACCATTTGGATTTAAAAATTTTTGACGTTCATATAGATGTCAAAATTTTGGCCTCATAAAGTATATTTTTGATTTCAAATGTCCCAAGATCAATGGTTGACATTCAATTGTACTAAAGATCTAACAACAAGCGAGTGAGGATAGTGTCAATGCGTCCTAAAGATATAAACAAGAGAGTTTGATCATGAAATTGAGATCCATGGTGAGAATAAAGTCAAAGATTAAATTTAAGTGATAATATAACAAGTGGAAAGATCTCAGGTGTCTGGTAGATATCCAATGTTATAGATAAACTGATAGAACTAGTGAGCCCAAATAGATCTATGGTGTGCATTAAATCATACTAAGTAGATTAATAGTAAGTAATGAGTCAATATTTTAATATATCTTGAGAATAAATAAGGAGATATCAAGTGTATCAACCACGTTCAACTTGGTATAATATCTATGGCTCACACTCATTTGTATAAAGAAAGATCAATGATGCATGACCAAGAAGATCTATTAGTGCTCATCTAATATGGATCAAAGATCGGTGGTAAAGATTATAATTGATGATTAAAAATATCAAAATCAATGGCATGAATTCACCAAGTAGGTCAAGATCGATGGTCAATATTAAAGGTCAAAAGACAAGAGATTTTAAGTGGAGAACAATTATGACCTAGATCAAAAAGGAAGCAAGTCCTTACAGAGATCATCCCATTACCATTAGATCTTGATCTAATGTCATAATATAGATGCATTTATATAGTTAAAATGATCAATTATGGATTTATAATTCCATTAAAGCTCAATATAAACCTTTGGTTTAAATATTTTTAACATGCAGGGTTCATCTTCTAGGGTCACAGTATTATTCTATAACTATGTTCACTATCCTTTAAAGAAGACCTATGTATATGGTGAGTTCTCAATTTACATAAATTCTTAGAGGTAGGATATGTTATTTAGACCTAATGGAGATAAAAATAAGGATATGTAGTCTATAGGTCTACATCAATATAAAATCTATAGGATAA